>OU015497.1:171565814-171570814 GCA_907164885.2 Dolomedes plantarius | reverse complement strand
GAATTCATTCAATAACAAATTGGTGCGTGTTTAAAATGTTAAACGATATTTTATTATTATTGTTTTAATTTTACAAGTCACCGCATTGAACTGAAGTGTACTATTTCCTTCTATGAGCCCCTTTGCAGTGTATGCTTTTTTAAAAATAAAGCTTATCGCTGCATAGAAGAACAAGAATTATTTAAAAAACACATACAATCAAGGACTGCTAACGGCTTTTCATCCTCTTGCATAATGGCGAAATATATATGTCGACGTTCAACCATATACCACTACGTACGAATTTTTAATTTAGGATTTAATCCTTATTTTAAGCTGTATAAAATGGTATCTTTTTTCAGTACGATATATTATATTTGATGGCAATCAAATCATATTCACCACCTTAGTGTTATTTCTAAATACATCCATTTAGGTCTTGCTTTAATAAACTTGTTGTTAGGCAGTGTGGTAAACGTTTTAAATATGCCATGAGGATCCAAAGATATGACATTTTCCTTAGCATTCTATTTTTGTGGGCAGTAGATAATTAAATGTATGGGGTTTTTAATGTTATATATATATATATATATATATATATTTATATATACCGGGTGGTCATAATTAAACTGACAGTGCTCACAGTGTTCTGTAGCGCGATCTATTTGCGAGAATGACGCCACATTTTGTAGGAAGATTAAACAAGATGGGGGACGAAGGATTCCGCGAAAAAATAAATTAGTTCCAAAAGTCACCGCTAGGGGAATATTTGGCGCTGTGTAATAGAAAATAGAGTGTTAAAAAATGCAAATTAATACGGAATAAAATTACCTTTTATTATGCACATTTTCTTATTTAGTTCAAGTGCAATATGGCAACACTTTTAACAGGTTTTCGTCCTCTGCCTGACTAAACCTTCAGAGAACCTGTTTTCTCAAACGTCGCAACCATTGCTTTTAGCCCATTAACTGACACAGGACCGTTACCTTTACGCATTTTTTTGTGCGTTCTAAAAGCACGAAGAGCGGCTGACGCGTTGCACTGGTTGAGGTAAAAGAATTTGACCAGTAACGCACGCTCGACTAAAGAAGGAGACATTGCACATAAACTTTCAATCCGATTGATTCGAAACGTAACACATTGCCTTTTAAAACCCAAGCAGCTGGCACTGTGCCAATGGATGTAACGTGAAATTTGAATAAAGAACTTCTTCTGCTCAGCGTACGTGATATTGCAGATCACGAGACTTTATCGGTGTTTATGTAGATTTTACGCTTTTTTAAAAGTGTTGCCATATTGCACTTGAACTAAATAAGAAAATGTGCATAATAAAAGGTAATTTTATTCCGTATTAATTTGCATTTGTTAACACTCTATTTTCTATTACACAGCGCCAAATATTCCCCTAGCGGTGACTTTTAGAACTAATTAATTTTTTCGCGGAATCCTTCGTCCCCCGTCTTGTTTAATCTTCCTACAAAATGTGGCGTCATTCTCGCAAATAGATCGCGCTACAGAACACTGTGAGCACTGTCAGTTTAATTATGGCCACCCGGTATATTGTATGCTTTTAATTTAAATTCAGTCATCTAATGTTGTAGTGACAGATGACTGAAAGCATGATAAACGTTAGAATATTTTTATTTTACGATGTGTCATCCTATTGAAAAGATATATCAGTTTGTAATAATTTGTAAAAGATAAACCAATATATTAAAATATATATTATGCATTAACAAAATATTAAGATGATAATTTTAGACGTCTATTAAAAAATCTTTTGTTGTGACGTCAATGTTCTCAGGGGGAAAAGTTGAAAAAGTTGTGAATAAAAACAATTAAAACATAACATAGTGCTAAGCAAAATCTCAAAATAGCCTTTTAAAGAATTTAGACAAAGGTCGGTATCAAAAGCTTGAGCGATATTGCATAATTTTCACCTGATGAGATAAACACCCTCTGCTCAAAATCTTTCAACAGCTATTTTTTCCTATTGTTTGCTTTAACAGAAAGTCAAGATTTAATAAAAGTCACTTTTCAAACTTAAAACTATTTCAAAGATTGTTTTTCTTCCAATGATCACTCTTGCGTGACTTCTACGCCGTAAGGAGGAAAGACTAAATTTTATATTAGCTAAAATTATTTTTACGTTGACTTTTTGTTTTATTAAATAGTTTTTCAAATTTCCTTTTTTTTTTGGGGGGGGGGGGGGGGAATTAGAATAGTGTTCAGTAACTTCTGTCTTTTGATTTCGAAAAGGAATATAGATGAAAGGTAAAATAACTGAGAAAAGGCGTAAAACCAGCTATAGCATAAAAGGAAACCATGATATCTTGTCAAAATAAAATAAATATTGAGGGAAAATCTGTTCAAAAATTTTATTTAAATATGACTCATAACTCTTAAACTGTTTTGTGCCTACGAGTGCTGCAATTCTAATCTGTTGATCGTCAATATATTTGAAAATTCAAGATGCCTACTTAAATGTAAGAAATGAAAGTATAATGAAAAATTAAATTTTTATTCGTGCTAATCGAAAATGTTTTACTTATTAATAAAAAAACTATAAAGCAGTATTATATAATAAAGTTGTTTTAAAGTACGAAATATTATACAGTGAAATCACGATCGATCGTTCCACAAATAATCGTGTTCCCAAATGTGTCGTTTCCAATCCCGGCGATGATATTGCTTTGTATATTCTCGCATCTATAATTTTCCCGCATTTATCGTTAAGGGCAATTCGACTAACACTTCTGTCCTCTCCGCTTTCGCGTATCGATATTTGAATCTGACGACCGGTCGCTACATAGCAATACCTGGATACGCAGCCGAGGGTTGATTTCCCAAGTTCGGAGCAGTTCATTGTTATAGGCCTGGGCGCCGGACGGACAGTACAGATCTGCAGACAACATTGGGTAACCCCATCGTTAAGGGCAATAGGTCTCTTTAAAAACGATAGCTAGAGGTTTCAGTATAATCATAACTGTTGACGGTCAGTAGTATACAACCACAAGGAAACGTTGAAAAACTACGACTGTTGTCATAGGGACACTGTACGGTTTTTGCTAAGAGAATATTGTACCTCTGAGCTTCAATTCATACTTCTATTGTAACACAAAAATATAATCATACAAATCAAAACTAAAATAACAATAGCAAGATTAATGAACAATGAGAGCATAATGCTTTCGAGTTTTTAAATTTAACTCTGGAACAGTCTTTCCAAAACTGTGAAAGGTGAGCTAATAACACTTTTATGAAAGAAAAATCCTACACCCTATTTTTTAAGTCTTTATTCTTTTATTTGTGATAAAAAAATAATCATTTTTTAACCTTATTTTGTTATAAATTTATAGCATTAGTTTTTTTTTCCTTTGGGATAATTTCCCCGGGACCAATATGAGTCATATAAAAATAATTATGCAAGCAGAAGAGAACTGTACTTCAAAAATTGTGCTGTGAATCAGGTTTCTCAGCTAAGTCTCTTGCAACGACAGCTTTGATATTTAAAAACTTCATTCGCAAAGAAATAGAAATTTTAACCTAAGTTTTCGAGGAAGGGAATATACTGTAATAGTTTTCCTCACAAAGCCGTTACAGTATAACGATGACTGTCTTTGAAATCTAGAGGCTTGGGATTCGAAAAAGGATCTCGAAAATCAGTTCACACAGGTTGTGCTAGGGATGCGGCATCGACAACAAAACATCGATGTTATGAACACATCGATATTCGATATTAAAACACTGATGCTACTGAAACATCGCCCAAAAACCACCGATGTTTTTAAACATCGATGTCTTTGAACATCCAAATTTTAAAACTGCTTTAGTAACCTCTAACTTTAATGTTACTTTGGTTAGTCGTTGGGGGGGGGTGTTTAATTTTACTGTCTGATTGGGCTGACACAAATGACAAAAACTTGGTTGCTAGAGTCAGCGCATATTACAGAATTTCCATGGTACATTATATTATTTTTACCAGAAAATTGAGGAAGATAGATTTGCTATCAAAACAATTGATAGGACCAAAACCATAAAGAAAAATTAGTGATGTTTTCTAACTTAAATTGGTTGAATGTGAAAAAATTATTCTATATATGTCATATTTATTTACAAGTTGAAGAATAATTTGCTTCCAGGAGGCTCAAATAATTTAGTAAAAAAAAAAATCTGAAATTCATGACTGTAACACAAGACAAAAGGATTGGTTTCATACCAGTAGAGTATGAGGCAAAATCATTTAAAGAATTTTTGAGTTTGTTTCAACAAAGTTTAATATCAAATAATTAATAAGAACAATTTATTAACAAATCTTTTATTTTCAAATTAAATAATGCGAAAGAAAATTACATATAGTTACATATCGATGTTTTAAAACACAAAACATCGATTTTTAAAAAAATCGGCTCCAATAAATTGATGTTTTCATCAAAACATAGATCTTTTAAAAACATCGACATCGATGTCGCATCCCTAGTTTGTCCGATAGGCCTCGACCAATCGTAAGAACTATTAAAGACAATTTAGAATCCTAAAGCAAATATCAATGTAAGAAACACTACAGCATCGTTGAATAAAAACAAATATGCACTGTCAAAACCCTGTACCGTTGAAGAAAAATATCAACATCTCGGGCGTTGGTCGCAAAATAAAGTAAAGTAAAATGAGGGGATTGGAAATTTCCTCGCCAACCTGAGTGGTTTAGTCGCCACGACACTTCTATCTATGGACTAAGGCGTAAGTTACCATTATGTGCCTCTGGTTTGCAATTGTTACAAATTGCTTCAGGAATTCTGCTTAAGAAATTTAAATGTTACTGGAATAATAAGCTTAAGATTTATTACTGCCTCATTGTTTTGATGAAATATCAAACTAAAATGGAAATATATGATAATCTGTTATAATGTGTAAAAACTGTACAAAGTGTCGAACTTTGTTTTGCATTAACAGTGCTGTGGCACCCATTGAGGAAGAATTAAATGTTTTTAAAATAAAACTTCTCTGTAGTAAAAGCATTA
>OU015497.1:171523314-171558314 GCA_907164885.2 Dolomedes plantarius | reverse complement strand
AGGAAGAAATTATTGCAATTTATTAAGAAATCTTTTTTTTTCAAATTAAATAATACAAAAGAAAATTACATATATTTGTACCAATTTGGAGTACTGATGCAAAACCAACATATGGGGGAAAACTGAACAGGCTTATTTTTTCTTTACTTTAAATAACAATTATTGGGGCTATTGGGGCATATAATTATTATTCATTGGTTGTTCATTGCCATTTGTCTCTAATCGTTCCCTCTTTTGTATTCGTCCTTTTCAGAATTCAGACTCACATTTACTGAGTGGGAAAATTATGCTACGTGGTTATTTTTTTTTATTATGGTACATTTTCATTTTAAAAAAACATCGAGCACAAAACATCGATGTTAAAAAAAATCGGCTTCAATAAATCGATGTTGAAAACATCGATGATTTTATCAAAACATCGATGTTTTGAAAACATCGACATCGATGTCGCATCTCTAGGCTGGAGCTAGACTCAGCCTGAAAGGAATTAAATCAAATTTGGAAGCAGTCGGGTCGAATCGTTTTATTAGAGCGATAAGAAGTACGTCCATTTCAGACGACAGCTCGGAGCGAATAATATCACCTATCAACCTTACCCGCGAGAGGCGAGGTACATGTGGGTGTTGAAGGGTCAGCAAAATATCGGGGCTCGCGATGTGAACCCACGCCTTTCTCCAATGTTACTGTAAATAAAGTAATGTTACTGGGGATTGGATTTAGGAAAGGGAATTTAAATGCGAAAATGGAGGGCATAATATTTAATTTATTACATATATATATATATATATATATATATATATATATATATATATATATATATTACGGCACGAGGAGTAAGGAGACCAAAACCTACAGTTTAAAGCCCGTTTCCTGATGCACCAGATAGAGCCCGAAGTAGCAACTAAAGCCTTCAGGGATTGAATCCCTGCCGGTGAATAGGCTGCCACCACTATTTAGACCGAACAACCATCAGAGATGACATCTGGGGAGATCGTACCTTCTCCCACTCTCTCTGATAGAAGTACTTTCCTGTCTACAAATTTAACGTGCTCATATCCGGTCTAGACATGAAGATATTTAATGGCGTCGTCGGGATTCGAACCGAGCACCCCCATCCGAAACCCAACGCATTATCTCGGACCCCCTTTAAAGCCGGTCTTAAACACCTGCAAACATCCACTCCAATGGTGATATTTGAAAACTATTTATCATTTTTGAACTATTATCTGACCTGTACTGTTAATAATTTTGTTTCCCTAGCATCCACCGCGATCTACTATCTTCAGTTTATATCCTGATCTGATAACCTCATTACTATTTTCGGGCACTTTGGATGTCCCTGTTGGATGTCCCTGTTTAGACTTCCCTGTTGGACTGACATTCAACTAATTTCAATGCCGCACCCCTGCACAGGTTGGTTGGGAGCATTACGGTCAATTTTTGCCCCACGAGGGCTAATTAGACCGGGACCTACTGCTTAAAGCCGATTCCGAACGGCTACAAACATCCATGCCATTAGTCAGACTCGAACCCACAGACACTGATACCGAATGCCAATGCCCTAGTCATTCGGCCATCTTTGGGCCCTTCGCACAGGCATTATTCTTTAAATTTATTACTATCAAATACACAAAAATCAGGAAACGGGAAAAGCATGGAAGTTATAGAAAAAACAAAGGGAAAGGAGAAGCACAAAGATTTCTCCGAACAAAAATTCAGAAAAAATTCGTACCATCCTTTTATTGGTCGGATTTTTTTTCGTTCAAGAAAGAGATGACCATCGGTGTAAATCCGACATATTACCTACATTGAAGACGTGTTAATTACAGCTATTTGTTTCCTGTAAGTCCCAAAGGCTTCTAAAATACTTAACTGTAAATATATATTTAATGTTTTTAGAGATAATTACAGTTCCTCTCTTTTTCCTGTGGTTACCGTGTTATTTATTTTAATATTGTATTGAATTTCAACCTGATAGCTTTTCGTCTGTAGGCCTTTTCACTGGGGCTGTCTGCGCGACTTAAAAGCACTTCATTCAAATATAACAATATGGGAATGAATACATCTAATTAGTCCCCGCATTACTCGTGCGTACAAGCTGACAAAGTTAATCGGATTCTTCGCAAAACCTTTCACTTTGAAATTTGAATTTGTAAATACATATTGAAAGGAATATATGAAGAAAGTCATACTATAGACTCCGAAAAGCATATCCTAATGCCTTTCATCTGAGACAATTTGCTTTAATCAACTCAGCGATTCCCAGAGGACGTATCAAAGCACCTTCCGCAGTCATCATGTTCATCGTGAATTAACCAATATCTAAAATTAGACTATATTTTCAACTGCATTCATTACCGCATCGATGCAAATATGCGCATTTTCGTGAGCTGCTCGGTTCTGAAAGTTATCTCCAAGTTTTAAACTCTTCGAAACGGGAGAAATTTGACGCGTTAATAAGTTATTTCGCCTGATAGCGAGAGTCAGGTAAATGTAGTTAAGTTCTGGGCTCCAAGCCCGGAGATAATTAATTCATAATATAAATTGAAGCGGTCCTGATACGGACTCTTGGAGGACGGCGCATCATTGTGAATTTAGATGAAGTTATTAGGCGTGGAATATTAAATATTAGATAAATAGTTTATACCTTGCGAACTGGAAAATGGGCAAAAGAATTCTCAAATTTAGAATAGCCGGAGGAACACATAGCTTTAAAACATTTACGCAGAGTATATTAAACGAATTTGACGCGTATTGAACACATGAATGAATTCAAAAAGTACACATAAAAGGCATCTGAACAGTGCAAAAGAGCAATATTAATTCATAAATGAGCACTGATAAGGCAATAAAGGCAATGTTTCAAAATTTCTGAAAATTAAGATACTTCGTATTTTACAGTACAAACTAATATTCGGTCGTACATTTTAACGTGAAATAACTGCAGTCATTTTATCCAAATTTCAAATAGACATTTTTGCATTTGTAATATTACATTTACACGAAACCTATCTATGTTTTAATCGATGCATGCTGTAGTATATTAGAAGACTTTGATAATTAGCCTTAAAAGTAACAGACATATAAATGTATTACTCTGATGAGAAAGTATCCTTGATATTGTGAGTAAATAATTTATGTATTAATAATACAGTTTTCGAACAATTACAACTAGGTAATTCGAATTTCAGAATAAGCATTGAAAGTTTTCATTCCGAATGATTAAACTACTTAAATTAAAATAGGATAAAAATAAGAGTTTCTTAGCTCAACATAAATAAGACGAATATATATTGTACCATTGCTTAAGATTTAACTAAGAATTCTTAAGATGTGGGGCTTTGGGAAATATTTAGAGGAATGTTTAGACCTTTGAAAAATCATTTTAGGGGACTCCAAAAGATAAATTCGCTCATAGCTGTACAAACAACACAGAATTATATGTAGCGACATCGGGTACATTAAGTTATCTAAAATGTGAGCAAACAAGAATTAAACTTTAAAAACTACTTACCTGATTACGGTCTAGACATAACCCCGGATCGGAAAACCTAACTTTACCTATTGCCTCGTATGCATCACAGTCCTTTGGGCATTTCACGGAGAACTGAAACAAATAATTCAAACTAGTATAATCCTTTATTGGTGGAAATGCGCAACAACGCTAATTTCACAAGTCCTCATATGTTTCAAGAAAATAAAAGGAAAGGAAATTGTCGAGACTAAATTAATTATTAGAAGCCAATAAGAAGGGAGGTGGTCGAACTATAGTAGATTTTGTATTTCCCAGAGTTCGTCACAAGGAGGCCTACTATTTTACACCCAAATTCTCTCCTCCAATTCTTGCATTTCATACTTTCCTAGACGTTCTGCTGTCTCTGATTTTCACCTTTTGACTGGACATGATTTTCTACTTTGTTTCGATGCTGTTGATTCTAATGTGTTTACTTTCTCTGACTCTCGGCAGGCTATGACAACAGACCATTTAGACCTGCGCGAGGCATTGAAGAACTTTAAAATCAAAGTTGATAGATATGGGGAGCTCTTTGGCAGATGACTTAGTTTTGTCAATGTCCCGGCATTTGTATAAAATGCCAATTTTTCTTTATTATTACCAATTTCTCTAGCTTTCTCAATAGAACTTAGAGAGAAGGAGATATTATTACAAGAATATTACACTGATTTCTCTAGTGTGCAGTTACTTTTGCCCTGAGGGCATTGACTCATCCACACCGAGAATTTGTTGGTTACTAAATCAGGGGAGCATCATAAAAGTGAGGAAACACTACTCTCTATATGGGTACGACACAGGGACGTTCATGTCTAATCCGAAATTTGAGCCTGACCCCACTTTGTGGAGTTCGAAACGCTAACTATTGTGCGATGTAAGATGACTTAGTTTTGTAAAAGCGATGTACTCGACTCGTCTGGCTCTGTATGAGTGGACATGAAGATGGGAAAGCTAAGAGGTACTTCAAAAAGTTGCCATTTAAAATTATTTCCTTGGAGTAGATAAGCATCTCTTGAACCCGCATATTTTTCTAGAGATTTCTTATACTTCTGATGGTATTATCTCTAGAGAAATTGGGAAGTCAATACTGCAGCATCATTCATGTTTCCGAAAAGGAAAAAAACAGTTAAACCTTGAGGCACATCTCAGTTGAACAAATACTCGTTTAAAAGATGAAGGAAATTAATGGAAGCGTACAGATATTGGGACGGAAAATATCTGTAGAATAAATAAGGGATATTTGAACATAAATATCAAAAGATAAGTCATCCCTGCATATTTCGGAGGCTTAGAGAAGCAGGAGCTCAACAAAAACGGAAAATCCGCTTAGTGTTTTTATGCCCTCCCACCTTAACTCTTTATACCGCTGGCCGTATTTAGCGCACACAAAAAAGTAAAAAAAACACTGCTCTATGACACTACGTTTTAAAATTTCAAACCGCATTTTAACGCGATTCTTTGGTAATATACGCCCACGTGATAAGAGGGAGGCTATAGAGTATAAGTTCAGTAAGTGATAAAGGATCTTCAAAGAATTTAAATGGCATTAAAATTGTTATTATTAAACACAGTTATTCCCCGTACAGTAATGCATTTTATAGAAAGTTAGTACATCAGTAAGCTTCGAAACTAAAGAGGAGTAAAAAATATATAATCCTATTTTAAATTTAATGGGAAACCCGCGAATAATGAAATCCGTGATACTCAACGAGGGGCATCCGTAAGTCTTCAAAACTAGTTTTCTTGTATCGATGCGTTATCCGGAAAATGTACCGTAAGTGAACTTCGAATATTTTAAGTCCTCATTTGAGGATATAGGGAATCTTCCTAAGTGCCTTTTTAAAATTAAACAACTGGAAAACGCTTATATTGAATTTTTTATAGCTTCAATAAATGAATCTCTAAATGCAGTGGACGAGTTTTTTAAAAAAAATTGTATTTTTAGAAGAAAAAGAATCCGGAAAAGGATTGCAGCTTTGAAGTGAACATCACCAGCTTAAAGTTAAAAATATGAGATATCAAAAACAAGCATTACATCCAAGTTAATTTTCAATAAGAAAAACATTAGGATCATAACTCCCCACTGCTTAGCAGAGAAGGGAGAGATATTCAAACTCAACACATGCTTCTTCAGTAAATGCCAAAACGTTATCAGTTATTCCAACAGTACAGAATTGACTGATACGCAAATTTCCTCACTAAACTAGTCGTTTGAAAAAGGTTTCATTCCCTTTATTTACAATAGAATAAAGGAAATAAAATTCGATGATATCGCTCGGGACTACACAGTAGTTAGCTCGTCGTGATTCGATTCTCAGGATGTTCTGCTCTATTCCGAAAAAGCCCCACTGAACACCCTCGTGACTTCGCCGGATATTAGCACGTTAAAATCTGTATACTTAAAAATCCTTCTCTGTGACTTCTAGACGTGGAAGGGCTCCAGATGCTGCCCCTGAGGGTCTAAACTTCGGTCTAAATTGGGGTGGCACCAGCAGATGATGTCGGTTCCCCTATGAGAGGCACTCTCAGAACACCCATTATAAGTATCGCCCATTATAAGTACTTGTAGTTACTTGTAGTTACTTGTAGTCCCATTACAAGTAGGTAACAACTTTCACGGTATCCATAAGCAAATTTCGAGAGATAATGTGCCTGCAGCGTTGGAGAAATAATTTTCTAATCAGGAGCAAAAACAATTAGAAGAGGACAAAAAATATGATTCCTCCTCAACGCTGACTACAATTTAAAACTTTCTAAATTACCTCACAGTGCAACCTACGCGACATGAATACATAGAATTCTTACACCAAATGAATCTGAAGTACTGGCCTAACATTTCACTCCAAAGCTAATTAAGCTATTTTACAAGAGAGGGATAGTAAAAAGGGTTGGATTATCCCCTTTTACAGTATAAGTCATGACAGATACACCTCACTTAATATTGTTAATGCATTTTGAAGAGGAAATTATACATATGGAACTTACTTTAGAACCCCTTTTAAATTAAATAATTCCCTTACAAATGTGACTAAGCGCTGTGTGAGAGAATATACTAGGAAAATAGACTATTTAATATTTTTATGGAGCATGACAATCATTTTGGTTTGGGTTAATATCAAAGTAACACTTCAGTGAGTACTCAGAAAGCTGAAAATAAAATTTCGTACCCTATATTTTAAGATATTGTGAAATTTATCGTCTAGACGAATTTTTCCAAAAGCTCTGATTTTGCTTTCTTTTTGAGAGCTGCAATAAGTTCAAAAATATCCTAAACATTTCTATTTCTCTGAAAATACGTGGTCGAAATTGTATAATTACTCATAATTTTTATTCTAGCATAGGTAGTAAAATTCTCCTAATTATAGACAATTTTATAGAAGCAATTAAGTTTATTGTTTCGTAAGTATATACGAAAACGATTTTCAGAAACCAGTGTATCGAAAAGTCTCAATTGAGAAATGCTTAATCTATCAGGACGAACTTCCCACATGTTATTTTATTTTAATGTAAAACATATTTTTGTGCATATAAATATACAATATGTCTTCCAGACATGAGAGAAAAATCAAAGAGTAATGTAATTTCGTATTTTAATTGTAATAGGACGTCATGTTCAATGAGTTGTAATAATTAATAATCTATTTAACTCCAAAACAGGCTCAGTTATGCCACAAGAACAGAATTTACTGAAATTCAAATTTTCTTACTAAATTAGTCGTTAACAAAAGATCCATTCCCTTTATTTCGAATAGGATAAAAAAAATGAAATTCGATAATTCCCGGGACTACCTAGTGGTTAGCTCTATTTTGGGAGTATTTTTCTCGAAACTGAACTGAATACCCTCGTTTTCAATAAACTCCGATGGCAAGTTCTAACATTGTAGGTCACTTAGATTCAGGTAATGCTGCACGCCCACTTGTGAAGTAGGCTTTTTCGTTTAAGCGGATGGTGGACATTACAAAGCGATTTTTTTAATTTTTACCTCAGAGATATGAAATTTTGTATATATATATTCATTAAACTATAACTATATCAAACACCTTATAAAATTTTATATATTTGTTTTTAATTTATACTTGAAAAATTGAAATTTTTATTATTTTTTTAAATGCTCCTTGCAATCCAATTTTTAACTCCCCCCCTTAATTTTGCATTTATATTGCTTATAAATACATTTTGAACAAAGTTTTGTATTACTTTGTACTTTCGTTGAATAGTTAATTTTTGGTAAATATTTTTATGCTTGTAGTCTGAATTTTCTTGAAATTTTTGTACTATACTACACTTAAGTTAAACTTTCAGAATCTGAATGATGTCGAAACCTGAAATGCATACACAACTTTATTTTAATGTATTAGAATCTTTATTATAAATTTTATAAAATTTCGTCAAAAATTATGACGCAAGTAGCATTTCAAAGACTTGAAAATCGGGAAATTTCTCATTTTGAGAAAAAGCCATTTAAAAGATATTTTTTTTCACGTACCTTTAATATTTACTTTTATAAATTCACCACGTTTTCATTTTACTTTTCATTACATTGTATTTTAAATGCATTTTATTCCAATATTTACGTATTTTTAAAATATTAATACACCCAAGAAATTTCCACTTTTTGTTCGATTTTTGGAAATTTGAAAGTCCATCACCCCCTTAAGCTTGTTTTAACATTGTGAAGTATTAAGTGCTTGCTTAAATAGTATGAATATAATCTTACTCATCGGTTTGTCTATCCCATTCAAAAAAATTATTTTTTATGGACAGGGAAGGTGATGATAGGGTTTGAGATGTGTGTCGGATAGAACATGACAGAGAAAATAAACTAATTACAGCTGAAATTAAGCAAAGCATTACAATATCATTTAACTCATAATTACATTAATAACTTTTAGGAAACTCGTTTTTATTACAAAAAGATTATAAAAAGTCTATCAGATGCGCAGCAAGCGATCTCGTTTTCATCCAATTATGCAGCGGTAAAAGGAACGAATGCACAAAGATCTAAAATAAAGGCATGTCTGCAAGGTAGAAACTAATTTCATATCATGAAGTTTGTCATCTATTGATCGCAGCTATTTCTGGACGTTTCTATACATTTATGAAAATATATCCGGCTCTGTATAAAACTTCCTTACCGGTTCGTCATAACTGACAGTCGTGTTTTTAAACCTAGGGATACAGATATTCTGTGCGTACCTGAGTTCTCAAAACCCATTAAATATATTTATTTAAAATAAAGCAAGGGATGCTTCTAGAAAAAGAGAGAAGTTTTAATCTTAAGTGACAAGTGTAAAGCAATATCATGGACAGTAAAAAAATAAGCTATGTATGCAGCAAAACCCTTATCGGCAAAAAAAATATTATTTTTTTATCTCTCTATAAACTTACGGTTTTCTTTTTCTTAAAATATTCATTTTTAGAGGATAATTTTGCATCAGACACTTTTTAACATATCCCTTACTTTTTTTAATGCAATTTTGCTAGGGTTTTTTTATTTTAATATAATCTTACGCGTTATTTTTTTTTCTCTTTTCCGGTTCAGAATTTTTTAGTTATATGTTTAGTTTAAAAAAAATTCATATTTTTTTTTAATTTCAGAGGGGAGAATATGCTAAACAGTTCAACATGATTCAGAGTACTTTTTTTTCTAATTTTGGTTCAGTTTTCAATTTTTCGGTTTAAATATTTTTATTCATTTTTAGAGCATTTTTTTCGTTTCCAGGACTTAATCGCTGTGTTTCAGAAATTTCATTCTCCCTCCCTTTGCTTAAGACCTTTCAACTCAATTCACATTTTTACGTTTTGTTTTTTTAAATGTGCCATTTTTTATGCATTCTTTATATTTTGCATTGTGTGTCATTTATTATTCGAAGAAGGTTACCATGTGATCTAAATAACACGTTTATTTAAGGGCGTTTAGAGGTTTGTTGAATCATAATTTCTATAGAGGTTCATAATTTATTTAGACGTTTATTTTGCCTTGAAAATCTTAAAATTACTTAGCACTAAAAAACAATGAGAGATAAAGGTAAAGGCTATAGGATACGAAATTTCTCGGCACTCCCCAATATGAAAGTTAAAGACCACTATAGATCTGCCGCTAGAAGAAGAGCAGCTTCTCGAACTGCCAATGCGATCAATCGTTCACCGCGAAGAAAGGTGTATACAGTGACACTTTTCTATGTCGGTCAGTAATAGTTCCGAAAAAAATGGCCGTTTTGAGGGGTGGTCGTCGAAAAGAGGTTTCTTACCGTAACATTTGCTCTATGGATTCTTTAACCGTTTCTGAACAAAATATGGCCATTTAGAGGGGTGGCCATCGAATAGAGGTGGCCATCTAGAGAAGTTTCACTGTATGTCTATACTACGAGAGACCCCTCGAGAATTCGTTTTGTGTTGTGGCTAGTTAGAGGTTTTTTTGTTTGTTTGTTTGAGAGGTTTTCTTTTTCGTCTTTTTTATGGGAGGGCTGACTATCTTGCGAACTGCAAGTACTCGCTCTCATGTTCATTCGTTTCGACCCTTTATAAGAAATATCAATTTGCTATCCTAAATATACGAGTATATACAGTATATATATCCGAACTCAACGCTCACCCCAAACAATAACAATAAACCAGAGGAGACAACGACTTGGTTCTTACTTGAGCTAATGCCACAAGATTGTCCAAACTTAGGGCCGGACATAGCAGATCCTTACGGTTCGATATCGACATCAAATCTTTCTTGCATTGCATTCATTTTAATGATGATTTGGCAACTCCTGACCATATTCTTCATTATCTAGGCATACCTAAGGAAGATTTTTACCGTAATAATATCTACCTCCTGATTTGCAAAATTATCGCCACTTGCATCCATGAACTGATTTAATATCTTGGGATATTTTTTCTTTTAAATTTCTGTTACTCAAATGTATTATTCCGAGTAAGGCAAATTTATAATGCCTTCCATCGGGGTCCATCCTGTAAGTAGCCTCTCTCTTCGTATTGCATGGTATACGTGAGAGAATTTTGACTGTGCAATGAAATGATACTTAACCGTGTATAACCTGATTCCTCTTCTATACTTTGAATAGAATACTCTATATTCCTCCAAAACCAGATATTTTTTCCGAAACTCTAGGTTTATGTAGAACGATAACATTTTTAGAGGAAAATCAGTAATAACAACTGTAACATGCAATATAAAATTTTAAATGCTGTCACTTGTTCTGTAGAAATAAGACTTCATACATGATAATATATCGGGTGGTCATAAAGAATATTTGCCGATATATGGACCTCTAGCGGCCGTTCCGTTCAACCTATCGAGATGAGATTTCAGATATAGTTATTCAGAGTTATGAGGTCGGGATTCTAAAAACGGCAACCAAGTGGCGCTCACGGTTACGGTTATAGGTACAGAAACTCGAAATTTTCAAATGGCAATACCCATTTTTTCCCATCGCAAAATGCTCAGCGCATGCGAAAACTCTAAAGAGGGTTAGAGCGGTACGTGTATCACAAAAAACGGACGCGTTATGCACGCAAAAAAAAAATCTCTGCGAATGGCCTACAAAAACGATATATGGATCTCTAGCGGCCGACCGTTCCGTTCAACCTATCGAGATGAGATTTCAGATATAGTTATTCAGATGTATGAGCTCGGTATTCTGAGAACGGCAACACAGCGACGCTCACAGTTACAGTTATAGGTACAGAAACTTGAAATTTTCAAAAGGCAACGCCCACTTTTTCCCGTCGCAAAATGCTGAGCGCATGCGAAAACCCTAAAAAGGGTTGGAACGGTACGTGTATCACAAAAAACGGACGCGTTATGCACGCACAAAAAAACAGCTCTGCGAATGGCTAACAAAACACGATCAGAGAGCTTTTTATCGGTTTTCTACGCTGAATATCTGGCGAACGGCGTTCTGTGATTGGTTTTTAGCCTCAATCATATGCAAATTTCCTCCGTGCGCCCCGATCGTGTCTTTGTTTCCCGAGCTCATACCTCTGAATAACTATATCTGAAATCTCATATCGATCGGTTGAACGGAACAGCCGCTAGAGGTCCATATATCGGCCAAGTTTCTTTATGACCACCCTGTAGATTAGAGATGTTGATGATACAGCTTTTCCCTTAAAGAAATATTGCAATAATTTTGGCATAATTACTGCAGATTAACTTTATATTGTTCCCCATTTCATTTATATCGATTGCCTCTGTGACTTGTCTCAGCCTTTAACTCTTTACAACGAATTGCGAGGAAAATTAATAATCATTGTTGCTACTTTATTAAAACATTTTATAATTTATGGCCTTAGTACACAGGATTCTCAAAATATATTGATTCTCCACACGGTAAAACAAGGAGAGGTTTGTAAATTACAAGATGAAATACTCTATTTCTCAAGCAAAATTTACCTTCTAAATTCGCGATTGGGGTGAATTGGCAGTCAAATTCTACGTCGAATTTTTACAGCATAAGAAATAGTCTGCTTTAGACCGCAAAAGCTATAAAGTTACAAAGGAAAACAGCCACGTTGGCAAGCAAACACATCTATCCAGCGCAACAGAAAAAAAAGCGGAGTAATTGACAACCAACCCTCCTTAAATATGTATAAGGAAGTCAATTGATAGGGGAATAAAAAGAGGAAAAAGGAATTTTATTGGGTTCATCCCTATTTACATAATAAAAAAGCAATTAACAAGCTTTCAATGCTATCATTTTTTTATAAATAATGAGGAAACGAAAGTACGTAATATTAAATATCGGTTGATACCCATCCTTATCACAGTTTCCCTTTAAAACCATATAAATCATTAAAATAATATTTATAAATATTTTTTCAATCATATTATGTAAATTATTTAATTATTCCTTTAATTATTGAATTACTTTTATAATAATTTTATTAGTTAATTAACTATTTAATTAGTTGTTTAGTTATTCAATTATTTAATTATTAATTTGATATTATCTGATTATCTCATTAAATTATATTTTTATTAGTTTTAGGAGTATTTTTTATTTAAATTTTTATATTTTTATTAATATTTCATATTTTTTTAGTTTTTAGAGCTCTAACTTGTGGATTATTATTAGTTTATATCATTTTATTACGATATTTCCAACCCTATTACGGACTTAGAATTAATCTTTCTAACCACTATAATTAGGATTCGAAGCTGTTAGCTACCAAAGCAAACAAATTTGCAATCATATAACGTTAAAAGTTTATTATCTTTTACTATGTATAATCCTTTTCATTTTATTCCCCTGAATATATTTTTTATTGTATTTGCAGCACTGTTTAATGATATTTAAATAATTTCTGTAAGTACTTCTAATTATATTACATTAGGTTAATTCCCGTTTATTCCACTTCAGTTCGGCAGTTATTACAGTAATTTCTGTGAAATCTTTTGATTTATGTTACATTATGAAAATTAAAATATCTAATCCGCAATGGTTTCGACATTATTTATCCATATTTATGTTCAACAGAGAACAAATTGCCATAATTTCCATAAATATTTATGATAACATTACTTGGAATAAAATAAAGCCCCGATCGCCAGATATGAAGTTGCTAGCGGCATATTTTATCGCGGTGGCTGCTACACCAAAGTGAAAATTAATCACTCCCCCAAAACCATCACCTCAGAATTTAAGCACAAATACTTTCATTTATTCAGCAGAAGCATGAACCAATTTACTTAACCTGACTGACTCTAAAATCAATTTTTGAGGATGTGAATAACAGGTCGGAGAGAGATTAGGAAATCTGTTTTATAATAAACTGTTCAACGAAAATATTATTAGATTCTCTGTAATCTTGTCACACCTTTGAATAAAGTACCATGCGGATGCTCACAATAAAATTTCTTTGTATCGTTCGTTTCAAAGCTTTTCCAAAATTTTATGACTGGTAAATAGAGGTTAAAAACCGGCGATGGGGTGATCTTAATCTCGGTTTTTCGGCGGGCAAAGTCTTGAATGCGGACAGACATTATTCGTCTCGTACTGAAACGATTTTGAAATCCTTAGTTTCAAGAAAGTTTCAAATTTTCAAATTGCATATTTAAGCTATTTGGTGCATTGATATAAAATATTTGAATATTCTGTGTTTTGATAAATATTTAGCATTTCACTTTTCATTTGTTTTTATTCCTTTACATACAATCCTATGACTATATTTAAATCTCCAAGTATTTATAAATATCTCAATTAAAGAGTTATTAAATACATGCATTTTCTTCAAGAAAGGAATTTAAATCCTGTAGAAAGCAATAAATATACGATAAATACCGACTCACTAAGATAAATTGAGTACGTCATATATCTATCACCTCTGTTATGAAATGTTCATAAAGGAGGAGGAAATGCAAGTATAGGCGAGATACGTACAACTGTTTACACTCATTTGTCTAATATCTCAGTCATTGAGTTAATAAATGCATTTTCTTCTGAAATGAATTCAAATCCTGTACAAAGCAATAAATACATCAGAAATGCCGGCTCACTTAGAGAAATTGGGTAATATATCTGTCATGTATCTGTTACCTCTGTTATGAAATGTTCATAAAGGGGGAGGAAATGCAAGTATAGGCGAGATACGTACAACTGTTTACACTCATATGCCTATTTGCTGTCTTTATAAACTTTGCCTCAATAATGTGGGTGTAATGTATTTCTTATAAGCTGTACTCAAACCAAAAATAAACGACTAATTAATGATAAAAATAATTATTTATTGCATAAAAGTGATAAAATCCCCAAACTCTTTCAATATTCTTACTGAAACGTGCCCTAAATCTTCTTGTAAAGAAAATATGAACTGTCTTAGTACTGTCAGACTCTTGTTCTTAAAAAAAATAGAATTCGGTATTAGAAACCACAATTTATCTCTCTATTGTCCTTTATATGAATGTAATACAAAAGAAGCAATGAACAACCCTTAATAACCAAAGCTCACAAAAATTTAATAATCTAACGTTGGCTTAGAACCCGTTCTCTATGCCTACACGTTCATTAACCTGTCATCCTAGAGTTTGCTTCTATTCCAATTCACTTGAAATGACCAATATGAATGTGTCAACCATGCTCTATCCACCATGCTTTCTGCCGAAGTCGTTCTCCAAATATTTCCATCACTCTGTTCGTCGTCTCTGGAAGAATGGCACCAACTTCGCGGCTAATAACGGACTTGCCGACTCGTTGCACATTTTCAGGTGTTCTGATGTTCGAGTACGACCACTTGGTTTCGGTATTTTATGCTCCACTAATTTCATCTAGCTTGAATAGTTTAAAGATCTACCATAAAATGTTCATCCAAAATCCAACATTTATTAAATATAAGTGACAAAACGTGAAATATATTTACGTCTAATGCTTTGCGGCCTTGCAGAACATTGTTAGTTTATCGACATTAGTTGCCATTTTTCCCTCTATTGGGAATTACAAGAAGTTGTTTATGCTAACTAACTGCCCTAGACAAGTTTCATCTTAGAAATAATTGGTTAGCTTCAAAAAATAAATTACATTTCAAAAGCTCATGAAATATCCTTTTTCAACGATAACTTATTACAAAAAAATTGACTAAATGTTTCAGCAGTATCTTAGAAAGTTGTTCTCCATTGTTCAATATCTAAATTACGAGTAAAAATAGATATTTTTTACAAATGTATTTCAAATTTATCTTTTATTATTTGGTATTTCTGTAAGTAATGATACATTTTTCTCTTGCAGTTTTCTCTTGAAATGCATTTGAATTTCTTTAAAACATCTAGCACTAAATTTCTATCCTAAATTCTCCCTTTACATAGAAGATAAAACACGAAATATACCCCCAAGTAGTGCTCTGTGGCCTGGCGAAAAGCTATGTTATTATTTCGGAACTAGCTATCATTTTTCTCTAAATAAAAAGCCTACTATACTACTTAATATCTTAAATTTGGGTCTTATTATCTTATATTTCTGTGTTTCAAGTTATTTTATCTGAAATAATTTCTCTAGCTAGCATTTGCATTTCATTTAAAGATCTAAAACAAAATCCAACCTTCACATTAATGCAAAACGCGAAATATGTCCACAACTAGTGCTCTTTATTTTAAAACTAGTTGCAATTCAACGTTCTAATGAGTATTGATTACAAGAATATGTGTTGCAAAATCGAAAGTGGTTCAGTGATAAATCAAATAATAATCAAAAAAAATATGATGCATGACTAAAAGTAACAAACAATTTTAATAACATAAAATAAACCAAAGAAAATTAAGGGTTAAAAACCCAAGTATAAATACGAGCACAGAGCTCGTTCGAAATAGGACCTATCGTCCCACATAAAAAAATTTCAGGTAGGCTCTTCTAACGAAACTACCGCGGGTTATTAACATAGGATTACTTATCGTTGCTTAGCTCTTTTGTATGTATATATGTATGTATGTGTTATGTATATATGTATCTATATATACGTACGTATGTATATATATACATGTATGTATGTCAAAATTTTGACGCATTTTGGGACTTTTCTGTTTAACTGTTGGCTGTCTGTCCAAGCGATACAGACTGGGTTTGGCGCGTTGCCAAAATTATAACTCGGGAGGTACGGACGAGCGGTTTTAGCGTCTGAAATTTTGCCTTCCGGAGGACCGTTATGGAGGAACGTAATCTTACGTTAAAAACCTAAATCTATATAGTATCGAGGTAAAAAGGATGTAAGACTATCTCAGTCAAATAGCGCCGCCAAACGTCGTCTATAATCATTTAGCACTGTAGCGCTACGTGACTGAAACTTTCTCCACAGATGTACTCGCTGATTAATTGTCATCCATTAGTTTCGGGTAATTGATAGTTGATTAGTAATAAAAAGTATCTAGAAAACTGATGGAACAGCATCCTTCCCTAAAAATAAATTCATAAAAAACATGTGAAAAAGAGTCAGTAGTATTGATGAAAATTGCTCCCTATTGTTGATACTCTAAATTAAAAGCTATTTACTCTTCATAAATTAGATACATTTGCCAAAAATATTTTAAATTATTGTTTTATAATCTCGTATTTCTCCATGTGAAAGAAAAGTCCAATATTTCTTTAAAATTCCTTACAAAATACGTTTATCCAAAACTCAGCCTTTACATAAATGACAAAACACAAAATATATCTCAAACCCACATTATTCCCTGTGCAACGACATCTGCACCAGAAATGCACGTCCGTCTCTTGTTTAAAACTAATCCCCTGTTTTTATCTTTCAGTTCCAGTGATCTGCCTGTTTTGAGGCATCGTGGATAGTCACCCAAAAAAAGATCTTAAATATTTATGAATATCTGAGCAGTTATTCCTGTAAGGGAATTTATAGCACGAAACTTATATGCATGCAGTCAAGTAAGAAATAAATTATATCTGCGCTGAAAATTGCATGCCACAGCTGGGGTCACGCGACGGTGTGAATAATTTGAATTCATGAGAAGAGTGCACATGAATTCCAGTCAAAGATCGTGACGTCTATAGCAATGATATGATATATTCTGCGGGTATACTGTCTGTCATCAAGAGGAACTCATCAGTGGAAACGCCACAATCTTTTGTGGAAAAAAGTTTACGCTTTTCTTCGATACTCGATTAAATATCGAAGTAACACGGTTAAATCCGATTTAAAAAAATATGAATTTATCATACTAATATTTTTACTTTTGCCACCTGCGTCGTATAGTGGTTAACGTCTCGAGCTTTTATACGGAGTGGACTCGGGTTCGAATCTCGACTATGTCATGGAAATCTTGTGCTTTCCCCTCATGGGAAGTGAGGTTGATTCCCCTGTATGGTGCTCCCATAATAAAGACGCCAATAAAATGGTGGTGAAAAGTGGAAGAAAGCCGAAAATACAAGTGCCTAATGATTCAGAAAAACAAGTATTTTTTTATGTACTTGTATGCAATTCTACTAAATGTCTCTCGGTTATCAATTAATTGTGTTTTTCAAAAGGCACACAGTATCCTTCTATTCATAAAAATATGGTAATTCTGAAATAATTAAAAGTAGAATAAAATGAGTTTCGTTAACTCAAAGAGGCACGAATTCAGAGTTACAGGTAATTTTATTATATTCAATGGTATAATCATCGTTAAGTTTAGAAAAAGTCGGATAATCTATTTCTAATATCTTAATTGTTTTCTGTTAGCTTGGGGAGGGATAATTTAAGGCAAAAATAATCTTTTTTTTTCTTTTTCCTTTCATAAGGTATTAAATCAGTTAACGGATCCCAATCAAAGACACGATATCTCGTATCTCCTAATTTTGCAATACCAGGAGGTAGATATTATCGTTGCACTCATCTTTATATATGCTACACAATGAAAAATATGATCAGCAGTTGCCAAACCATCAGAACAATGGATGCACAGCAAGAAAGATTTGATTCAGTGATCGAATCGAAAGGATCTGATTACGTCCGGATCAAATATTGGACAATCTTTTTGTATCAGCTCTAGTAAGGCTTCGAGTCAATGGTTCTACCGGTGTACCATAATCTATTCTCAAAATAATTTTTAGCGATTATCAACGACAACTCAGCATTACAAGACATTTAAAGCCTGAAATTAAAACATTTTATTCTGAAAGAGCAATAAGTAATTTCTTAGAAATAATTAATCGTATTTCCTCTAAAAGTGTGCCTGTGCATTCACAGTACTCTTCGGGTGCGTTTTTTCGGAAGACAATTCCGATGCGGACAGATCAAGTCCGATGTATAGTCAGGACCAATCCAAATGAAAGTGTAATCTCTTAGTTTATTTTGAAAAGGAGGCAATTCGATTAAGAGTGGTATCTCTCGGATTAAGAAAGAATAATAATCTATCTGTCGTCTTAGAAGTTCTAGTATAATACATGTATAAGTTTGCATGATATATGTATATAATATTAAAGGATGTATTCTTTAAACGTTTCTCGTGTCTTCGATTGATTGAAGAACGCTACACTTATTAGCATTCGATACTATAAGACTTACGAGGGCACGGTGGCTCAGTTGTCAAAGGCAGCGAGCCAGTGATCTGAACGTCACTGGTTCGATGCTCGTCGCTGACAAATCCACCGCTATGTACACTAACGGCGGCTGGTGCAAGAAAAATCTGTCAGGGCTTCAATGTCCTCCAAGTTTTCAAATTTACCTCTGTAGGTACGGAGTCAAGTGTACTGGTCTCGTCACTTGACTCGGTTCGAAATTACGGGACCGGTTCGTAGCCAAATCAGACTCCGACCTTTGTGGTGCTAATTAAAACCGGAGACGCCCCCTTCTTCCCCTTATCCTATATAGACTTGATCTGATGTTGCTGTGGGTCAAGTGGGATGAGTAACAACGACAGACTTGCGATACCATGGTGCTAAAGGAAGTAGAAGTATAAAAACGTATAGAGATTGGTTAATAACAGAAAGCAATCATGTGGTACCTTACAATGAAGTCTACTTACAAATTTTCGGAATCAATATGTTCCCATGAAAAAAAGCAGTTTCTAAATGAACAAACATTTTGTTTAAAACATTTAAACGCCAGAATGTCTTTCTAAATGTTTATCATCGGAAGACTTCATTTAATATATCTACGAGCAACAAAAGTACACCTTTATACTTCAACAAACAAGTTCTGCATTAAGAATGTCTCGAAAAAAAATCCATCTCTCAATAATTCGGTAAGTATCTGTGTAAAAACAAAAACTTGTCCAACAAAAACAATCTACTGAGAATATTTACCTTTGAAGAACTTTTGAGAAAAACTTTTTTCTTCGTAATACCTTCGAGCAAATTTCCATTCCTCTATCGTTAAATTGATTCTAAAATTATTTACTTGCTTTCAAGGAAGGCTGAGGAACAATGCATAAATAATCGCCTAAAAGCATAATGACCTTAATAAGCATATTTGACTTTAAAAAATATTTATTGTGTTCAGATTATCGAGAGAAAATTCCGCTGGGAATTTCGGTAAGAAAGGAATACTTTCACATCACAATTTAAATTCCTTCTTTTTTTAACTTCTGAAAAGAATTTATCATTTACTTTTCTATCAAAGAACTAAATTTATTTCGACTATAGACAGTTACTCGGGTTTTAAAAAGCAATAAGGTTTTTACCCCTTCCCTAAAATTAAATATAGGGTATCCGGGCTAAATGTATCCAAAATTCAGGGCTTATTTTTACAGAACTACTCATTAGAATTAAAAAATATATATTTAAATAGAAAGAACGTCTCACCAAGTTTTAATATCAATCATAGATTTCGATCATAGTATCATGGATTTCGATGTGTGCACCTTTTGTAGCACGACAAACGTCTAAATGGTAAATCAGTTATCTCCAAGTGCTTCGTAGCAAACCAGGAGTTATTAGACGAATTTCTTGAATGATAGGCTTCTTCAACTCATCCAAAGTTTCAATTTTTTGTTTATGCACAACGGATTTAATGAATCCCCAAGCAAAAAAGTCTAATAACTCCTGATATGCTACGAAACATTTGCAGAGAACTGGATTACCATTTAGACGTTAGTCGTGCTGTAAAAGGTGTAAACATCGAAATCTATGATACTATGATTGAAATCTATGATTGATATTAAAACTTGGTGAGATGTTCTTTCTATTTAAATATATTTTTTAAAATTCTAATGGGTAGTTCCGTAAAAATAAGACATAACTTTTGGATACTTTTAGCCCGGACACCCTGTATATGTGTGAGAGACAACATGAATCTTTTAAATGCATAAAGTGGATTAATTTCTCGGTATACAATTTTAAAATATATTTTTGTAAATATTTCTCTTCTCTTACCAAGTACCATTTCTGTTCATAATTCTCAGTATTTCTTGCATTACAAAATTTCTTGAGAAGTATTTTCTGGCGTATATAATTTTTTTTTCTTGGGACAAATTTACACTAAATATTTACCCCTATTTTTCCGACAATTGCAAACTATGTAAACATTGATACTTAATTCTTTTAACGAAGTTTAACGTATCAGAAAGATTTTCTAACTTTTAACCAAACGAAAAAATTCTAGTGCTCTAAAAAGCAAATTATGAACTTTCTGTCTCTTTCTATTATGTACTCATTACTCAGTATTCAGTACAAAAATGTGCACGTAAAAATTTGACCTCACTTACTAAGTAGAAAATTTATTATCATTGAACAAGAGAGGTATTCTTTCATTTTTTCGTAAATTCCTTTTATATATATCCTGCGTTTTACAAATTGAAGTTATGAAAAATTATTTTTAGGAATAAATAAGTTTTTTAAGAGCAGATCATAGCCAAAATAGTTCCCATTTATTATAGACACGAGTAAAGTCAAATCCAGAACTAAATATTCTAACGATGTTTAATCATATAGCAAATTTTTTAGAGTAGTTTTCCTGTTTTTAATTCAATGAGAAAATTTTGCTGCTCTAAAGAATAGATCTAGAACTTTCAGTATCGTTTCAATTAATTTAACAGATCGATTTCTCGGTATTCAATCTAGAATTTTTTTGTTGTAACGATTTGGCATCAATTATTAAGTAAAAAATTGATTATCACGAAACAAAAGAAACACCCTTTCAATTTTTACCATGTTTTTATTAACTTGCTTTCTTGTGTGTTTGTGTGTTTGTGTGTTTGCGTGTGTGTTTGTCCAGTACAAATCTTGCAATCGATTTTTAACTAACTTCCCGACTAGCTAGACATTTGAAACTTTTAGAATAGCTCAGAACACGATGACAATGCATATTTTTATTACTTTTAGCCATCTTTAAGCAGAATTAAATTACTTTTCAGTTATTATAAGTTAATTTTGTTTTGTAGACTGGTGCAGTCATCTATCGACCGGAACGGGAATGAAAAGTTAAATGCAAGTTAACTTCCAATTAACTTCATTTTCTTTCAAGTTGATGGGATAATTCATCAAAAAAAAATTTTAAAAGTATTTATTAATACATAGAATTGTCAAGTTTACATGATTCCACAGAAAATTTTTAAATATGATGTATAAAAAGTTCTTTTTATCTTGAAATTATTCAAATTTATGCCCTTTATATTCTAAGTATACCTTGAAATACAAACTGAAAAAACTACTATCCAAAATATTTTCTAGGTTATAACACTTTCTTTGAACCGATCTTCCCCATGTATTGGCCTCAATTTTTCTATGATAAAAACAAGATAACTATTCGGTTAGAGTTTAAATTTTTAACGATGTTTTACAGACATCTAGTGCTTAAAAAGCAAACTCGCCTCTCTGTTTCCAACTAATTCTCAGTTTTTATTTTTCAATCCATATGATTTGTCTTTTCTGCCACTATCTTTCGTCATTTATTAAGTGCAAAAAGGATGATTATAAAGAAAAAGAAATACTCTTTCATTATTCGCAAATTTCAATTTTTATATTTTAATTATTTCTTTTATTACAAACTGAAAGAAATGTCATCATAAATGTTTTCTAGATCATATAATTTTCTTTGTAATGATTTTCACCATGTATTCCATTTTTCTATTATAACTACAAGAGAAATGTTTGGTGAGAGTTTAATTTTTCAATGACGATTTACCGACATCCACGATTAAAAGCGTTCTCGTATCTCTGCTTACAACTAATTCTATGTTTTCATTTTTCCATTCCTATGATTTGAACTGATCTTACCATGTACACTGGTGTAAAAAATTAAGAGAATTTGCAGACTTGGTCGATTATCTCTAGAACTACTGTACCGATTTTAATGAAATTTGATATGTACATACATTGATACAATACAAAACAAATAACCATTCAATAATTGTAATACACACGCATGATCGTGCGTAACAATCTTTGGAGTCGGAAGGTATGAAACAGAGCTTGCAGAATAAACAAAAAAATGAGTTAATAGATGGTGTTATTTTGCAGCAATCGGTTAATTTGAAATTGTAACAGTAAAAATGAGTAACCACCAACATTTAGATGATGGAATGAGGTGGCAAATTGTGGGGAGGCTAGAAACAGGCCAATCTGAAGTCCAAATTTGTAGAGAGTTCAATATAACGCCCAGCGTCGTGTTTAACTTATGGAAACAGTTCCAGGATACCGGATCCATCGGGAGAAGGCCTGGGCAAGGTCGTCCAAGAGTCACGACGGCCAGAGAAGATCGCCATTTGTCGATTATAGCGAGGCGTAACAGGAGTGCTACAGCTTCTCAGCTCTCTCGTGACTTGTATGCAGCCACAGGAACCCGTGTATCAAGGGTGACTGTTTCCAAAAGACTTCATGAGAGGGGGTTGTTTGCAAGAAGACGTGCTGTTTGCATCCCGCTCACTTCTACGAACAGGAGAATCCGTTTATCATGGTGCAGAGAGCATAGAGATTGGAGTATGGATCAATGGGCCACCGTTCTCTTCACTGATGAGTCCCGGTTCAGCCTAAACATCGATTCTCGAAGTACGTTCATATGGAGAGAACCAGGGACCCGCTACCTACCCTCCAGTGTCCGCGAAATCGACCATTATGGCGGAGGAGGTTAAATGGTCTGGGCAGGCATCATGTTGGATGGCCGCACCCTCTCAATGTCTTTGAAAGAGGCACTGTGACTGGTGTGAGGTATAAGGATGAGGTCTTGGAGCCCTATGTTCGCCTTTTCAGGGGTGCAGTTGGCCCTTAGTTCATTTTAATGGACGATAACGCGAGGCCAGATAGAGCTCCTCTGGTCGACCAATTTCTAGAGAGTGAGGATATTCGCCGGATGGATTGGCCAGCCAGATCTCCAGACCTTAACCCTATAGAGCATGTCTGGGACGCTCTGGAGAGGGCAATTGCAACTCGCAACCCCCCTCCGAGAACCATCCAGGGAATGAAAACAGCGTTGCTGAACGAGTGGGACCAATTGCCACAGGAAATGATAAACTGCCTTATTTCAAGTATTAAATCACGCTGCGATACCTGTATATCGGTAAGAGGGGACCATACCCCCTATTAACCCATCTATTAACCCATTTTTTGTTTATTCTACAACCGCTGTTTCATACCTTCTGACTCCAACGAGTGTTACGCACGATCATGCGTGTGTATTGCAATTATTGAATCGTTATTTCTTTTGTATTGTATCAATGTATGTACTTATCAAATTTCATTAAAATCGGTACAGTAGTTCTAGAGATAATTGACCAAGTCTGCAAATTCTCTTAATTTCTTACACCAGTGTATTCACCTCTACTTCTGAATAATCAAAATAAAAGACATATTTAGTGAAAGCTTAATATTTTAACGATATTTTATCGAAATCGATGTTTACAAAGAGTACTCATATTTTTCCTCACAGCAAATTCTCCGTTTTTATTTTTCCATCCCTATGATTTTTACTGATCTTCACCATGTACTTACCTCTATTTCTCAATAATAAAAATAAACGAAATATTTAGTGAGAGTGTAATTTTTTAACGATATCTTATCGACATCCATGTTTACAAAGCGTAATCATATTTCTTCTCACAACTAATTCTGCGTTTTTATTTTTCCATCCCTATTATTATTTTTACTGATCTTCACCATGTATTTACCTCTGTTTCTCAATAATAAAAATAAACGAAATATTTAGCGAGAGTGTAATTTTTTAACGATATCTTATCGACATCGATGTTTGCAAAGTGTACTCATATTTCTTCTCACAACTAATTCTGCGTTTTTATTTTTCCATCCCTATGATTTGTACTGATCTTCACCATGTATTTACCTCTATTTCTGAATAATAAAAATAAACGAAATATTTAGCGAGAGTGTAATTTTTTAACGATATCTTATCGACATCTATGTTTACAAAGCGTAATCATATTTCTTCTCACAACTAATTCTGCGTTTTTATTTTTCCATCCTTATGATTTGTACTGATATTCACCATGTATTTACCTCTATTTCTCAATAATAAAAATAAACGAAATATTTAGTGAGAGCTTAATTTTTCAACGATATTTTTTCGGCATGGATGCTTAAAAAGCGCACTCGTATCTCTCCTCACAACTAATTCTCCGTTTTTATTTTTACCTCCCTATGATTTGTTATTTTTTCGTCTCTTTCAAGAACTGCCGACCATTACCAGAAAAACATGTTTTTAAATATTTATGGATATGGGGACAGCTATTTGAGCGAAGCAAGTGGAAACAAAACTTATTCGAGGGCAGTGAAATGAGGAATAAATTTTATCTGCCTCCTAAAACAGCTTCTCCCAGCTGCGACTCTGGCAAAGATGTGAATGATTTGAATATATAAGTATATTACGCATTCAAATTCTCCCTCTAATCAAGTTTAATTTAGGAATATCAACTACAGGACGCATTCTTCTGATTCATATCAGGAAAAGATTTCATTTGAGTATCTGCAGTTTAAAGCTATTCTGCCGCATATAAATAAATGATTTCCTAGAAATACAACAGAAACTCCATATGACGAATTTCTAGCTCGTTAAATAGGAGGCTTTTATTTAACGAAACTTCTGCTGAACCTTAGACTTCGGACGATATTTACATGAAAATTAATCCTTGTATTATGAATACAATTGTATTTACTGTTTTTCTTTTTCGCATTTAGAAGCTTTCGATTTTGATTCAGTGGGATTTACATTTTTACAAAAGATTTCAAGATTATGGGGTCTATCTATTCAAATTAGTGCAAATATTTCTATATTAAAAAGCTTTCTATGGCAAACTTGTACCGAAGAGAATGACGGGATTGTTAACAGTTCAAAATGTAAATAGACTGAGAAACAATGGAATCTTAGCAGTTTAGCATGTTTGATATTTACAAAATTATCTTCATTACTACAACCAATTATTTCCTGTTTCTGAAATAAATTAGCGATATATCGAGAGTGTAATGTTTTAACGATATCGTATCGACATCGATGTTTACAAAGCGTACCCATATTTCTTCTCACAACTAATTCTGCGTTTTTATTTTTCCATCCCTATGATTTGTACTGATCTTCACCATGTATTTACCTCTATTTCTCAATAAGAAAAATAAACGAAATATTTAGTGAGAGTTTAATTTTTCAAAGATATTTTGTAAAACAAAGGGTACTTTAATTTTATTTTACAACATTTTCACATTATTATGTCTGAGCAACTGTAGCTAGTTCCTATTTAACGAATTTAGTCACAATGAAGTTTTTAAGTTGAATGGTGGGGCTACTTTACATATAAACTCTGCTATAAGAGCAATCTTCATGTTCTATACATCACCTTAACCTACTGTTTTTAAATGAACCAACAAACATCTTTCTCGCCGTTCACATGAATGAAAGATTTCATTAGCAGTATCTACAACAAATAGCTCTCACTTTGTGAAACTTTAAAGTAGTTAAGGAAAAATACATAGGAATTGCAGTGAGAGACTGAAAGATATCGCTTAATATATCTCCAAAGAAGCTTTATCAGGTAGACAAACCAGCAGATACCCCCAAAAATTAAAAGTACATTTTAATGAAATAAAATGGAGTATAGAAAATCTGTCTTATTGTTTCTTATGCGTTTAATAGCTCTTCAGAGCGTCAATTACACCATGCCTTCCGCTCTTGTGAAATGTTATATCCACTGTCCATAAATTCCCTGGCACAATGATTAAAAGGCTTGGTCTTATCATACACTGGGATTAAGATTGAGACGTACAATTAACAATGTGCTTGTGAAACAATTACTGACCAGTTGAGATTTTGTGTAAACACTAGGTGTGTGTGTGTGTATGTATGTATATATATATATATATATATATATATATATATATATATACACATATATATGTGTGTACACACACATATATACACATATATATGTGTGTGTAAGTAATAACTTTAACAGACTGGTACAAGAGATGGATTTACACACCTAAGGAGCACATATACACACTTGATATCCATTAAACTGCTTTATTTATTCAGGACAGCACGCGGTGGCCCGGTTGGCAGAGCAGCGGGCCAGTGATCTGAACGACCCTGGTTCGATGCTCGTCGCTGAAAATTCATCGCCGTGTTCACTAATGGTGGCCGGGGCACGTAAAATAGGGCGTGGCTACAATGTCCTTCAAGTTCTCAAATTTACCTCTGGAGGTGCGAGGTCAGGTGTTCCGGTCACGTCACTTGACTCGGCTCAAAATTACAGGACCCATGTTCTTCGAGGTCAAGTCAGACTTCAGCCCTAGTGGTACCTCACCTTAAAATGAAGCTGCTTAGTACCCTTCGCCAAGGACCTAGGATTTGAGGACCTAGGTCCTTTGGACTTGATGTAGGCTTTCCTACACCAAGGGGATTGGAAACCACAACAACAACATTTATTCAGGACACACGACGAAGGCATTCATTATTTAGCAGACATCAAAGAAGGTTTGTCACAAAAGGATGATATAAGGTTTGCAGGAACACTAATGACGATAGCAAGCCACTGGACCTGCCAGAGTTTGAATATACTGGACACCACGACATCGGACGGCAGCAGAAGAAGGACGCCGACAAAAGCAGAACGAAAGAAACGCGAGAGAGGGCAGCAAGAAGAGCAGGAGAGCGCGCGAAAATATCTCCTCAATGTTTTATACCAAGGGTTCATGATGCTGATGCTAGGTGTTTAGAATTCCATAATTGGTTAGGAGCGGACATTGACTTGACCATATGAGCCATAACTCATCTATGACTAATACTCCCGTGATTCGGAACATGCGATGCAAAAGCGCGTGGTTCTCTGAATCATGCGGTTAGTGAGTAATCTAATGTTCCGCGCGTGCATTAAGGGATAATACAAATAGTCAGTTCATTTACTTCTAAGTCGTTATTCAGAATAGGGACTGTGCTTTATTGAAAGGATAAAAGGATAGTTTAGAATACGCGTTAGATCTAAGACAATAATGGTGGGGCGTAATCGTTACATATATATATATATATATATATATATATATATATATATATATATATATATATATATATATATATATATATATATATATATATATATATATACATACATACACCTATAATTACATACATAAACATATAAATACACATATAAGTGAGTGTGTGTTTGTATATGCAGTTTTAAGTGATGATTTAAAGAATAGGAAGGCCTATATTCAACCGAAAGATAGATATTATACAGCTGGGAAATTCAGTATACTTTACTATAACATCAACGACATCTGTACATTTTTGCATATTCTCCTCTTACACTAATCTGTTTTCTTTCATCCTTCTATCTATGCGATCTAAGCGGGTTTTTTTTTTTTTTTTTTTTTTTTGAAGCGTTACTGATGCAATGAGGGAGATATGTTTTTAAATATTCATGGATATCGGGACGCTTATTTATACGAAATAGAATTGCAAAAAGGTTATTTGGAACTGTGTGAAGAATAAATAACATCCGCGGTAAAAAATTGCATTACGAATATTTGGCCAAGGAATTGCTTAAACACAGATTTACCAGCATTTTCAATCTACTGACGTCAAAAGATTGAAAAAAACGTGAATTATATTTGTTTATGAAATTATTATTAAAGAAGTTATGCTTTAAAAGACTTATTTTCTTATGTGAGTAAATTTGTTAACAAATATGTTTTTCTTAAATATTACAATCATCAGGATGACAAACTCTAAATTTTTTATTCGAGAAACAAGCTCTCTTTCATATAATCTCATATTTTCCAAAAAGACAGCTTAAATTTATCTATTTGAGATTGAAATTACTTTTTAATAACTTTTGAAATGATGATCGAATGATAAAATTTTCATAGTAATTCATCAACATGTACATTAACACTTCATTTTTATAGCAGATTACCGTAAAAAATAATTTATGTTTACAAAAATATTGATCTATTTTGCTTATTTAAGCCTCGTATTTGTTAAGCGTTGCTATATCGTACGACCGTAGAATTCAATTGTTGTTGTTGTTTCTAATTCCCCCGGGTTGGAGACATAGAATTATATGTACAACAAAGAGCAATGTGTAGGATTTGATTTCTAAAACCACACGTTTAAAGCGCTAGTAATTATAGTTAACTTTTTGCACGTTCAATGAATATCCTCTGGAAGTAATGATTTCTCAAACGCTATGAGATTAGACAATATTTTTTTTATAAATAATCTATAGTTCTAAAAAAATCTAGATTTTTTTAACATAAATGACTTGGCTATGGTTCTTGTACAGAATAAAACAAGAGACAACAGCTCTTTCATATGATCTCATATTTTCCTAAAATACAACTTAAATTCATCTATCTGAGATTGAAATTGCTTTTTAATGACTTCCGAAATGATACTTCAAACATGAAATTTTCATAATAGTTCATCAACATGTACATTAACACTTCATTTTCATGGGAGATTACTACGAAAAGTAATTTATAGTTACAAAAATATTGATCTATTTTGCTTACTTAAGCATTGTGTTTGTTAAGCGTTTCTACAACGTAACATCGTAAAATTTAGTTTTAGTTTTTGTTGTTGTTTCTAATTTCCCTGGCCGAAGACTTAGAATTATATGTACAAAAAGGAGCACTGCGCAAGATTTGTTTTCTAAAACCACACGCCAAAAGCGCCAATAATTGCAGTTAACTTTTTGCACGTTCAATGAATATCCTCTGGAAGTCATGTTTTTAAAAACGCTATAAGATTAGACGATATTTTTTATAAATAATCTATAGTACTTTTTAAAAAATCTAGATTTTTTTTAGCATGTATGAATTGGGACGGCCATGGTTCTTGTATAGAATAAAACAAGGAACAAGAGCTCTCTTATATGATCTCATATTTTCCAAAAAGACAGCTAAAATTTATCTATTTGAGATTGAAATTACTTCTGAATAACTTTCGAAATGATGCCAAGTTATTGCTTTTCTTACCAACGTGGCGGGCACATTGTCTTCCGGCATTCGCCCTATATAACCGCGAGATTTGTTGGTTTGCTCGTAATGGGGGCACCGTGTAGGTGAAACAACACCACCCCCCTGGTGCCACCGAAATTTTGATCGATCACCCCCCAAGGGATTATTATTACTTAGTTCGAGAAATTGAATCCGAAATCGCTGTTTAACAACCTGCTCTATTTCACTGACAGAATTCCTGTTTTTCTTCCGTGGTAAATGAAACATCTCGTTTTATTTACCACGGAATCAATTTTAAGATTGATTGTATGATATTTATTTTCTATTTTTCTGTTAGAACAAATATCCAAATATCACACAGATGCAAATCTGGATTAATTGAAGTTTCTCTGCGAACTGATTAAATATATTTCATCTAAGTCACTGCCCTAACTAAGGTACAGTTTTAAAGTATCCTTTCTTGTTTAGAAATAAGGATTTTGTTACTTTAAATTTTTTAAGTGATATTTACGAATATACCCTAGAATGAGCGGATGAGTTTAGCAAAATTTATATTAATGAAGTTCTAATTTTCCCTGCTATCTTCTTAATTCTCAATTTTCGATTTCACATACTCCGAGTCCCTAAATATACTCCAAAGATGAAATATTCATAAAAGTTCATAAGCATGTACGTAAACGCTTTAGTTTTATGGATATTATCGCGAAAAACAATATAATTTTGCAAAAATATTGATCTACAATGATTACTTGAGCCTCGTATTTGTTAAGAGTTTCTATATCGCTACATCATAGAATTCTATGTAAACAAAAGAGCACTATGTAGGATTTAATTTCTGAACCGCACGCTTAAACCGCCAATAATTGCAGCTAAATGTTTGTGCAATTCACAAAATATCCTTTGGAAGTCATGTTTTCTCAAGCGCTATGAAATTAGACGATATTTTAAAAAAATAATCTATGGTTCCTAAAAAATCTAGTTTTTTTTAATATATATGACTTGGAATGGCCATGGTTATTGTGGTACAGAATAAAACTTTAACTGAAAGCAAAATTTTATTACCCTCTTTTTCTCTAATGGCCATTGTTTTTTACCAGCAGTCAAGAAAATGACGCTGGTAAAGTGAGCTAACAGAAAACTAGGAATGATGTATAAAAGGCAGTGAGTTTCAAAAATGTCCTTATCTAAAAATTAAAAATAAAATTGGTTAGTACTGCAGGGTGCGGCAGAATGGACTCCCACATTTCAAAGGGTAATAAAAAAACAAACGAAACAATTTACAGAAAAAAGGCTTTCTTTTTTCGAAAAGAATTTATAATCTAGTTTTTTTTCCACTCGGTTTTGAAAATTACAACACTCAGGTGGCACCTTTTATTTGAGATGCACTGCCTAAACCGTTCTCTTAAAAGTTTTCCATCACTCTGTTGGTCATCTCTGGGGGTATGGAGGCATCTTCCTCGCGAATAACAGAGTTACAGACTCGTTGCACATTTTTAAGTGTTCTAATGTTCCGAGGATGACCACTTGGTTTCCTTTGTAATGCATACCCACTTGCTCTCACGTTTGAAAATCATCACAGGATTGTTTTCTGATGAGGAACGGCATCAGTTGCATAAAGCCCGAAGCGCGTCCTAGATGCCTTCTGTATCGCGGCTACAGAATCGTTGCTATTAAAGAACGCCTCGATAACGAAACGGCGATGTTCTTGTCTTAAAATTAGAAAATCCGCCCTAACTATTGCAACCTCCAGCGAAAGTGCTATGTTTTAAACACATCTTCCTCTGTGAAATCCTCTGTTTCATCTCTTCCTCTGTAACATTTCTCTGTTTAGCACATCCTCCTTGATAAACATGTGCAAGTTCCGATGTTCATGTTTCCAATAAAGGTGGTTTTTTTCCACGCACCGGAGATGACGTCATACTTCTCTTTCGCATTTTTCTTCAAAACTATGTGTCGTAGAGGTAAAGTTCTGCGGTCATTTTTTATGTACACCAAGTGTTACGAATTGTAATAATAGATGGCGCTCTGTGTCCTTTGTAAAATGAATAAAAAGAAGAATGTACGTCGCACTCCTTCACTTGCAAGTTTCTGTGTACGAGTAGGTGCTTGTCAAAATAAAGCGACGCAAGAGCAAATGGCTCCAGAGTGTAGTTGTTTCTTGAGTAAGTTTACTGAAAGTTTGTCAGTTTATTACCATGGTCCGTCGAGCCGGAGGATTTGTATTAGTGAATCAGTAGTCTATTTATTAGAGTTGGAATACTTCCAGATTGAAGTTCATACAATTAAAGAGAGTGAGTAACTTATTAAAAGTACTTTTTATTTGTTTATTGAGAACATTGTAGTTAATTTAAAATGTCAATGAAAGAGATTTTGGCGAAAAAAAGAACGGCAAAAACACAGCTGACAAAATTGAGGCGAAAAATAGCGTGTGAAGATATCCAAATATGTAGTTTAGAAGTATTAAAGGACAGATTTAAAGTTCTTGAGGCTGAGATAGTCTAATTTTTTTTCTTTATTTGCATTATGTACCGAAGAAAATACTGATACTTACATAAATGAGAAGGAAGAGATTGACTAGTCGCTGTTAGATGTAGAAGTCGAGTTGAATCAAAAGTTAACCGAAATGGCTGCGGAAAGTAAAGCGAAGCTATCTGGTAATCTTATCACAAATACTGAGAGCAATCTGAAATTACCGAAAATAACCTTACCAACGTTTTCAGGAAACTTTCATGAGTGGCTTTCTTTTAAAGACATATTTTTAGCTAGTGTTGATGCAAATCCTAATTTAACTAATGCAGTAAAGTTACAATATTTGAATATCCGCTTTAAGGGGTGATGCTTATCGTATAGTGCAATCAATATCTATAATTGATTCTAATTACAAATTAACTTTTTCCTTATTAGAAGAAAGATTCTCAAATCATCGGGAACAAGTGTATGCTCATCTTAAAACCGTTTATAAATATGCAGTCTATGGATAATGAGTCGGCGTCAGCTATATTAAATTTAATTGATATTACGAATGAATGCGTGAGGTCATTAGAAGTTTTGAATTTAAGAGTTAAGGGGTTTTCTTCTAATATACTTGCATATATTTTAGCGCAAAAATTAGATCCTAACACCGAAATCTGGTGGGAAAGAAAATTGGGGTAAGAAAACTTGCCAGCTTTAACTGAGATTATAGAGTTTCTAAAAAATCATGCACGAACTCTCAATGCTTCTAAAGGTGTGAGTAATACAAAGAAAATTACATATAAAATTTCGGCTCTCGTTTCTAATGCAGATGATAAAAACACACAAAATTTATTCAAATTATGTAATATGAACAATCATAAACTTTTTAAATGTCGTAAATTTCAAAATTTGAGCGTTAAAGAAAGAGTAGAATTTGTGAAAAAGATTAATTTGTGCATTTGTTGCTTCAATTTACATAGTGTGAGGAATTGCCCTTCTAATTACTTGTGTAAAAGGTGTATGAAAAAACACAACTTTCTTGTCTGCTATCAAAATTAAAATAATTATGCTAGTACTAAAGAAGAAAGAACTGATAATACTTTAGAACAGAATGACTCGGACAATAATGATAAAAGTGCATTAAATGTACATGGCATTGAATTTCAATCTGAAAATAAAAATAAAACCTTCACAGCCGCTATGGGTACCAATAGTAAACAAAAACGTAGTTTTACCTACTGCTTTTATATTTCTTGAAACTAAAGAAGGAAATTTAGTTAGAGTTAAAGCATTATGTGATAGTGGTAGTGTTTCTTGTTTTTGTACCACTGAGTTAGCAGACATACTTAATTTAAAAATTGAGAAGACAAACATTTCGGTTTGTAGTTTATCAGGTACTTTAACAACGGTCAAAAAGATAACAGTTGCTCTTATTTGTAACAAGGAACAAACGTTTAAAAGGAAATTAGAAATTTTGATTATTCCTAAAATAGCGGACTTAACTCCTTCAAACTCAATTGATGTTAGTAATCTTATGATACCAGAGAAAGTTAGTTTAGCTGATCCTGCATTTTATAAGTCGGAAAAAATAAATTTGTTACTCGGCACAGAAGTGTTCTGTGATATGTTAATAACTGGAAAAATCTACGTGCCTCACTCAGGTTTAATTTTGCAAAATAGAACCTTTGGTTACATAGTTAGTGGAAGTACAAATGATTCAATCCCAAAGAATTCATCGTTTTGTGGCCTGATTAATGATAATTCATATAGTGAATTAAAAAGATTTTTTGAATTAGAATCTATAGGAATTAAAGATGATCCTTATTGTCATGAGGAAGACAAGGCTTTAGAAATATTTAATGAGACAGTTTGTTATAAAGCTAATCGTTACGAAGTTAATTTACCTTGGAAAAAAGAGTGGAGTGAATTAGCAGATAATTATAATGTAGCTGAGAATAGGTTGAAAAGTCCTTTAAAGCCAATGACTTATGATAAAACACTATTTTCTACGTACAGGGAAATACTAGATGATTATCTACAGCAAGATATTACTGAGAAAATATAAAAAAAAACAGTCGGTAAACCTGTATTCTACTTACCACATCAACCGGTGTTTAGAGAGTCTAGTACATCAACGAAAACTAGAATAGTGTTTGACGGTATAGCTCATGAGGTAGGGGAATTATCGTTGAATGATTGTCTATGGACAGGGACAAATTTAAACCCTAATATGTTCCATTTGCTAATTAATTTTAGATTAGCTAAAGTTGCTATTTCGTCAGATGTGGAAAAAGCATTTTTGCAAATTGCACTAGCAGAAAAGGACCGTGATGCAGTACGTTTCCTCTTTTCGAGAAACACACAATTTGATGAAAAAAATTTAGAGATATGTACATTCAAAAGAGTAAATTTTGGAGTTAAATCGAGTCCCTTCTTGTTAGCTGCAACTATTAAAGAGCACTTACGAAAATACAATGATGAACAACCAGATGTATTTGAAATACTAAACGCTTGTATTTACGTGGATGATTTTATTGTTGGACAAGACAGTGAGGACAAGTCTCTAAGATTATCGCGTAAAGCTAAACAAATTATGAGTGAAGCAAGTATGAACTTGAGTAAATGGGTGTCTAATGATTCTGAATTAATGAGAAGATGGGACGATGAACTTCCAACAGATATCTCTCAAGTGTGGACAGAGTGGTGTAGTGAGTGTTCGCACCTCGGTGAAATTACAGTTCCAAGATATATCTTAAATCTTGAAGCCCCTTCCATAGAAATTCACTGCTTCTCAGATGCCAGTCATAAGGCGTATGGTGCGGTTGTTTACATACAACTTCATAATCAAGAGCAAAATTTTGTGAATTTCGTTGCATCGAAATGTCGTGTTGCACCTGTGAAAAGAGTTACGTTGCCTCGTCTTGAATTGCTTGGAGCATTGTTAGCAGCGCGTCTAGGTTCTGAAATTAAAAGGGTGTTTGATCGAAATAAACAAACGAAAATATTCTATTGGACAGATGCTAAAATTGTGTTATGCTGGATTAAGGGTTCCAGCAGCAAGTGGAAATCATTCATCGCTAATAGAGTAGACGAAATTAGAAAGCTGACAGAATCAAGTGACTGGGGTTACTGTGCAACTAAAGATAATCCAGCAGATCGCCTAACGAGGGGTGTAAAAGCTGAATTTCTTGTGAACAATTTT
>OU015497.1:171115814-171518314 GCA_907164885.2 Dolomedes plantarius | reverse complement strand
TCGGGATTGATTTATTTTCGTGACGCTAAAGCTGCTAGTTTACATATGCCAAGACGCGTGCGGGTAGGAAAAAAAGTTTATTTCCCCGTTTTGAGATTGACCTTCGGTTTACGGTGGAATGAAGTTCCATGCAGAGAGAATCTATTTTGAGATACTGTACAGGTTTGGCGGGAAGATGCTTCTAGAAAATTCTAAAGTGGGCTCTGTGCATGTGCCATGAGAGTAGAAGCGCTGTTTTGACCTCGAATGTCGGCAGAGAGCAGGAGTTTTTTAATCAGTGCGGTCGCGTCACGGGGATCGAGATAATTTCTTGGAATTTAGTTAACAGATTGAATCGGGTAGCTTAGCTTTTGGAATAAACTCTTAATTGTAATTAACTCGTAGTTCTTTGCCACAGGCCTTTAATTCATTGACTGCCATAACTTTAATAATTAGTTAGAATTAGATTACGAAGGAGTAACGTTGGGCAGAAGACGCCATAATGGAGGTGGGTAGAAATAAGCTCCGTGTCATATATATATATATATATATATATATATATATATATATATATACTAGTTGGTACCCGTCAAAACAGGACGGCTAGATAGTAAATAAATGTACTAATACACAAATTATACTCAACACATCATTGCCAAATGTTGAAAATCATAATAATGCGAAGAAACAAATTAATGTGTTTAAGAAGCCTCGTGCATAGTGAGTATCTAAAGCCAGATTTAAAAATGCTACTGAGCATGCGCAGAAAGCAATTTTTTTAATTGTAAATTATCACTAATTAAACAGAGCGAAATAAACAATTTCTATCAGATTTAATCTTATATTTCACAAACATAATTATCATGAAAATAATAAAGCCAGAGAGAGATCTAGAGAGACTCTTCGGAATAAACGTGTTTATCATTAAAACATGTCACTGAGCATACGCAAAAACAGAGTTTCTAAAGACAGATTTAAACATGCCACTGAGCATGCGCAGAGATAAATTTTTTAACTGTAAATTATCGCTAATTAATAGAAATTGAGGTTACAAAAACCAAATTTGACAAATCTACAGATTACAATCTTTCGTTTGCGACCAAAATGAAGTAAATTGATATAGTAGTTTTCTGTCACGGAATGCCCAAAAAGTCGACTTAGCAACTTAAATATATAGATATATATACGTATATATAGTAGGAGCACTCGAATTATGTCATTTGATTCCATATTCAAGTATGTATTAGGCCAATAAAATGCAAATATGCTTTTTTTTTTTTTTTGAGGAATTTTCTAAACATGTGACGAAGTGAGTACAGCAAACGAAATTGGATGTTGGTCTTTATTTGGATGTTGGTCGAGACTTCAGAATTTTTAGCAAACAGTTTTCTTAATGACTATAAGAAAACTGTTTGCTAAAGATAAAAGTGAGTAAAGTTAGGGTTCTCAACATAGAAATAATTTTACTGTCTCGCGAAAGCTCTTACTGAGTGTAAATGAACTCCTTTGTGTTTAATAGTCATAAGCTTAATAAATATTTCCTGTCTATGAGCTTGTTCTTGCCTTGACTTTCTTTGACGTAAGACAAAAAAACTTTAAAGAAATCACATCGATATATATCACTTACATACAGTTATGGCTGCTGTGTACTAACCCTATTGGATTCGCTTATCTCTATGGTAACCTATGGAGAAAATTTGTCTACTATTGACAGGTACATAAATGCTGATAATCCAATAAAAATGGCATTTTTAGACAGCCCGAACTTTATTGCCCCTTGCAACAGGATTCTTTTTATAAATTTCGTCAACCAAAGGAATTTGGGAGCATTTAAAAGACACTAGACCAGATTTCCCCCCGAATAATTTAAATTTTAAAATATTATTTGAATTTTTTTTAATGAAAAATGCGCCAGGGTTTAAAATTTCTTTCATTATTACGAAGTACAATTTTTTTTTTAATCTGTCAATCCAAGTCGGAATCCTTGGACGCACTTTCTCCAAAAGTTAACATTGAGGTGAGAGAATCCAATAGGGTTAATTTACAGCAGCCTTAAGCCCACATATCATTACACCCACATCCTTATATCGATACATATAAAAACAATTATAATATGTTAGAATGAAGCGTAAAAATGAAAGCTTTTTATTTCAATATTTTTTTTAAAAAAAAGGAGTTTTTCAGGATTTAATACTGAAAACATAATTGAATGAAGACAAAAATAAACACAATTCTTTTAAAATTATTTAGAAAATGTCAAGTCTGAGAAAACGGAAAATATAATCTTTTATAAATTAGATTATCTTTAAAAGAACTATTTTGCAATCCTTCGGATGATGCGTTTTTTGATATTCTGTACTTTAATTTAGGAGGATTTAGAGCGTATTTATTAACAATTAGAGCGGTAGAGTCAATTTCGAGAGTAACCCCATTATATACGGACTAGAATATTATGAGTCATAAGACATAATCATGTTTTTCAAAATAGGGGATTACAGAAATTTTTCATTTAGCTATATTTTTGCATTTTTCTAACTGCTTTCGTGGAAGTAAAAATTATTTAAGTTTAAACTCTGGTATAAAAAAAATAATAAAACGTTTTTATCCTCAATAATTTAAATTTTCTTTCTGAAATTGAATTACTAGTCCGTGTAAAAGCTTATCAGGAAGAAAAATATTTGTTCGGTTTAATATTATTCCTTGAGTTTAAATATATTTTCCTAAGCTGGCTGATATTTTACTCATTTTGCTGATATCCAAACATTCCAGGGGAAAATCTCTTACATTAAATTCTATTTGCCGTCTATTTATCCTGCAGTCTCTAAGTCTGTATATTTTTCTTTTTACTTCTATCAAGTTAAAATATTGTGTCGTACATCTGAATTATATTTGAAGCTATAAGAAAAGGCTTTTAAAGAAGTAAAGCTCAAGAAATTGAGACAGAAAGTAAATAAAATCCTATCAGGGCAAATTGCAGCGTAGAAAATTTTAACAGCTAAAACTGAAAAATAGTGCAAATATTTGAAATTGCTTCTATGCTTCAAATTTTATAATAGCTATCAGAAATTTTTAAATTAGTCTCCTTCTTATTCAGAAGGGATACTGAGCATATAATAATGAAATGAAACACTGTACTTATAATAGTTGAATAATGAGCCTAAATTTTTAAGTTTATTCACAAATTACTATCTTAAATTGCTCTACTAGCTGAGACTAACTAAAAAAAATATTTCAGGTAGTCTCTTCTAGCGAAACTACCGCGGGCCATTAACGTAGGATTACTTATCGTTGCTTACCTCCTTTTTTTTCCTTTTTTTAAAAATTTATTATTATTATTATTATTATTATTATTACGCATTTTGGTACTTTTCTGTTTAACTGTTTACTGCTACTGGGTTTGGTGCGCTGCCAAAATTATAACTCGCGACGGACTCGGAATTTGTTTTCTTCCCGGAGGACCGTTATTGAGGAACGTAATTCTACGTTAAAAGGCATTTGTCGATTTCGGAGCCGACACTTTTGTATCACAACAATGGATCTTATGTCATGTATCTTATCAAATCACGACACAAGACGATGATGCAAGGAATTGTGTTTAGCCTTTCGTCATTAGTGTCATTTATCCCAGTTGTTTAGGTTTCCACTACAGAACATCCGTATCCTGTTTTTCATATCGTCTCGCAAAGTATCCTCACTATTGTATTTGAATTACGTATCATTTCAAAGGATTCGGAGAAAGACCAATTCCAAATGGATCATGCTCATATCGTGTCAATGGGTTAAATATTGATACACTGATACACACTCGTGCATACGTTTAAGCAGGTACGGAACTTGACACGGATACAAATCAATGATACAACTATGAATATGTCTTTAAGGGATTTTTATGTTTACGTGTTTCTCTCTTTTAGGAATATTGACTTATTTAATGCAATCATTCAGAATATAATGGTTGAGTTTGAGATACGTCGCTCAAAGATGATTTATTATATTTGGTGTAGAACAATTCTATTTAATCAACTATATCCGCAGTATTACGTACTATGTAACTGAATTACGTATCATTTCAGATGATTCGAAGAAAGACCAATTCCAAATGGACCATTCTCATGTCGAATCAACAGGTACATGCGTTTAAGATGATACAAAACTTGACATGTATACAGTTCGAGGATACAAATATGAATACGTATTTAAAACATTTTATATACTTGTATGTTTCTGTCTTTCAGGAATATTGACTTATTTAATGCAGTCATTCAGAATGAAATTGTTTAGTTTAAGATACGTAGCTTAAAAATAATTTATTATATTTGGTGCAGAATAATTCCATTATATCAGCTACGTCCGCAGTATTATCTGCTATAAGGATAGTTACATCAGTATTTGACCAAAGGAAGGGAGATGATAGTTCACTGTCAAGGTTTTCTGCAATTATGTATCATTACACTAAAAATAATGATTTTAATCAAGGTTAAAATAATCACTCTTGGAAAAAATAAATTGTATGAAACGTATCATTACTAGTGAATTTCTCTGAATTTCTGTTAAAGAAAAATCTCTTGCGATATCCTATCACCTGTATTATATTGATCAGTTATACGATGCTAGGGATCCCATAAATCAGGTGGAATGACAAGGCACCTTGGAGAAACCTTTTTATAATTCTTGAAATCGCTATAGTCTCTAAAATTGATAAATATATTTAAGATATATTCTTTACATATTATCGTTATATGAACTTTTGATATTATCACACTCAAGAACCTTTTCCATTCTTTTTCCTCTTCAAAATTTAATGTTAAATATTTCACTAGACTTCTGTTTGTCACAATTTGAGAAGTAAGACGTCAGGTGCGGCAAAGCGCACGCTGGTTCAGTCTCCAGTGCTTGAAGTCTCTGTAGCGGGTCAGTTTCAAGGTGAAAGCTTTATAAATGTGACAGTAAAGTGACTACACGTTTTGTGATGTGCTCTTTGCTCATATGATGGTGGGAATACCAGCTGTTACAGTAAGTAACTAAGTGTTGTAGATTATACAGTAAATTCATTAGATGTCTTCGACTTTCTGGAAGTCAGGGTTTATTATATGTGAAATCTAAGCAGCAGTGTATGTATAAGAAGCTCTTAATACCTGTTTGGAAATCATTTGTTAACTTAATCACTTAAAGACGGTGGTACAAGTTAAAAGATATTAATCACAAATGTCAAAAAAAGATAAACTAATTTCACGTTTTAAGCATAAAAAGGAAATATCCTTTTAATCTCATTACATAATTTTTTATTTTATATTCATAATCGCTGGAAATTTTTTAGTATTTCAAAACCAGCTCTTGTGTTTTAAAACTATAATGGAGAAAAGGATTAATTTTTATAAAATGTGATTTAGTCATAGTGCATTTTCAAACCCTCCATTTGCTTTTACTATGCGTTTGCTTTAATATAATTCTCTTTAAAATCCGACAAAAATAATTCTTACGGTAAAAATTTAAGCTTTGAATTTCCGTTGCATTTATCAGAGAATTCAATTATGAATTCATAAATTACTCTCTGAGAGGGAAACACTTTGTTATTATACTGAAATTAAGTATAATTTTTTGTACTTAAACGATATTTTACATAATTTTAACGGTATCCAAACATCCGGAAGCAAATCGGCTTATATCAAACTTTGTTTGTCAAGGGATCATTCTAAAAGCTTTCGGTGGTTCTTTTCTACCCATTACTTATTTCTTTTTCTTTATTGAGTTAAATTTTTCCAAGTATACATTCAAAATAAATTAGAATATTTTAGAGGGATTAACATATTTTATTTCAACAAATTTGCAAAAAAAATTTAATAATTTCGCAGCTTTATTTTCAGATTTTTAAGTAGAATCTTGGAACAGTGGTGCAAAAACAAACGGTATTTTCTATTCGTAGAAAAAAACAAATCCTTACGTTATTTCTTTCTGCATGTCTAGATCATTTGTTAAGACATTTTCATTTTGCAAATTTTCCGTAATTTTTTGCGACTGTATATCTTTTTTTTTCGTGGTATTACCAGAATCTTATTACGTAACATATCCTATAACTAATGCCCATTAAATCTCACATTAAGTCAAAATTTTATTAATTATGGGTTACAATATATGAATCCAATATTCATAAATATTAATGACCTGGATTTAACAAGGAAGCAAGTTCCATTTTTCCTCAAAGAGATAAATCTTCTGGGAGTTTAATCTTTCTTCAAAACATTCCAAGAATTTCACCAGTTGTGCATAAAGCGAATTCCCAGACTGAACAAAATGCTCTGTACACGCTGAAGAACAGATCTCATGATTATAATTAAACAATAACAATGGGGCCTGTGTTGTTCCTTTACGCATAATACGGTCAATGACATAAGCACAACAGGTTATCTTAAAATTGTGTTATGGACCACTAAGCTTTAAGTCATTATAGATTATTCATTTTTAAATTTACATATTTTAATTAAATTCGCTCTTCAGGTGAGATAATTAGATCAAAAAAGCTTGTTATAGCTGAATCTTTGTAGCGCATTCTCAATTATTTTCATCCTTTTCAAATGCACTAAACAACCTTGGGGATAAAACCTCAACCACCTTGATTTTCCCTTACCCATATACCGGCAGTTGCATCCCATTTGTTAAGAGTAAGGTTTCTATGGGGTTGTTCCATTGGAATCTCGACGAGCACCACTGAGTGCTGCAGTGTCTACGCCGGCTATGAGCAGGTTTAATCAGGACCTGATAACCTTTATGCTTTATTGGACCCTGTCTAGTGCATTGGAAGTGGGAGACGTTTCCGCGTACCTGTCCTATAAGGAAAAGAATGCTACAGCTAAGTAAACATCCACCTGATGTCAACCCTAATCTGACATTCTTTGACCGCCATCCTAGAAGTCGGTTGATGTTCACCTCATCTCTTTAGAAGACATATCCGGGACATCAACATATATACTCGTTAATACGTTTAAGTAGGTACGAAACTTGACAGGGATACAAATCAGTGATACAAATGTTTTTATGCTTGTATGTTTCTCTCTTTTAGAAATATTGACTTATTTAATGCAGCAATTCAGAATATAATGGTTGAGTTCGAGATACGTATCTCAGAGATTATTTATTATATCTGGTGTTGAACAATTTTATTTAATCAACTATGTCCGCAGTATTACGTATGTATAGTCCTCCAAACATAAGGATGTTTCTCAAGGCCCAGTCTGCACTCATTCGCCCTTGCTCAAGAAAGACAAACTGGTCACGTCACCGATAATCACCCTTTTGCAGATTTACGTCTGTGGATTCTTCCTTCAAGAATGATGTTAACTCCATAATGTGAACATCCTGTGGTCCGTGCTATATGGTTGTTAGCTATAAAATCTGCTTGGTGTGAGCGGTGGGATTAAGATTGAATACCGGCCAAGATATAAGTGTCTCTGTACTGTCCCTGTATAGGGTTGTAATATTCGTCCAACCACTGGGTACTCTCATTATGAAGTAGCAGGATTCTATCTCTAAATACTTCAAGGTTTCTTCCCTAAGCCCCGTATCACTAGCAAAACATGTATTAAGTGAAACGGTTGATAAGCCAACAAAGCGATTGTTACACAAAGGGACAAACTTGCAAATTTTATCAATAAGATTTTAAAGGAGTAGTATATAGTTTTATACAAAATTGTTATTATAAGAATAAAAATGTTAACTTTTTTAATCGTTAACTATTTAAAGGCATCAATGGTATAATTCCTGGAAAAAACAACAGGTTTGGTTCTTTTCCTCCTATTATCATCCATCCCAATATTTCATTATTCCTCAGAACAGAATTAAATACCTCTTAATGAAGCCTAAGTTATCTCCCGTCTGATAAAAACGTCAGTATCCCTAATCGCTCATTTTTGGCATTAAATATTGCTTATATACTTTTTTACAGTACCTCTAAAGCGACTCAAGCACAGCCATACATTCGCATACTCTTTCTCTCTCGTTAAAAACACCTAATATCGGCTGGGAATCGAACCCGCGCCTCACAATCATCGAACAGGTTTTTTTAATCAATGCACCACGAAATCAAGTCATTATCACCATTAATAACTCTTGCGAGTTCCAGTTAACGCCTTATCTACATAAGCAGGTCCAGTTACCGTCTTATCTATATAAGCAGATCCAGTTACTGTCTTATTTACATAAGCATGTCCAGTTACCGTCTTATCTACATATGCTAGATAATGAGATAAAAGTATATCAGGAGTATTATGGGGAGTATTATGGGTGGTCCAACCCCACCCTCACACCAGGGTTGGACCATCAGTACGGTGCCGCCATTGAAAGCAACCAATGATTATCGCGGTTAAAGTAAGAATATCTTCACTGACAAGTGCGTCATTGCCCCGCATTGGCAAATAGAATATTGAATGATATGCTAGCAAAATACAATTTTAAAAAATATTTCAGGTAATCTCTTCTAACGAAACTACCGCGGGTTATTAACGTAGGATTAATTATCGTTTCTCACCTCTTTTCTTTTATTTCTTTTTTTTTTACGCATTTTGGTACTTTTTACCATGTTTTTATTAGCTTGCTTTCTTGTTTGTGTGTTTGTGTGTGTGTTTGTCAAGTACAAATCTTGCAATCGATTTTTAACTAACTTCCCGACTAGCTAGACATTTGAAACTTTTAGAATAGCTCAGAACACGATGACAATGCATTTTTTAATACTTTTAGCCATTAAGCAGAATTAAATTAATTTTCAGTTATTTTCAGTTCATTTTGTTTTGTAGACTGGTGCAGCCAACTATTGGCCGGAACGGGAACGAAAGTTAAATGCAAGTTAACTTCCAATTAACTTCATTTTCTTTCAAGTTGATGGGATAATTCATCAAAAAAAATTTTTTTTAAGTATTTATTAATACATAGAATTGTCAAGTTTATATGATTCAACAGAAAATTTAAAAACATGGTGTATAAAAAATTCTTTTTATATTGTAATTATCTGTTTAACTGTTTACTACTACTGGGTTTGGAACGCTGCCAAAATTATAACTCGTGACGGACTCAGAATTCTTTCTTTCCGTAGGACCGTTATTAAGGAACGTAAACCTACGTTAAAATTAAAAAAAGAAAAATTTCGTCATCAACAGTAACTCATTAGCTTGCAAGCTTTATTATTCACATTTATATCACCAAGTTACGTGAAATTCATACGCGTAAGAGATATTTTTAATGCAGAATTATTGTTTGCTTTTTTTCGAAAGAAATATTTCTGTAACCAGGTTGAGTTTTCATTTCTCCCAATTTTATTTCCCCCCTTCGCTCAGATGGTGGATTGATTTTGGACAACTGCCATGCGCATCATTTGAGATGCAGTTTCATTTTCATCATCCCCCTTTCTCGCACATTTACACTCTCTTTTATCAGACCTTTAACTCCCCGATGTTTTGGCAGCTGATTTTGCGAATGTCTCTGAGCTTTCTTTGCTATTGCATTGTGCTGTGCAAAACCTCAATAGTAATTTCCAAAATACAAAATGTACGCTTCTTTAAGGGCGACAGTGACTTACGAAAAATGTTAGGAAATTTACATAATTTTAAATATATTAACCTATAAGAGATATTTAATGAAATTTCTGTGCTGTTAGGTGTAACGTAAGTTGTCGAAAAATAAAATATCAGATTGATGTAAATTATTTAAATTATTTGGGAAAACTTAATTAGGTAACATATTGTTTTCTCATTTTCATAATGACTGTGGGTCACTGCGTGCATATCTGACGTTAATTATCATTAATTTACAATAACTACAGTTTAATTTATAGATAACAATTGACCTAGCATAATTATTTAAAATATTGCAAATACTTTCACATTTTTGTATTTATAATGAATAATTTAGTTACAAAAGTTTTTTCTACGAAAATTCTCCTATAAAATCCTGTGTAAAATTTTTATTACTTAAGATAACGCTAAGCTTTTAAAACTAAATTTAGTGGCTAAAATTAATGTATGTAGAAAATTTCAAGCCATTTTTTCGAATAGTTTTACAGATATCATAGGCGCAAACTCATATTTTGAGGTTAATAAGTTTAAAATTCAAAATCACTGTTTGGATCTTCACAAAATATATATATATATATATATATATATATATATATATATATATATTTATATATATATATACACAATATATTTATACACAATATATATATACACATATATACAAAGCCCGGAGGCGCAGTGGTTAAAAGCGTCAAATTACACCGCCACAGGTCCAGGGTTATATCCTGCGACTGGGCAAGGTCGACCCAGCCTTTCATCCCTTGAGTGGGTCGATAAAATGAGGACCAAGCATGTTTGGGAACTAAACTCTGGGGTCCCACTACAGGTTGACCACCTGACTGATACATATGCTGTATGGCACCCCAAGCCCACTGTCAAGAAAGGGGAAATGGGCACCGACGGCCTGAGTTATATATATATATATATATATATATAGTCATAATTTTTTTAATATATATATTGGATGTTCACAATAATTTAATATCTCTTGATGTAATTGTATTACAAAAAGAGTGGAGTCAAATTGTTCAGAATAAAATCGGGTATCAATTTATGTAAAAAATTGAATTTTTTTCTATCATTGTAGAGGAGTATTATCCCCTTAAGTTAGCAGAGAAACCACAATGTTAAGATATTTTATCAGTTCATATTGGGAAATTTTCATGCATAAAAGTTGTCCTGAATCTCAGAAAAAAATTACCTAAGCTCTTATATAGGTCGTTTTAAAATTATCTGAGTAGTTTTCAAAAGGGTAAAATTAATATTTTAAACATAAATGGATCGCAAAAAAATTGGTAGACTGAGTTTTAAATGGAAGCTTTTTTCCCTACTTGGATACGAAACTTTAAAATTGTTTTTTCCTCATAATTTAGGAGTAGTTCATTCAAATATGGTTCATAATTACGTGTATAGTTTCATTATTAAAAACAAGATATCGTTCAAACAAGTATTACTTTAAGTAATTTAAGTTTCAATAATTTCATATGGTTCATATTTTAAGTATATATATATATATATATATATAAAGCTCAGAGTCATTAATGAATCAAAAACTAAATAGAATGTATATAAAATATCAAATTAGCGTTATCAAGAATCTGGAGATGGAAGAAATTATTTTATCGAGGGACAGATTTTAATATACATAAAAGTAGTATTTTCCTAATTTTCTAAGATGTCATTTCATTAAGAAATAAATCCAATTTTAAAATAATATACGTTTTGAAAAATATGAAAAAATTATTTTCGTGATAACTTGGAATAAGGAATACGTGGATTATCAGTGAAAAATAATATTTTCTAACATTTCCAGGATTCAATACATTAAGAAACACATGCGATGTATAAAAATATATTAAATTAGCATTGTTAAAAAAACCCAAAATGTCCTTCTTCCTGGAACATGGAGTACATAGATTATCGACGAAAAGTAACATTTTTGTATTTTAATGATATATAAGCGAATTAAGAAAAAATGTTCTGTGGTTGACAAAAATATTAATTATCTTTATCAAAAGATTAATAAAAAAAATTGCATTGGTCCTAGGAATGAGAAGCATTTGGACTCTCTACAATATATATATATATATATATATATATATATATATATATCTAGTTTTTTGTAAAGTTGTTAATGCAGCAAGAAACAAATGAAGTTTACATATGAAAAAATTAAATAAACATGGACCTTTTTTCGACATTCTTATCCTCGTGTGGTTACTACACGCTCGTTGGAACTTTCTATCTAGTTTTATTTTGTCTGTATATTATAGTAAACAAACAAGGTAACTTTCAAAGGGACAAGAAAAAGGGAAAATTCCTTGTCAGAAGTTTTTTTTGTTGTTTTGTTTTTTAAAGCATGAAGTAGAACATTCTTTGAATAGGTTATCGCTTGGTAAAGTAGCTTCTCCTAACAATCCCTTTTGAATATATGCAAAAGAGACCGTTGTTATCTTTCCTACGTGAAACAAAGATCTCTGTTTATTTCGTGCACAAAACGGGGACTTGGACAATGGGAAATGCACTTCTATTAAAAATCATATTGAATTTGCATTTCAAAAAATCGATCCGGTGGGTCCCATATCTTTTCGGGGCGTAAAACTTCTATTATCATTAAATTATATAAATCACTGCCCTGTTCCAAACAAAACTAGACTATTTATACTCAGAGTACAATTTAAACTACATTGTCCCACATTTTATCATCTGAAGCCTTTGGATTTTGGAGTATATAGGTTTTATTGTAATATCTTCATAATATATATATATATATATATATATATATATATATATATATATATATATATATATATATATATATATATTCAATTCCAGGTATGACAACCAGAATCGATCGTATGTGCCATTCGAATAGATTCACATTTTAAAGTATAATAAAATCCTTTTGATACACAATAAAACTGAACACAATACTATTTCGATTTCAACTCAAAACCATACACAACACACTCTTTATGAAACAGCTATATATGAAACTCTATAAGAAACAGTTATAAAAGTATCCCGTTTCAGCATTTTCAGAATCTTTTATATTCTTTAGAATTGAATTCTGGTTTTCCTTTCTATTTAGAATATATCATGTCACTGATAGTATAATGTATATACAAGAAGAACGAGACACTTACTACAACGTGTCTCTTGGTCTGGTTTATACGTTCTTTAAAGTACCTTTTAGCGAAGAAAGGTACCACTATTCTACAAAAACCAAGGGGGGCCTAGTGGTAGCGCGTGAGCTTTCGGTGCTGAGGGTCTGATATTGAATCCCGTCAAGCCCCATTCAATACCTCCGTATCTAGGCCGGATATGGGCACGTTAAATCCGTAGACAGGAATAAGTCCCTGTATGAGGTCAGAGAGGGTGAGAGATGGTACGGTCTCCCGGATTTCTCCATTTGGGGTGCTAGGTCAAAATTGGGGGGGGGGGGCGGGTATCTGGCTAAATGGAACCTCTACCCATGTGAGTCCATTCTAAACCGGAGCCGCACCCCTTCGCCCTACTCCCATATGGACCTTGTCCGAAATACTTCCGGCCAGGGGGCATTAGAAACGACAAAACCTAATTCATTGATGACTTTCCTTTCTGCCAAACTACTAATTAAATTGGAACTGGAATAAAGATATGAACTTGAGATGACCAATAAAGGTAGGGGAAAGGCTTGGGAGAACTTTGCCGTTTCAAAATCTCTAATTCCGGATTTTCCTCGTGGCTCTGCAGTTTCCCTGTTTCTAAAGATACTGGACACGATTGCATCAATGTCCACCTTTTTAGAATAGATCTTATGGACTCTAATAGTACTTTATGTAATTCCGAACGACCAATGAATGGTGAATATTTAGACACGTGCACTGCACTTAGGGCTGCTGTGTTCTATTCGGGAGTCTGCATACATAGTCGTAATTAGGATTACATAGTCGTAACCTATGTAATTGAATGGAGCCACGCACACGGCGCAACTGGTTACAAACTCGTCCGACGAGTTTGTAACCAGTTGCGCCGGCTCCATTCAATTACATAGGTTACCACTCATCACGGACTGGTTTGTGACTAGAGTCAGTTATCAGTTTCTTTTGAGTTGCTCCGTGTGCAGACGGTCTAAGAATGACCTAAGATCTCAATCCATCACCCTGTTTACGCTACATCTGCGACCACTCAAAGAATGGCCCACTCAGGCTTTAGAATGTTGCTTATAACAGAAACCATCTAAGAAAGTTTACGCTCTTGATGTAGTTTTGTCAAATAATAAAAGAAAAATGTTTGTCAAAACATTGTTGATATAACCGGGGGAAGAAAGGCACTGAAATTAAGGAAACAAGTCAGGGAATTGAAAAACCTTAAAAAATTCACAGAGACCATAAACTCAATTCGAATTTCGAAAACAAACTCAAAGTAGCAATATTGTTCCCAGGTGTACTGCCATTCCATAGAAGCGACACTATATTATTTATAGTAAATATCAAGGTTTTTCTATTTCCCCCTTTGTTAATATATATATATATATATATATATATATATATATATATATATATATATATATATATATATATATATATATATATATATATATATTCAAGTCTACTACTCCTTATTTGCTTTGCAATAACATTGGCGTCCTTCCCCTGAGGAACTTTCTGCAATTTTTTATTGTGTATATACACACACACACACACACATACATATATATATATATATATATATATATATATATATATATATATATATATATATATATATATATATATAAGAATAAGATGAAAGAGAAAACCAGTAATAGCTCTAAAGCTACTTGAAGCCAGGAACATCCAACATGTAAAGAAAAGTATGAATAAGGTTTTTGACAGCATTTCTTCATCAGTGGTGTCAATACTGTCTAAAAACCAATGGATTGTTTCTGATGAGTATGATCTATCAAATAAACACACTCAGACACCGTACAATCCATTATTAACAGAAGAATTGAATAATAAATGAATTAAGTTTGAATAAAAGTACTTAACCAAAGAACTCCAAGCCTGGCGCTAGTCAGAGTGGAAGTTAAGAAATTGTAACCGCAAGATGACTGACGTCATAAAACTTGCAACCATTGAGGTAGTGGATACTCAGTTACAGACTTACTTAGGTTACCCTATTTTAAGACTATTATTCCTTAATTTATTTAGTTTTTATTTTTCTTACTACTATGAGTTAATTTTATTTTTATTTTATTTTACTTATGATTTTTATTTTTGTTACTACTATGAGTTAATTTTATTTTTATTTTATTTTACTTATGATTTTTATTTTTGTTTTTAGTAGTTATTATTTTTATTTTAACCTATTGTTATGTTTAACTTATTAATGCAACAGAACAAACTATTCATTAAAACAAAAACAACCAATTAGGTTTTTGGATAGACTTACTGGGTAATTATTACGAGTTAGCACAGCTTTCAAGTCTATAATATGCTTATTCCTATTGTCTTTAGAACATAGCCTATTTATACGAACTAACTGATTTACAATAATGTTATTAAAAACAGATTTATGTAAACAGGTTAGATAATTTTGAAATTTAACAATATTAAAATTATAGTCAGATCTTTTGTCGTATAAGTCAAAAGTAAATTTATTGTTAGTACTTAATTTAATATTAATATCTAGAAAGTTTACATTAATATTATCATGGCTACTTTTAATTAGTTCCAAATTAGGAGGGTAAAAATTTAAGTCTATAGGGTTATTACTTTTATTAATTACTATTATATCATCTATATATCTAAATATATTGCAATTGCTATTTTCTATATTATTAATTTCAAAATAATATAAGTATAAATTAGCTAGCATACTTGAAGCATTACCACCTTGTGGTACACCTTTGGACTGTAAGTATATACTATTATTATGAACTATGTAATTATGTTTAGTTACTAATTCTAGGAGCCTATTGAAACGAGTTAGTTTAATTTCGTTGTTTAAGTATTGAATATTATTTTGTACTAACATTATGATTATCCTATTTAAATCCATTATATCAATATTATTAAATAGATCTTTAAAATCATAAGTTACAATATATTTACTGTTATCTAATGTTTGTAGTTTTCTAATTAGACTATAGCTATTATCAATTATACCACAAACACCAGATGTTATATTTTTATAGATTAATTTAAGGTATTTTAATAATAATTTACTTGCTTTTGTAGCATAAGTATTATGACCACAGGTTACTGCTCTAAAAGCAATAGGTGTTTTATGAAATTTTGGAACTAAAGTTATATAAGGAAAATGATAAATGTTAGATGAAATACCTAGTAGTTTATATTTAGCTATGATTTTCTTAATAATAATATTAGTAGTTTCTTTTAATGGCTGAAAAAATCACTATTTTCTAACTGTTTTTTTAAACATATGGCAAAATATTTTTTACAAATTATAGCATAGTTGTTGGCTGCTTTATCTACATAAGTGACTATAAAGTCATCTTGTAATTTTGTAATAGCAGCTTTAAAGTGTTTATAAGGATTATTAATGTTATTACTATTATTGGGTAATTTAGCTTGTACTAGTTTTAGTAAATTAATTTTCCAAGGGTTGAAAGCTTCAGTAGGTACAGAATAATTAATTGCTATTTTGTAAATAAATTTATCTAAATCAGCATTTAAGAAACTAATTATTTTCTTATTATTATTAGTACTAGGTATTCTAAACTTAGTTCCCAAATTCATCAACTCTCGCAGTGCAACATCTTCCACAATATCCATATTGCCTGTTATTACATGACCATGTGTCGTATCTATATAACTATTGTAAATGGGCAGATGACAAACACAAGTATCGTTCGTTTCAATCGTTCCCTTGAAAACGATAGATCGAGATTCCCCTGTATATATATTCCCCTGTCTTTTCTCTATTTGTACACTTGACGTAGGTCAGTTCAATTTGTTTAACTATGAGCTCTTTAATAGATAGCGTTTAACTTGTAACAACTTTAATTCAGAAACGGGCAACATTTCTCAGTTTCGCTTTCCCATCTTACCTAAAGCAATGCATTTCCTTACATTATCGTTGATGAATGAAAACTAAATGATAAATTCTATTTGAACACCAAATATATAGATAATAAAATTGCTTCTTTTCTCTAATTCTTCAAAAAAGTTGCAAAGCTTTTTGCTAAAACTTATTTCCTGATATAGCCCACTAAATTAGCTTGCAAAACATCGCAAAATTTTCTTCTGTAAGAAAAACTGGCAAACAACGAGTAAAAAATAAAAAAGAAATCTGTTATCGATTCTTCCAGGAATAGTTGGATTATCAACGAACGCTGGTATTTTCTCGTTTTCAAAGATATCAAAACATTAAGGAGTAAAAAAAAGGCTATCTCTGTTGAAAAGAAAGAACTTATTAAATTACTATGTATTTTCTCTTTTAGCTTCATCCAAATGATTTCTTCACGTGCGATCAATCTTTATGTCGTCATGTACAGCCGAAATATGATAACAAAGAAAGACTTTAATGTTTAGGTTCTAAAGAAAAAAAAGATGGTGGAAAGCTGTTTCATTTAATTCCGCAATTTGAGGAGGACATAAATGAGAAGTAAACTTTAACTTTTATTAAAGTATCTCTTTCATATAAACCCTTGTGAACATAAAATATAGAAATTTTTTGAAAAGAAAATTTCTTAAAGGGATGTTTGCTTGAAAGGTATTTTGTGTTTTATTACTGAAAATATTAATATTAGGTTAGAGAGCGCAAGAGTAATTTGTGTGTGCTGAATAATTTCAAATAATCCCTTGTAAACATAAAATATAGAAAATTTTTGCAATATAAATTACTTAAAGGGATGTCTTTTTGAAAGATGTTTTGTTATTATCACTAAAAATATTTATATTAGATTAGAGAAGGCAAGAAGAGTAATCTATGTACGTTGAAGAATAACGTGTTAGTATAGTATTTTACCTTCTTTGCAACATAACTTCATATACAATATTTTGTTTCCCTTTATATTACTATATAAACCCTTATAGTACTTTAGTATATCTCCATAAATTTTAAAAAACTGCATTGTGACTGTGAAGAAAACAAAATAAGCATACATATGAAGTAGAATTTAATAACGTAAATACACTATAATTGCTTTTCTTCCGGACTTACTTAAGCCTTATTAAATATGGAAAATAAATGTACTGAGCTATATGCTCGTAAGGTATCTCATTTCGGTAGCAGTTTGAAAAGTCAATGAAAAAATAACGAAAATGACGTTTTTGTGAAAAAAAAATTATTTATTTTTTCAAGTTATCTTCCTCAAGGTCGATACTTGTATTAGTACTGAAAATATTGTTTCGTTTTCTTGGGTTCGACAGGATTGAATAAAATCTCTTCAGAAAGTGTACACAAAATAAAATTTATTATTCTGTAAATTCTTCAAGCGCATACACAAATTCAAATAGCAAACACGTAACAACTGTCTTCTATACAGCAGAAAACTCTAAAAACACAAGTCAGGATAACATAGTCTTCAGTACAATACACACCTAACGCACTCTCAATACATTCAATTCTCAGCAGAAAAGAACACTGAGTTCCAATTCCAAGTCAGGTATATTTATGGACTTCCAAAGCGCCCTTATCGGTCAGTCAGCTAGATATTTCCAGTAGCTTCTAGAAAGATCTAGACGGCAAGTTGGTGACCATTTGGCGTCATATCGCCAAATCGACAAATATGGCGAAATATTGCCAAATTTCGGACCCAAAATATGTCACCAAATCCATCGCCAATTTGACGATAACTCTCATATTTGGCTAGATTACCATAAACTCGTAAAATTCGTAACAATATTTTAGATAACAAAACTGAATAATATGTCCTGTGTTCATTGTAGCATTTAATCTTTCATGTAATATAATTTAAAACACAGTTCTCTATTTTCATTTCAATTTCCAATTTTGGTGTTTGAGAGTTTTTGAATTGCTCCAATTGCATGAACGAAAATACAATACTGAAGCTTTAAAATATTGCAAAAAAAAAAAATTAGTATTTATTTTGAATTTAAATTGAAAGACAATTAAATTAAAGATAATTTTTTTAGGAAAGCCATGTTGCGATTGAAGCTCAATTAAGCTCATTTTCAAGTTTGTTGTCCAAAGCTCATTAATAAATCTCTATTCAGGTGTCAGCGTCATTTCAGGATGTTTATCTCCAACTAATCTGATAAAAACATTCATAGAAAATAAGAAAAAAATAGTCTCACTTCAGTCTTAGTCCTACTTTTAAAAACTGCAGGATCATCGTGAGCCAAAAAAGATATAGAATTTTTCATTATTTTCTAAATACAGCTAAACACATATTTACTTAAAATTAATATGGGAAAAATAAGTTATAACGAATGGTTGTTTTGGTTTTATTCGTGTTATTAGGATAAATAATATTTAGCAAATATAGACCTAAAGCATAATTTAGAGCATTTTAAGTAGTATGTAACTCGATAAATTAATCCAGGGAGTAGCTCTCCAATAAAGAACATCTCCACATACTAATAGCCGTAGTGGTAAGTGTAAAATAATGTTCACATTTTTGCTCAAAGAAAGGTATGTGTACATATGCCCAAACAGGAAAATATCTCTGTACATCAGATGTCAATACCAAAGATTGTTTTTCCGATGTCAGAATAATTACAAATTTTTAAAGCGCGTATTATTTCTCTTCGTTAAGATAAAGTAATTGTTTACTATTAAATTTAGTTAATAACATTTTAAAATAGATGTATACATTTTGGAACAATGAGTTATTCATATAAGAATGATAAAGAAACAATTATTAAAGCAAATTTGATATTTGTAACGAATGATCCAAGGATATTAAATTCTTTGAAGAAATTACGAAGTTATTTTTCCCCATATTGATACTGACTTTACTTACTCGATGAATGGCAGTCATCCAAAAAATATATTATTTATTCAATAAATAAATATATTTTTATTTCTCTGCACTTTAAGTAAAAATTGCCTTCATCATCACTTATTGATGATTCTGGTTTGAAGTATTTAAAGAAAAATTTCAACTTGTCAAACTGCCTTGAAAAAAACACATATTTTTTCCCTATATTACTGATTCATACCGCTCGATATAAATAAATTATTCAAAATATGGATTATTCAATTTCGAAAAATGTATGGAAAAGTTCATATTGATAAAATATTATTTTTCCATGGTAGATGACTCATTATAAGGAATGACTTTGCAATCTAAATAAATATTTTTGTCCTCGATATAAATAAATTATTCAAAATATAGACTATTCAAATTCGAAAAATGTATGGAAAAGTTCATACCAAAAAATATCTATTTTTCCAAGGTTGATGACTCATTATAAGACATGAATTTTAAATACAATCTAAATAAATATTTTTACACTTGATATAAATAAATTATTCAAAATATGGATTATTAAGATTTGAAAAGTGTATGTATTAGTTTATATAGACAAAATATTAATTTTTTCAAGATTGATGACTTATTATAAGAAATGACTTCTAAATACAATCTAAATAAATATTTTTGCCCTTGATATAAATAAATTATTCAAAATATGGATTATTAAGATTTGAAAAATGTATGTATTATTTCATATCGATAAAATATCAATTTTTTCAAGGTTGATGACTCATCATATCAGATGAATTTATTGGCAATCTAGATAAATATTTTTTTAAGATCTTTTATATCATAAATAGCGACAGGGCCTTTTTATTACATGGGCAAATCGGGACTTTGCCCAGGGCCTCCTGATGCTACGGGACCCCAAAACTGTCCTCTTTAACGTGCAAAATCTCTTTAACGATGTTTGCCAACACTAAAATAGATAGGGTGCCACATAAGTGAAAGTTTTTAATTTCTCTTTCTGCTTTAGGAAAAATGTTGAACTATCAGGTTGTATCAGACGTACATCAGAAGGTGAAAGGCCTTTTCAATTTCATGTGAAACATGTTTATGAATGCTTGATCTTATCAGCCATACACTGTAACAGCAAATATAGGACTCGCATGCAGGCTTGTTTGGTTTAAATCATTATTTGAATCAAAATTTAAATCAAACAATTTTTTTAATCCTAATTTTTAATAATTTTTCCTCACACGCTTGGAGTATGCACCTAGTACTTCTAATAGTACGTATAGTCCATGGATAGTTCTTATTTTTTAAATGTTCGTAGGGGGGGGGGGGATTAGCATCTGCACAGGGGCCCCCAGTGTAATGATGCGCCTTCGAATTGTATGAAAGATTATATTGAAATTTGAGAAGTTAAAATGATCGAAGGCTACCATTACATTTATTGATAGGGATGGGAACGCAGACTTAGAAAGACAATTTAATTACAGAGTAGAACGGTCTTTTTTATGACTTAGGCAGGATAAGAAGTTTACGACAGCGGTTTGCTTGTGGGGTTCTCATTCCAGACAACATAAGCAGGGCTTGGAGCCATGGCTGACACTATACCACAATACTTCTTTGTAGAACAATTTATGACAGACAGGGCACAGTGTCGGACCGCAAGTGACGTGGCAGGTCTGGTAATTGATCTGCTGTGGGTGTGTACAGTTTGAGAGGGGTATCCAAACAGAAGATAAAAGTGATGGCCAGGCAAATAAGAATATTTCAGTGTCTGGAATGGCTGGAGGATTTATTAGAAGGCGGGATCAAGGCAGAGAAAGGGGATGAAGAATTATATATATGATGGGCAGAACGAGTTTAGAAGGTTGTTGAGATTTTTGTCGGGTGGAGCTGAAGGTTCCCCGCACCCCTGAGTTTAGGAGAGAGTCTTAGATTTTGTCGGGTTGAGCTGAAGGTTCCCCACAAACCTGAGTTTGATTTCGTTGGATTGAGTTAAGAGTGCCCCACATCCCTCAGTGTACTGAGTAAAGGAACTGAGGAGCGACTGTTGCATTACGACGAGAAGTGTTCCCCATCTCGAAGGAAATAGTGAGAATCCCCACGACGATGAAGTACAACGTACCCGAATTCTAATTGAAGCAAGCTAATCGAGTTGAGACAGTACAGACGCCCCGCCATATGACGAGAAGTGTTCCCCAGCTCGAAGCAAGAAGTGACCGCCCCATGCCAAGGAAGGATTCTACCCACGGACCCCAGCGAGGCGAGCAAACCTAGTTAACAGTCATTGAATGTCATCAAATCTGAGTGAGTGGTTAACATTCTTTTACTTGTTCAGTCACCATGTTTTTGAATGAGTTTTTGTGTAGTTAGAGCGGGAGAGAATAGAATATATATTGGTTAGAGTAAATCATAAGTTTTGGTTTGTGTCAATACGCTCCCTAATTCTCGCAAAGTAGGATAAAATAAATGATAAGCTAAATCAAATAAATGAATAAATTGCAAAGTGTACATGTTGATATAATGTTAAAAAAATAACTTGTAAATAATATATTTGTAAATAAATTAAGATTTTTTATTTAAATTTAATTAGTTTGTTTTTAATTATTATTATTTGTTTGTGGTCTTGAAAGAAGAGTCAATTTAAGGTCAAGGTAAAGTACAACTTGTTCGTATGCGAATTATATATCTAGAGCTTTGGGTTGTATTAAAAAAAATATAATATTACACAACGCACCCAACTACCTTTCATTGAAATAATTACGTACTAAACCACATAGTTACGAATCACGCCCAGATAAATATAATAAGGACAGGCATCATGACACCCAGCTTTCATAATCGGGCCCTGAATAGCGAGTAGCTGGAGACAAAAATATTCCGTTCAAATTTAAAATCTACAGTTCTTTCAATGTTAGACATGTTGATCCTTTTCTTACATTGATCTCTCTTTACTATTTACATACAAGAATGCTGGAGGATTAAGGCACTTCGATTTCTTCTTTGAGTGCTTCGTTCAATTCGAGTGAATTTTTTCAGCATCGTTGCTTCTGTTTGAAAGGATAATTGTATCGATTTTGGTCAACATCACAAACCTACTCCTAATTAGGAGAATACACTTTATTAATCTTTTTTTCAAGAACATGCTGTTTTTTCTGTACTCTTTTCAGCAAGTTTCAGAAAAATGTGAGAAAAGGTAGGTATTAATTGCTTTTATCATGAAAGCTTTTCGACAATGGGTTTTTAAAAAATATATACATGTTTTTTTCCTTTGTTAGCTAAATATATTAAAACGGGCTAGCATAACGTGTTAATACTTTTTTTCTAAAAGGAGTTAAAAATTAGCGTTTACTTTAACAGCATTTGAGTAGGATATAGTATTTCTCGTTAATTTCCTTTAGAATTTTTTTCTGCAGATAATCAAAGAAGTGTAAAACAAGTTTGAGATTTAAGGAGAGTTAGAAAATTGCGTGTTTTGATACATTTAAAATCAAACAAAACATCTTAAAGCCAAAAAATTAAGCTCTTAATCAATATCCTTTATACAAAGATTTTTTAATCATGTATCGTTATATTATAACCCAGTTAAATAGGAAGTGGCCAAAAGAAAACTTTGTTAACATATAAAATCCTTATATTTTTCCTTTGTATAAGGGAAATGAAGACATAAATTAATTTTGCAATCTTACGTAAGTAAATGGTCGAAGTAAATCTATAATTTAACATAGCTTTTCTTCCTTTGCTATTACAACTGACGATAGTAAAGAGAAAACATTGTTAACATATATTTAATCATTATATTTTCACTTTGTATACATGAAATGAATGCAGAAATTAATTTTGCTTGCTCACGTAAGTAAATGGTCAAAGTAAATCTATAATTTAACATATTGTTACGAATTTTGTAAATTAATGTATGTCTTTAGCTTAAATTGCCGTTAAAATTGTTATTCTACTTGTAAAATAATGCATTATTATCGTTTGTTCCATATAAACAGTCGTATTAGCTAAATTTCTGCTGTACCATGCATATAACATAGGATTGCTATGGTATCTCGCCAAATTCACGATATATTGGCTTGTTGGTGACTTTTTTTTAAGACTATTTTTTGCGCCAAGTTTGGCAAGATATAGCCAAATTTGGCGACTTGACGTCAAACTTGGGGACTTTTCCAAGATTAGTATTTTCTGGAGCATTGTAGAAATCCCCAGACTCTCGAGAAGCTATTAATACAGCCTCGATTCAGAGTTCAGAGTTCAGTTTTGAATTGACTAGGAGCTAGTCAAAAGCGCCGCTGTTAGCTGTGAAATTTTCTTCGGAGAATTGCTGAGATTTATGCCGCGATAAGTGCGACCCCATGCCGCGTCTTTTGTGTTGAGTTTTTCCGTACTTCTGCGATCTATAAATTGTGCTAGAAGCACTATAGTCAGTTTCTGACGATCTATAAGCTGCAGTATTTCGACTTCCTGTAAATAAATCTTTGTTTTTATTCTGTCTTATGCAAAGTCTATTCAATCGCCGAACCCGAACTGGGAATTCGTAACAATATCTTTTCTACCTTTGCTATTACAACTCAGTTAAGTAGACGATAGTCAAGAGAAAACTTTGTTAACATATATTAAATCATTTTATTTTCACTTTGTATACATGAAATGAAGACAGAAATTAATTTTGCAATCTCAAGTAAGTAAATGATCGAAATAAATCTTTTATTTCAAAATAACTTTTCTTCTTTTACTATTACAACTCAGAAAGGTAGACGATAGTCAAGAGAAAACTTTGTTAACATACATTAAATCATTATATTTTTACTTTGTATACGTTCTGTGAAGACAGAAATTAATGTTGCATATTCCCGCAAGTAAATAGTCGAAGTAATTCTATAATTTAACATAACTTTCCTTCCTTTGCTATTACATGGATCTAAAATTTTCTATATGTTTAGAAAAATATGAAAGGACAAACGTGTAACTTATTGCAAAAACAATAAAAAAACTGGGCTATAATTGTAAAAACTCAACACTGTGAATGTCGTGTGTACTGTTATATTTTAGACTTGCTGAGTTTACAGATAAGCAGGTAGGTGAATAGAAACACAGCGAAACCTGTTTATATAGAAGGTCGTTCGCACTTTATGGAAACGATTTTGATAGTTACGTTTAATGTATAAATGCCATATTTTTTGCGGTGATTTGCTTCTATTTGATACCCATGGTTCTTGACAATAGCTCTAGCTCGAATTTTCCCATGTAAGTAAACTTTTTCTTAGCACTGTCATGTCAATTTTACACCATTCCTCTTGGACCGTTTTCCAAAGTCCGTTCCGTGTTCTTGGATGCCGTTTTCGTAAGGCTCGCTTTAATAAACTGAAAGCACAAAAGTCCCTTGGAGAAGCGTCAGGTGATTTTACAGGTATTTCATTAAATGGGATACACTTTATTCCTGTTTCTGATTCTTTCTTTGCTAAATAAGCGTCAGTTGATTTAATGGTACGACTAGAGGATTTGCGCATATGAAGCAGAACTTTATCTATGTCCTTTCTATATAATACTGGAGTTTTTTCTTTAAATATTGGTTCTAGAATATGCTGCTGATAATAGAGTGAATTAATTTTGGCTTTACTTGAGACTTTTTTTATATTTTTTATTTGCCGTTGTAACAAAATCCTGCAACTATCATGAATCCCTTTGGGAACTTTTCTGTACACTTACGAGGCCATTTCGTACGGTCATCCCCGTCAGTTGAGCAACAGAAAATTGATCTTTTTTGATTACAGTCACTTAAATACAGATATGCCCTATCGAGTGTACCACAAATTTTCATTTTTCAGTGGCTAGGTGTTTTTCATATAATTTCCTACGATTTGTTTTTCTTTCAGCAATATGCTTTGGCAAAAAGCAGATGAACTTTAGATTTAAACATCTTTTTTAACTTCAAATCTTTATGAATGATTTTACTTACAGTGCCGGAAGACACTCCTAGTTTCGATGCAAATGATCTCTGAGTCGGCGGATTTTCTTTTAGGATCAGAGACTTTACTTTCTTGATATTTACCTGTGTTTGAACAATCTTAGGATGAGGTTTTGCGGTCATGTTTTCATTTTTACTTTCAGTTAGACTTTTTTTCCATTCAAATCTAATATATTATAAATACCTTTTTTTTGAAATGCCATAACCGCGATTTTTACACCGTTGTTGAGACGAATATTTCTCCTCGGAAAGTGCAGTTACGTAACCTTCGAGCTATCTGTCAATTTTAGGAGCCATTTTCTAAATAAATCTTTTATTTTACATTCCAATCAAAACAAAACAGTAGCATACGATTATTTTGAAGTTGCCAAATTTTATCTTAAAATGCAATCGTCAAAATTGAATTACAAAATCGTTTCTATAAAGTGCGAACGACCTTCTGTATTGGCTTAAGAATCTACAGTTTTTATTTCATAATTAAAAACCGATTATTAATTTTTAACACAATTACAAAATATGTATCACTAGATGACTTGAAAAAGGATTCTGATTATCGGGAAGAATTTGAAAAGAAAGATAATTTGTCGCAGTCAAACCCTTTACCTAACCTAATATAAACAAATTTGTCAATTAACTAAAATATTCTCGCTTCCCATTTAATAAATCGCTAAGTCTCTCATTAACTACTACATCCCTTAATTTCAGAACATAATAAATCAGTCCTTGATGTCATTAACTGAACAATGAACTTTCTGGCCGTGTCTGACGTTCTAATCTCATTGGTCCTAAAGATGTTTTAAGGTTTTAATAATGTGAATATATTACAGTAATGTCCAATCAGTAACAAATCCTGAACTTAATCATAATTAGATCATATTTCTTGAAAAGCATGCCTTAAAATTTATATTATTTTTATTTTAAAGCCTGAAAATCTACCATTAGGTTTCATAAACTATGTGTTAATTATGTTTATAGAAACTTCTAATATATTTATTTCATGTAAGGCTTAGCTCGGGTCTTCGTATTTTGAGTTAACGATTCATATGGACACCTAAGGTGTGTGTGGTATCTGTTGGCAAATACTATAGTAAGTCGTAATAAAAGGTTTTGTAAGTAACATTTAAGAGGATAAATTATGCGAAGCCACTCTACAAATAAACTTTAATCAACACATAAGGCGGTGAATTGTCACTTGACCTTGCAAATCTTCAGTTCTTTTAATAAGCATGGCGATTTTTTTCTAATCGCATATTAATAAATGCATATTTTTAAATTCTGACTTTTTTTTCAATCTCAAAGTAGAAATTTGAATAAAGATAGCTTAGTGTTTCAATATCTGCTTTTCACAAGACATTAATTGAATGATGCTTTCTTCTAAAAAATCTAAATCCTTTTTGGGAAAGCTAATTTGAAAAAAAAAAGAACTTTGAAAAACAGGTGCCCATCATTTAACGACAGTCTACTTCTGAATGCAAAATGCAGAATTAACACTTCGCGTTTACGTAACGTTTAGTTTTAAAAAATAACGAGAACATTCTTTTTCTGTAGCTTTACATAGGACTAGATTATCTGCGATATCAACTAAAGCACCGTCTTAGGCGTCATACAGTATGCATATGTGTTGACTTGTTAACCGGTTAAACTAGTACTTCTAAGCTAGGAGTGCTAAGATAGGACGGACCAGTCATTTACCTTACCATTCGCTCGATCCGAATCGCTTGACCACTACTCCCTTTCTACTTTTAAACTGATGAAAGGTTACGTCATAGAATGATAAGAAAAGTGTTAGAATGAAACCAGAAATAAATTCCAGTCCAGCTTTAGTTAAATAGCATCACAAACTTAATATTCATTCTCATAGTTTACAACATAACACCACTTTCTGCAAGTCATGTTTTTACTTTTCTTTGTAAGGCTCAGAGTATCCTAGTGGTTAACACGTTAGGATTCGGTATTGAGGAAACTCGGTTCGAGTCCCAACAAACGTCACTGAATGTTGTCGTTTCTATGCCAGTTATGGGATTGTTAAATCTGTAGGCCGGAAAGTTCCTCCATGCGGTTTATAGGGGTGGGAGAAAGGTATGAGCCCCCTATATGTTGACCCTGGGGGTTCGGGTAGGGATTTTTCGACCAGTCTAAATTGGGGTACCGTAGGGCGAAATGTCAACAGAGACCTTTGTGGTGACCAATAGCCAAAACTGGAACCACTGATCTCTGCCCTGCATAAATAACTAAAAAAAGAAGGGGAAAAAATTTCTTTCTTCAAATAATCACTATTCTCACCTAGCCGCATGTTTTTCAGATTAAAAGTTGAACATTTGGTGTAAAATAGATGCAAATGTAGAGCCTGTATATATGATTCAGGTATTTAATCAAGTAGTCAAGTGATAATAAAGTTGTAACCAAGGTATTCAGCAAAGTAATGTAAAGCGCCACCACCAAATAAACTATAAATTATCATATGCCTTGATAATATGTATTTAAGAGAAAAAGAAAATATGAAGTATTAAACCAAGAAATCTGATAATACACTGTCATATAAAATATATTAGTGTAATATCCAGAAGTTGGTTTTTACTTGAGCCTAGCTTTCGTAACGGTTTTTACTCTGAATGATAACACTCAATGGACAAATGTCTCAAATATTTATAAATATGACAGGTTCTTTCTAACATAATGCGCATATCCGTGATTCAGGTATTCATAGTCAAAGAATGCTACAAAGTAACGTAAGGCATTCTCCCCAGATAATATATCATATTTATACACAACACTAAATGATATATAAATATATATAAGATTTCTCATCTATTTATAAGTATAACAGGTTCATTCCTTAATAAGAACAAACACATTAAATATAGATGTGTTACTCAATAAAAACAAGTAACAAATACCTTTGCGTTTATTCAAACATATGCAATTTTTGCATTGGTTCAAACATACTAGTTCTAATATATACAAATTTTTCAGACACAGATATTGTTAAATGCAATCAGATAACAAATCCCAACTACATTACTTCTGAAACATTTTTTATGACATTTAGTCACCGGGTCCTCCAAATCACATTTATTAGATTATGATAAAATACTTTTTCGAATTAAAGTTTAGATATTTCACATCTCTACTGCACACTAAAGAAAAATTGCGTTTTATAGAAATGGAATTTAAGATAGCCATTATTTACGTTCAACCTCTAGTACATCTTTACTTTAGTTTTCATAGGACATTATTTATATGCACAGTTTTCGGGTTTATATCGAATTTTTTTAATAAGAATATTATACTGAAATATTTTCTAAAGACCTACAGAACATTTCTCAAAGATGTTTCACCACTCCATTACATATATATTAAAAGGATCTAAATATATAGCTCTATTCACACCTCTAGAACTTTCCATTTCCTGATTATACGTGCAAAATTTACAGGAAAAACTTTTTCTGGTTTAAAGGGTTTCTACGAAACATCTAATATTCATAGATGAGTCCATAACTTATCCTATTTTCGTCTTAAATCAACTGAATTCAAATAAACGTCTAGCAAGAAATCAGAAAGACCCATGATATGGCGAAGCTTCAAAAGTGTCTGATAGTCCTTAGACAGATATAAAGCATATATCCACTGATTAGACGTCGCACTACACTAACTCAAAACTGAACACTTGAAAAAAATGAGGAGATCGATTTATTCAGCAACGCTAAAGAAATGTATATCGTAATAAATACTTCACATATTCTTGCTTTTGATTGCTTTATATGTAATAAACGTGCCAAATATGCTTTCTAAAGTGATAAATAAGGGAAAGTTTTCGATTACATGCTTAACCTGTAAGTCGCTGTCTTGTTCTGTTTTTCTTCTACCAAGCGACTTTATGTTTTACGTTCCCTTAACTCACTTATCTTTTAAACAAAGCGATGACTAAATTGCTTTTCCCTAAACTTCAGCTGCAAAAATACAACTGTATGGGTACCTATTATTTAGGTAACAAATTATATACTTGAGTTTTGCATAAAATACACTTAACTTATTCATTCATTCATTCATTCATGCCAGTGATTTCAAAAGACAAAAGATAGGCAAAAAATTTCATCTCTACATCCAAAACTAATTGTTAAAAACGAAATAGAAAAGAAGAAGCATTTAGCCTCCCGTAGATTGTTGGATATATAAATACAATTAAACGTTAAGCCTGTTAATACATGATGCGTGGAAACCTACAAATTACCCATATACGGTAGAGTTGAGTCACACACATTTAAACCAGGTCAAAAAAACTTTCGAGTTTACTAGGCCTCGCTACGTTTCATTAAATCTGAATCCACTGCCGGTGTCTATCGCATTAAGTGGAAGAGAACAAAATGGAACATCCATCAACTACATTTTCTTTTTCCACCTCTCAGATTACTTCGTTTAAAAGCAGTCTTTTACAGTCTCATGAGTTTTTTGTGCATGTATACAATAAATAAATGATCATAGTAACAATATGCAAGACTAGATTTTCATGAGATATTGCGCTAAGTTTTCATGACGTGCATGGAATCAGTTTCTTGTGAATGTGTACAATAAATAAATGATCATAGTAACAATATGTAAGACTAGGTTTTCATGAAATATTGTGCTTGGTTTTCATTACGTATATGTAATGAGTTTTTTGTGTACATGTACAATAAATAAATAATCATAGTAACAATATGCAAGACTAGGTTTTCATGAAATATTGTGCTTGGTTTTCATGACATATGAGTTTTTTGTGCATGTGTACAATAAATAAATGATCTTAGTAGCAATATACAAGACTAGGTTTTCATGAAATATTGTGGTTGGTTTTCATTACGTATATGTACTGAGTTTTTTTGTGTATGTATACAATAAATAAATAATCATAGTAACAATTTCTAAGATTAGGTTTTCATTAAATATTATGCTTAGTTTTCATGACATATGAATTGTTTATGCATGTGTACAATAAATAAATGATTATAGTAACTATGTACAAGATTAAGTATCCATGAGATATATGTCACGAAAACCAAACACAATATAAAATGAGTATTTTGCACCTGTGTACAATAAATAAATAATCATAGTAACAATATGCAAGACTACGTTTTCATGAAATATTGTGCTTGGTTTTCATTACGTATATGTAATGAGTTTTTAGTGTATATGTACAATAAATAAATAATCATAGTAACAATATGCAAGACTAGGTTTTCATAAAATATTGTGTTTGGTTTTCTAGACATATGACATTTTTGTTCATGTGTACAGTACAATAAATAAATGATCATAATAACTGTATGCAAGATTAGGTTTCCATGAAATACTGTGTTTGGTTTTTGTGACATATATGTAATGAGTATTTTGTACGTGTGTACAATAAATAGACAATCATAATAACAATATGCAAGACTAGGTTTCCATGAAATATTGTGCTTGGTTTTCATTACGTATATGAAATGAGTTTTTTGTGTATATGTACAATAAATAAATAATCATAGTAATAATTTCCAAGATTAGGTTTCCATGAAATATTGTGTTTGGTTTTCGTGACATATATGTGAAGATTATTTTGTACAAGTGTACAATAAATAGATAATCATAGTAACAGTATGCAAGACTACGTTTTCATGAAATATTGTGCTTGATATTCATGACATATATGTAATGAGTATTTTGTACATGTGTACAATAAATGAATGATCATAGTAACAATATGCAAGACTAGGTTTTCACAAGATATTACTAAAGCTACAAAAGTTTCTAAATTCACAACAAGCTTTGACGATTCTCATCTCCATTGCATAAAATATAGCACGGAACTGCGAACACTCTTTCTGAGTAATTTATCTATCTCTAACTGAACAGCGCTCTTAAGATAAATGAATATAGAGATGAATTTGTCAATTAACTTAAACACTTTCGCTGACCATTAAGATCACTTTAAACCCCACGTTAACTTCTTCATTTCTTAAATTAAGGACATAATAAATCAGCCCTTTATGTCATTAGGTGAACAATGGGGTCTTTTCGGTTATGTCTGACGTCATAATCTCGCCGGTCTCAAAGATGTCTTCAACTGATCCCGAAATAGCTTTAATAATCTCTCGACTCTTGAACGATAAGAAGATTATTTCGAGACGCTGTGTTGCAGACAAGACCAAAAATAGGTTTAATATTCATTCGGCAGTGGTGCGATAAAATTTTGCTACGTTATTTCCAATCCCTTCTTCCCCTAATCCTGTAAACTAAATTCAAGTCGGGATTTTTATTTGGCATGTTTCTGGAACGGCGCACAAATTATTTTATTAAAGGGAAATGCACGATTTCATCTCTAAATATAGTATTTTAAAAGACTGAATGCTTGAATGTGCATTAAAGTTAATGAAATTGTTTAATGGCGCGCCGTTATTTTCCAGTTACTTAATTTCCTTTTACTTACTATTCACGCACAAATATAGTTACTCGCTTGATGGTCATGATTAATTGGCTGGTTTATGTTTTTAAAGTCACAAAGTCACCTTAAGAGTACTGTCGAGGGAAGACGATAAATAGAGCCGCAAAATTTGACTGCTGCGTAAAAGAAGTGCATAGGGGAGAAAAACTATTAAAATATTCCAAGTGCAGACGTTAAAGTTTTAAAGCATAGTTATCACGTGGCGTTTCTCTCCACCAAAACAAATATTATATAGCGCAAAGAGGAATCTTCCTTATCAAATCTGTTAAGCTGGGCGACGTAAAAGTATTATCATAATTTCTATTGTTGTTGATAACGTTGCTGCTGTAAATGACCAAACAGGTACACAAGTTTTGCAAATGTTATGCGAAGAGCTCCATTCTTGTGCAATTTCCAGTCTCATCAGTCAAACTGAAGCGGTGATCGAGCACAAATTTTTTTTCTTGTGATCAAGCTGTCAATTTTTTTTCAATTTGTTTTAAAGAAAAAAACAAGGGCAGTGATCACTTTTACGTACCTTTAAAAGTATCATTTTTAGACCTATGTTCGATTGTATGTACTACTCATGATTTTTGCTTCATTTACATGAAATTTTTTTAGTAACTCTATAATACTGTTTATTATATATGCAATATTTCAAGGTAATTAAAAAAACTATTTTTTATGCATAAAAAGTGATTAATTTTTAAATCGAGCATTTTTCAGTCTACTACTGTGCGTATTCTGTCAAAATAAATTATTAAGGAACAGTAATAATTGTTTACCATATGTGATTACAATACTTCAGGCAACAAAATCCAGCAACATTTTTTAACCTTAACATATTTTAATTTGTTTAAAGAATTTTTTATAAGCTTTTACTCAGTCATTTTTGAAATTTCTAATGAAAAGTAGCATGTACTAAAATGTTTTAATATGTTTTAGAATAATGTTTGTGGATATTGTTGCCTGAAGTATTGTATTCACATATAGTAAACAATTATTACTGTACCTTAATAAATTTTATGACAGAATACGCACAGTAGTTGACTACAAAATGCTCGATTTAAAAACATTATTCACTTTTTATGCATAAAAAATAATTTTATTTTTTTTAAATTACCTTGAAATATTGCATATATAATAAACAGTATTATAGGCAGTTATTCAAAAACATTTCATGTAAATCAAGCAAAAATCATGAGTAGTACACACAATCGAACGTAGGTCAAAAAATGATACTTTTAAAGGAACGTAAAAGTGACCACTCCCCTTAAATAAAAGAAAAATCTAATATTTTTTCATTTTCTCTCGTTACATAAGATTCATTTGATAAAAATGCCGCTTGCATCTTTTTTTTGCCAAAAAATTAGATTTTTATTTTTAATTCTTATGTATATTAAATATCATCCACCACATTTTCTCAAATATTAAAAAAATTAAAAAGTATTCATATCTCACTGGCACTTACAAAGTTTTTAATATTGTTTTTCCAAGCACTAAATATTTTCACATTCATATATAAGGCTATGTAAAAATTTCAAAGCGCACAGCTAAATTTAAGAGAATAGTACAAAGTATTAAACCCATTGTTAATAAAAAAAAATTTACTCATGTTCATACACGTTTCATAATGAGGCGTTTTCATGCGTTATGTTATTTCTTTGACATCAAATTGGGTGTTTAAACTTATATTATTATAGAGCACTTCCTCAATTTAAAACTTTGAGGATCTTTAGACACTGGTGTAAGAAATTAAGAGAATTTGCAGACTTGGTCGTTTATCTCTAGAACTACTGTACCGATTTTAATGAAATTTGATATGTACATACATTGATACAATACAAATCTAATAACTATTCAATAATTGTAATACACACGCATGATCGTGCGTAACACTCGTTGGAGTCGGAAGGTATGAAACAGCGGTTGCAGAATAAACAAAAAATGGGTTAATAGGGGGTATGGTCCCCTCTTACAGATATACAGGTCTCGCAGCGTGATTTAATACTTGAAATAAGGCAGTTTATCATTTCCTGTGGCAATTGGTCCCACTCGTTCAGCAACACTGTTTTCATTCCCTGGATGGTTCTCGGGGAGGGGTTCGGAGTTGCAATTGCCCTCCCCAGAGCGTCCCAGACATGCTCTATAGGGTTAAGGTCTGGAGATCTGGCTGGCCAATCCATCCGGCGAATATCCTCACTCTCTAGAAATTCGTCGACCAGAGGAGCTCTATGTGGCCTCCCGTTATCGTCCATTAAAATGAACTAAGGGCCAACTGCATCCCTGAAAAGGCGAACATAGGGCTCCAAGACCTCATCCCTATACCTCACACCAGTCATAGTGCCTCTTTCAAAGACATGGAGAGGCATGCGGCCATCCCACATGATGCCTGCCCAGACCATTAAACCTCCTCCGCCATAATGGTCGATTTCGCGGACATTGGAGGGTAGGAAGTGGGTCCCTGGTTCTCTCCATATGGACGTACGGCGAGAATCGGTGTTTAGGCTGAACCGGGACTCATCAGTGAAGAGAACAGTCGCCCATTGATCCATACCCCAATCTCTATGCTCTCTATGCTCTCTGCACCATGATAAACGGATTCTCCTGTTCATAGAAGTGAGCGGTACGCAAACAGCAGGTCTTCTTGCAAACAACCCTCTCTCGTGAAGTCTTTTGGAAACAGTCACCCTTGATACACGGGTTCCTGTGGCTGCATACAAGTCCCGAGAGAGCTGAGAAGCTGTAGCACTCCTGTTATGCCTCGCTATAATCGACAAATGGCGATCTTCTCTGGCCGTCGTGGCTCTTGGACGACCTTGCCCAGGCTTTCTCTCGATGGATCCGGTATCCTGGAACTATTTCCATGTGTTACACACGATGCTGGAAGTAAAATTGAAATTTCTACAAATTTGGACTTGAGATTGGCCTGCTTCTAGCCTCCCCACAATTCGCCACCTCATTCCATCATCTAAACGTTGGTGGTTACTCATTTTTACTGTTACAATTTGAAATTAACCGATTGCTGCAAAATAACACCAAGAAATTCGCCGAGGTGTGCTAGCGAACGAAATGCGTCTTAACTTACGCGCGCTTATAAAGCCTGTTTCTCTACTGGCTCCGCCTACACACACGTGTACGCTTACGCATTTGACCTACAAGATTTTCATTTTTGTCTTGAAGCAGTGGTTTTACATTCAGTTCAGTTCTTTTCATAAAATTCGATAAAATATGCAAATTCTCTTAATTTATTTCACCAGTGTATACAGTAAGTCAACGACTTACGCGATTAATTCATTACAGAATTAATCCGCGTAAGTAGAAATTTACAATCATCGACATAATCACAGCGTTTGTGCTTTAAATTTTCAAAAATACTTAACGCTTTCGCTTGTATCAGAGCAAGACATATCGGTATGTGCTTACGTCGGAGATCTTCAATCCAAATTTATCAATAATTGCTCCTTCGTTTCTATTAAAATACCTTTTTTCGTCGAAATTATCGTAGTATTAAAGTTGAAAATTGCGACAGCGTATCTACGAATCCGCGTAACTCGATGACTTGCTGTAATTGATCGAGCATAATAGTGATAGAGTACATTAGTTGCGTAGTAAAAAATATAACGTTTAAACCAAAGAAACAAGTTAGGGAATAAAAATTTTAAATATTCAAAATAATTCAGCAAAAGGAAACCTTTAAACCGATACGAATTCGGAAGCTGATACTGTTTTCTTCCTCCAGAATTAAAGAAGACAAAAGCCTATACCGCAAGCAGTGGCAGGTAAAATGCATTGCTTACAATTGTTTTGCCTGAGGGAGTTAAACAGCACAAATTCTTAAACTGAAAGCAACGGCTGGCAGAATAAATTTGATTGTAAATGCTTAACACGTTGAGTGCCGAGTCATCTCCACACCCAATACTTCCAATGCACCAGACAGGACCTGACATAGCAACTAAGGACATCTAGGGGTTCGTACCTTCCTCCCACCCCCTACAAACCCCACGGAGGGACCTTTCCGGCCTACTGATTCAACGTTTCTATACCCGGCGAAGCATACAGTGGCGCTTTCCGGGACTCAAACGGATCACTCTCAGTATCAAATCCAGACTCGTTAATCACTAGGCTGTCCCGGGCCTGCGTCATCTTCACTTTACACTCAGGCCACGTGGTCCATGTAGGGCCCACTTCATTACGTTAGTTGTAACCGTTTATAAGGCATTAGTTATGATATCTATAAGACTGCCTAAATGATTTGAATAAGAAAGAAGGGGAAGTATAGAATAAACACTATAAAAACAAAACACACATTTTTATTTGAATGATATAAAGTTAAAGGGGCATAAAAAAGATTTTTGGTATTAAATCAGACAAAAAAATAGGTTTTATCTGGCCAAACGTCACAAAACGTCTTTCTCACGGTACATCTCGCTCGTTGGCAACCAAATGTAATTTCGCATTCGTTGTTGCAGGGACGACATATCTTAACTTTTATTCTATATTTTGGATCCGGATGACTGGAGAATATTTACTCGCATTATTTGTTTCCTTATGCAGTAGGATTAAGGGACTGTTCACATATGAACAACGGAAAAAGAGAAATGGAATTCAAAACAAATTAAATTCAAAAGTTACGACTGATACTCTGAACACATAGTTGACCGGCCCCTTGTGGATCGAAAACATACCCCTTAGTCTCGTGCGACATCAGCGAAGCTCCGAATTATAATTGCACTAAACATTAGACTTGTACATCAGTTATTGGTACTATGAAACGTCCCACGGTGATGCTTCTTCTTTCTTATTCGAAATTCTCAGAACGGCCTGAGAGTATAGTTCAGCATGGACCTTCGTTGGCCCACAAAAACAAATGAAATTCTGAACTTTCTCTTGTTGAGCCCAAGATGGGAAAAAAGACATCGCCTATGAAACTCTCTAATAAAGTTCCGTTATTGATTTTTTTCTTAAGTACAAAGAGCTAATTTCAAAGTGTTAAGTGCTAAGTATTAAATGCGACAGTTACTAATTTTTTCTTTAAGGGCTGTGGAAAAGAATTAAAATAATTTATCAATAGGATTCATAAAAATTTTATTTATAAAATTCTTTGACACTTTACGTAACAAAAAAATTTCAGGTAGTCTCCTCTAACGAAACTACCGCGGGTTATTAACGTAGGATTACTTATCGTTGCTTACCTCTTTTGTATGTATATGTGTATGTATGTGTTATGTATATATATATATATATATATATATATATATATATATATATATACAGGGCTAGATTTGAGGCGGAACGCGCCGGAACAGCGTTCCGGTACCTCTCTTTATCAATAATTTGGAATACCCCCACACACACCCCGGAAGGTTACCGTACCGGCACCTCTATTTCTAGAAATCTAGGACTGTATATATATATATAAAAATTTGGATGCATTTTGGTACTTTTCTGTTTAACTGTTAAAAAAAATCACTCGACCCTGATGAAGATTTTTTGGTCGTAACAATTTTTTCTTAAATTAGGAAAATGTTAAAGAAAAAATTTCAGGTAGTTACTTCTAACAAAACTACCGCGTGCTACTAACGTGGGATTACTTATCGTTGCTTACCTCTTTTGTATGTATATATGTATGTATGGGTTATGTATCTATCTATCTATCTATCTATCTATTATATCTATCTATTATATATATATATAAATTTTGACACATTTTGGTACTTTTCTGTTTAACTGTTTACTGCTTGCCCAAGCGATACAAACTTGGTTTGGCGAGTTGCCAAAATTATAACTCACGAGGTATGGACGGACGGTTTTAGCGTCTGAAAATTTGCTTCCCGGAGGACCGTTATAGAGGAACGTAATCCTACGTTAAAAAAGCGATCTGTCGTTATGGTAACAGTCTTTGTTGTAACTCCATGGTTACGACTGAGATTGCGTTATAAGTATTTTAAGTTGCTGAATGGCAAAACGCTAGAACGGTGTGGATTGTTTTGAATTCAGCTATGAGTCTTTTATTATACGAGTTATGTTCTGCTTTGTTCGTGTCAATAGCATTACGGACAACTGTAAAGATATGCGTTTCAAATAAATATTTGTCTCTAAAATGAGATTTAGTTTACTCTTAATAGTCTTAAAGCAGCGATATACATTAGGTTATACGTGGACAGCACAGCATCAAAATATTGTATCTACCTTTGTAATCATCGTAGACATTTATGGTTTGTAAAGATAATCATCTTCAGCCATCATCCATGGACCAATGGACCATAAAAATGCTCTCTTAAAATGTATATCTTTGTATTTCTGACCCCTCCCCCGAGGGCGTGTCACATGCAATTTTTTTCATCCTCAAGCACTCTAACTTTGTAAGGCAATTCTTGTTAGGCGGGAGCCTTTTTCTTTGCGGGCTAGATCACTGCACTTTGTCAGTCACCAGGATAAAAATTTAGAAAAATTCCGCATTTAAATTTATTTCCCCTCTAGCGTACATGTCGACTACACCATGCTACGGAAACCATAACAAGGATGAAACCTAGGTTCATGACTGCTAGGTAAGCTGGCGATGTATATTGCAGCATAAAGTCATCGAAAGACTTCAGCAGGTATATATTGCAGATTAACACTCAATACATCCCTTTGAACTAAAGATGTTAAATTAAGTAATGTTTTTATTGATGTATAATTATTCGCTTGGAAAATCACATAAATTTCTCGATATATATATATATATACGTGTGTGTGTGTGTGTGTGTGTGTGTGTGCGCGCGTGTGTGTGTTAGTTAGTAATAATAACGCTCCACTAATATTAATTTTCCTACATGTAACAAGAATCCTAAATTTTTCTCAATAAATCCCAGCCCTATTTCAAAAACAAAGATGTCCTGCGTTGCGAGTTATAATTTTAGCAGCGTGCCAAACCCAGTCTGTGTCACTTGGGCAAGCAGTAAACAGTTAAACAGAAAAGTACCAAAATGCGTCAAAATTTATATATTATATATATATATATATATATATATATATATATATATATATATATATATATATAATAGATAGAAAGATAGATATAGATAGATAGATAGATACATAAACCATACATACATATATACATACAAAAGAGGTAAGCAACGATAAGTAATCCTACGTTAGTAACACGCGGTAGTTTTGTTAGAAGTGACTACCTGAAATTTTTTCTTTAACATTTTCCTAATTTAAAAAAAAAATTGTTACGACCGAAAAATCTTCATCAGGGTCGAGTGATTTTTTTTAAAGAAAGTGGATCATGGTTGACAAAAGTTTGCGCACCATTGATATATACTGCACGAAAATAAGTTATTCTCCTACAGTACGGAGACCTATTCAGTTAAGTCTTGTTGAGCAAAAACATAGCTTTTCTAACTTTTAAAAGTAAATAATGAATAATACGTTACACCAGTTGTAAAACCTCTTCATTTCTACAGGTTCGCTTAGGTTCGTTTCGTTGTCAGGACGTTTTCAGTGGTACACAAGTAAATTTTCACATCACAAAATTCAGTACCACACCAGTGAATATTTAAAGTTTTATTTTCCTTCACTAGAACAAACACTGCTATCTATCTACAAACTTATTTTACAGTATTATATACAAATAGCTAACTACTTCAGTCATCTCCCAATGGCTACTTAACAAAGGCCTAGTGCGTCTTCGGGGTCTCAGTACACCCACGCACTTTACTCTGATCTGCACCGCTCCCTCGAGCAAACAACAGCAGACCGAACACCGCATGCCTTCTCTCGCGTGGGCCACAAGTAGTGTCTCTGACGTCCCCCTGCCTTCTGCACGGGGTATCGTCTACAAACTCGAATCCCTTATCGAGCCGGGGTCATTGCCCTACTCCCCCTGCTTTCTTGAGAGAAAAGTAGCAGGGACAAGACAAAAGGGGTTGACACGACACCAGTGATGCCAATGATGTCTGTTATCTATTACATAATACTTATAACACCAGGCGTTTAACATACTAATCAGTAAATATGCAAATTTAGGCACTCAAAATATTTCCATTTAGTTTACTAAAAAGTTAACATTTCTAGCTGAATCCTGAACTTCATAAAAGAAAAAACTTTCTGTAAAAATCTCACTTCAGCTTAGGTTCCAGATTTAATGGTGTAACAGACAGATAAAAGTTTCCACTTTTAACTTCGAGTTATAAGGGACGTGTTCCATGCAGTTTTTCCAGACTGGAGTTTGGTGTAATTTTATTCTTGAAGCTCTATAGCATATTTTATCCCAAGAAAATAAAAAATAAAAATGTACTTTTTAGAATTGGATCTCCTTAACTGCAGAACCCCTTTCAGACTAATACATACGTACGTAACGTCAGAAATCCCTATTTTAAGAAAACCGCATAGGAAACGATCTGAGATGTTCTGAACATCGAAGCTATGTATAAGCGATCTGTCGTTATGGTAACAAGTGATAAAGTCAAAGGTAAACATGGAGTGAGAATTTGACTTTACCTTTTCGATTTTGAAGAAATTGGGGATTGACGATTAATATAACAAAAGTCTGTAATGAAATCAATGTTTCATAAGGTTAGCAGCTTTGATATGCTCAAAAATATAAGATTAAATAAAGAAGTCTTAACTTAAGCTCAAATGCATGCTATATGTTTAATGAATGCAGATTAAATGAGGAAATACTAGCCGAAAGTACGAGAGTGAAATAACTCATAAGACATCAAGTATATAAAATCAAAAGAATATCTGTTTATAAATAATTACTGGTGGTGGAGCTCGCGTTTCTAAAATAACTTTGGAATGAAGTTTCATGTCTCACTAAAGGAACATAGTGCTTTCCATATCTTTGTATTGTCTTTCTTATCCGGACATATTTGTGATTGAAGTGAATTTTTTTTTTTTTTGGGGGGGGGGGGGTGTGTTTAGTGAGATATTGTTTCACATTTAGTCTCTAACAAAAGTTAATTTGTGTTCAAGTACGCTTTCCTGTACCATCTCGGGCATTTTTGTATTATTCTACTAATCTAAGTAACAGCTTTTGAGTAACACTTTTATAAACAACTAAACACATTTTTAAAAAAATTTTCTTGGGCAGAATGTCAATAATTCTCAAAAACACAGATAAATAGATTTTAATGATTTGTTCAACATAATCTCTTATAATCCCCCTAAACTACCTGACCTCTGAAATATCTGTAGTAGGCCTTACTACTCCACATAAGGTAAAACTTATCACACTTAAGTATGACAAGAAAACGAGGTTAAGGCCGGGTTATCCGGTAAGATTTCCCTGTAACCCTATGAGACCAGGATAAGGCCTTATTCACATTGCTTGCGGAGCATCAGAGATACAAATTTCAACCTACCACAAAGCTCAACGCAATGACGTTATCCATTGAAGCTGACTCAAGTTGGACTTTGATGGATGGCGCAAACATCACGTGATATGTCAAACCAATCACAGGCCATGTTAACAATCTCGGCGCCAAGGGAATAACGCTACGGTACACTCCCAAAACAGTGGGAACAAGGCCTATGGCTTCAACATATTGTCCTTTATTCATTTTCTGGGATAGGTAATAATGCTTTCCAGCTGAGAACACCCCATGTAAGAGAGTATTTGAAATTAAAATTCTCTGAAACCATTATTATAGTCACTGATTTTATATTGCTTCAGTTCTTCCAACTGTTTCACATATTCGTAGTCCAAAGTTAAAATTGCATGTAAAAACAGCCCACTAAACATTAATACATATCTTGAATCCTGGTCCAGACTCTTTGGAACCAATTTAAATAATGTCTGTGGAAAAACTTCCATGTTGAAATAGTTTTCCAGGAAATCCTATTATGATGAGAAGAGTTTTCTCTACCGAACAGTTAAACGTTTGTACGACTCCCCTTTAGGAGTGTGCTAATTTAGTGATGGTAATAATATCCATTGTTCCAGTTCCTCGGCCTTTATTTAATTAAACCCTTTCCCCTGCGGGCAACCCGGAGGATTACCAGGTTATGCTAACAACATGCCAATGAAAAATTCTTTGAATAGGAATGCGTGCAGCATTCAGAAGCATACTAATCATCGGCATCTAATTATTAGAACCTTTTATCTTATTCCTGGTGGGATACGTATAAATACGCATAGATGATTTCCACCAAGATTTATTTCGTATAAACTTTTTATTAAAGTCATGGAATACTACTTAACGTTCATCTTAATTAAATTTTGCGCTATTCATTTTTCTTTGCATGGAAAATCAGTCCGAATCTTCGGTCCGTTCTGCTAAGTGTAGTGAAATCCGAAAGCTGGTCTGACCTACAAAATTCAGACTGTTGGTGATTTAGTACGTACGCTATTGTCAATTTTTCCTTGGTCTCAACAACCGTATCATTTAAGTTCTGAAATAATGTCCACTCAGGGGGAAGGGTATTAAGTAAGGGGGGATTAGTTTTAAGGGCGCCCAGGGCACAAAATTTTCAACTAAGTAAACATTTCTTTTAAGCTTAATATATACTTTAGAGTTTTTTTAAACAAACCACACAAACTGCATGTTTTAACTCAAATTACATTGTTAAATACACCATTAATGCTGTACTGTTTATACGCACCCTGGGGTATATCTGCTCTTTAAGTCTGGGAAAGGAATTTTTCTCGATTTACCGGGGTAAGGGTTTCATTAAACAAAGGCCGAGGAAAGGAAAAACTGAAACAATAGGAATTATTGCTATTACAAAGTTCGCACATTCCAAAAGGAAAATCATACAAACATTTAAATACAGGGGTGGCAAAAAGTCCTGAACACACTCAGTTTTTTGCCTAATTTTTGTGTTTGACTTAATTTTCCGTTATGAAATTATCATACTATCTTAACTATTGTTATTTATTCTAATGTATCTTTTCATGCTGATTTCAAATCTGTTACTAGTTTTTTAATGCCGCAAGTATTTTTTGTAGTACAGCTGCCTGAACACAAGAATTGTATTATGTAAAGAATAACACAATATAGAATTACATAAGATATGAAGTAGAATAATACAAAAACTTACAAATATGGTACATTCAACGTGCATTTTGAAAATTTAGTTGTTACATGTTTGAACATCAATATCTTATGGGCCAGCTGTTTGCTTTAACTACGGCTCTGTATCTTTTTGGCATAGAAAGTACCAATTTCACAAGATGTTCTTTCGTGACAACATGGTTGAAGGAAAATATTAAAGCTTCAATTAACTCACGTTTGTTTGAATGTTTTTTCTTTGAAATATCAAAACCAATTTTATGTCATAGGTTCTCTATCAGATTAAGATCCGGAGACTGTCCTGGCCAGTTCATCCTATTCATAGTATTGTCTTCGAACCATTTCTGGACTACTTTTGCTCGGTGACATGGAGCATTATCGTCCTAAAAAATCTATGACTGATTCCCAAATAGATCTCCCGCTGTTTGTAACAATTTATTTTGTAGTATTTCAATGTAATCCCTGGCTTTCACTGTTCCGCTCACGATGTGAAGTCTTCCAACACCACGAAAAGACATGCAGCCCAATATCATCACTTTCGTCGGGTGCTTTACTGTGGGCTTCAAACACTGAGGGCTGTATTCCTGATGAGTGCGTCGTCTTACATAGGCACTACTTTGGTTACCAGAAATGCAAAACTGACTTTCATCACTAAATATTAGCTTTTCCTAGTCTTTAGTAACCCATAACGAATGATCCCTTGCCCACCCCTATCTCCTCTGGCGTTGAAAATCGGCCAGTAATGGTTTTGGGCGAGCTTTGCAGCCTCCTAATCCAATTTCCAGCAGTCTTCCTCTCAAAGTTCTTGGGCACACATTCACATTTGATGTCAAAGTCCATTGTTTCAAAATTTGGGATGAATTGAGCTTTCTGTTTGAAAGTGAAATCCTGTGCTATACCCTGTCTTCACGTAAAGTTGTTTTTCTCTGTCATCCAGGTCGCTCCCTGTCCGCAATGGAATTTGTTTCAGAATATCTTTTCAACGTTCTCACAACAGTAGAAAGACCACATGGTACTTTAGCAGCAATTTGGCGCATAGAATAACCTTCTTCCTTCAAAAGTATTATTTTGTACCTTTTATTATAAGGCAGAAATGAAAATTTACCCATAATTCCAATATTTTTCCCACACGCACTTCAAACTGCAACACATAACTGCTTTCAATACACTAAAACATGATATACATTCTGCTTTCAACTCTTTATCATTACTTCTCTCTGACTAATTGAATAACGGAGCATTTCATTAGTTGAAAATACAGTCACTCGTTTTTACAGTGACTTTGTGCTTGTCTTATCATGTTTTTTTCAAAATATTGATGAAACTATTTACTTTATATGAATTATACAAACAGATTTGAAATCAGCATGAAAAAATACGTTAGAGTCAATTACAATAGATAAGATAGTACAATAATTTCATAACGAAAAATTAAGTGAAACACAAAAATTAGGCAAAAAAATGAGTGTGTTCAGGATTTTTTGCCACCACTGTAGATAATGCCATCCAATATAAAATAAACGACGCAGCTGGAGCTGACAGAAAGCACCTAGTTTAACTTCAGCTCACAAAAGTTCGTTAGGTTTTAAGCGAATGGCGGTTTTAAACAAAAAAATGGGATTTAATGTCTAAAAAGGAAGTTTTGAGGTAATATATCTCACCTTATAACAAGTTTTTAAAAAGAAAAGATACAGCCTTTGTGCTCGAGGAATAAACAGGAAATCCAACGTAAATAAAGCACAAATAGCAATAAGATGCAATTATTTTGCATACGGCCGTTTCGATGCTACAAAGGAGCTTCTTCATCAGTGCAATGAACTTAATGGAAGCTCAAAGTCCGAAGACTAAGCGACCAGACCAGTACACACGCACTTAAATAGCCCGCGCGTACCGAGCGCCAAAGACACGAAGCAGCGGAGAGACCGAAATAGAGCAAGCAGCGCCATCTAGGGGCAAAAAGAGGTGAAATAATTGAAAAAATGAAGAAACAGGCCAACACAGCTAAATAAACCCTTTCCACAATTGAGGAAAAACAGGGGTGCTTGAAAAATCATTAACCAAAGAACCCGAATTAATGCAATTTGGGTTTTTGGTGTATTGCAAAGATGCGAGACGTTTTATGAGAGAAAACACTTTTTCAAACAAAAAACTCAGAGAAAATTAACAAACTTTATCAGTAATTAAATTTAAGGACGCATGTGGTAATGTAAGCTTAAAATTTCTTGGTATAATAAATGCGATAATGTCATTAAAATTCATTAAATTTTAATATAATTTTTTTTATTGAAAATACAGTGTATTCCCGGACAATGTTTTGTTTTATTCTTGTTTTTCTTGCAGATTTCTGTTTAATGGGTAAGATATATAAAACAAATAGACATTAATTTACAAAATAAAGGTGTGATTAATTACTTTTAATAATATTTAGTGTTTATGAATTTAAAATCTGTCTTGTGTAGTTTAAAGTATTTTAAAAGGTAAGTCTCTATTTAACGAATTTTCCATATAACGAACTTTTTTCGGGATTTAGCGACTTCGTTAAATAGAGGTCCGACTGTATTTTTTGAACACCAAATTGATGGTAGGGGAAAACAGAGAGATCAACCTTAATTAAATGAAGCGTGGAAAGGTGTGTGTGTGTGTGTGTGTGGATTATAGATATTTCGGTTGTTTGTACGTATGCATCTAGAACTCGGGTTAACTCCATTTATTTTTATTACCCTGGGCAACGCCAGGTAATTCTTTGTTTATGAAACCGGCGATTTTCACAAGGGTTTACGGGGCAGCCCACAAACTCCTCGAAGGGCCGGAATCCAGTGGGATATCAAGAAAGAAACATTTTAATACTGACATCATGGGGGGAGGGGGTTATTATAATATGCTAATGTGGTGCTGACCAGTAGGGAGCGGTATCGATTGACATAAAATACAAGTTTACATAATATACAAATAAGCCTTATTAAGGGTACTCCCGTGCAACGCCGGGTGTATAAAACTAGTACATATATATATATATATATATACATATATATATATATATATATATATATATATATATATACAGTAGAGCCCCGATTATCCGCGGAATTGGGTGTCAAGGGCACCGCGGATAACAAAATTCGCGGATAACCCGAAAATGTCTAAAAATTAGGTGCAAACACGAAAACAAAAAATTTCAACATAAAAACTATGTTTCATTGTACAAAAACATAATAAAACTTTTAAAATACTTACATATGTACAGTACAGCAGACACATTTGCTCTATGTCTAAATCACTAATATAAAGAACGGTAAACAAAAAACAATACATACATAAAGTGTTCAGTTACTCCTTTTTAAAAAAAATCAGTCATTCGTTTTTGCTTCTTGCTTTGAAAACACTTTTTCTTTATTCTAAATTACACTTTCCTTAACATGATTTTTTCTGCCAGTTGTGCATCGTCGTGTTGTTCCTCTAAATATTGAAGCAATCCGTCTACGTGCTGCAAAGCAGTTTCGTGTGTCATCCGCGTAGGCTCCTCGTCTTCACTTATATTTAGTCTTCATTCTCGTTCACTCCCATTGCTTTGTTCGTTATCTCTATGTCAGTCAGTCGTTCAAATCCCGACTCATTTTGTCGCATTCCAGCCTCTCTTCTATGTTTTCTTCGTCGACATTCCCACCTTCGACGTTCATTTTCAACGTTCGCACTGCAGGGTCTGTTACGTAATGTATGTCGTAACGTCTCCACCCATTTGTCTATGTACGTCCTCTAGCGGCAAGAATGCATCAGAACGAACTTTGTATCTGTCTACCACGGAACTCCTGCAACAAGCGGAGTTTACTATGGCAAACAATGCCTCGCTATTAAATTTATGTTATATTATTTACTTATTTTCTGTGCTTATTTTCTTAAACATCGTACACCTCCGTACAGGGTCTATTGTATTTCCCTTGTAAGTTCGCTTGGATTAAAAATTAAAATTGGCTTTTTTGAGGTTCGTAATTAAAATTTTCTTTTCGCGGCACTCGCTCTCGCGGATAATCCGCACCGCGGATAATCCGCTCGCGGATAATCGGGGCTCTACTGTATATATATGTGTGTGTGTGTGTGTGTGTGTGTGTGTGTGTGTGTATACCATATAAATAAATTATCTTTTTCTATTATAGAGAGCAGTATATTCATGTGTGTTGTAGATTGTTTATGGTTATTATATGAAGAGCATAACCTATTAATTCTGATTAATTCATTAATTATGATATTTTTAAAAGTACTATTAATACATCATACTGCTATAATTTTGTCTTAAAAATCAAAATAGTCCTGAAGTACCTTGTGTTTGAATTATCTATTGTAGTTTCATTAAACATAAATTAATAATGATCTAGTTTTGAAACAGTTATAGAATTTTTTTTTCACCTGTTTTTACATGCCTTTTTAACTTCTTAATTTTATTTATTACTTTCTAATGTCTCACAACAGATTACCTCAATATGAAAAAAGAATCATAAACCAAGTTCTATGTTTTAATCCTGCTGAAGCCGTAAGGATGAAGGAATATTCAATTTACAAAACTTATCTGCCTGTATTATACATGCAATCTTTCTTTTACCTCGTAAAATGTATTATAAACGACATCAAGTCTGATAGAATAAAAGTATAACAATAAATTTGTTTTGAATTTTATGCTACAGGAGGCAAAAATCTTTCGAGAATTTTTAAAGTTCATTTCGATACTTCTAGAAAGTAAATTAATGCAATAAATCTCTCCCCTAACCACTGTACAGGATCGAATTAATTACATCGATTCCATCAAGCAGAAAACTTATTTTGGCTCTAGTGCTGCCATCTGTTGTTCTATTTATAAGTTATTAAACGATTGAAAGCCCAATGCGACATGCAACTTGAGCAGCTGAATGGGCCGTAAAGTTAGAACATATTCAGTAATGGATATTTGGGAACAAGCTTATAGCATAGGAAAAGGCGTAAATTTCTTAACACGTATCCACTCATAAAGCAATATTTGGCAATAAATAAGGCCATTACGTCTAGCAAGATATTAAATTCTTCAAGTTTGCGAGGAATTGAAAAGTATAATTGATATATGTCCATAAAAGATTTAAACTAATTCTAAATACATCAGTAAAACTATTATTATAATATTCTTCAAAATCTTTAAGGTTTTAAAAGACACATAGCCTTTACATTTACTAAAACTATGCTCTAAACAAGATGCTAATAAATAAAGGATTATTTCCACATCTTCCAATTGATTGCTTTGTGCGTAACAAAGTCTGCGCTTTTACTTCATTAGAGTAACTGAAAAGTATAATATTTTTAGTAAAGGGGATAATCGATTTTCCTTAGCGGAAACCTTTTAATCGATCCACGTATATTAGTATTTGATGGTACACATTTATGTAACGAGCTGCCAATATCTGGATATCTATTCGATAAAAGAGCGAGTAATCAATAATCCTAACGTTTCTAAGCATCTTTTGGTTTAAATCTACTTTCTCAAGAGGCTATATTTCTCTGAATAGTGTTACGTATAGATAAATCCATCTTAATAAGCGTTGAAATTTATATCCTCAAATTTATGTTTTTTAATTATCACTGTTTTATATCAACCGTATACTTTTATTCCGAAGGAATGAAAACTATTAACTATTCACAGACATTAAAAAATTAATAATTTAATGGAAAAGAAATTCCTGATGATTGCTCCAAAAAAACTATTTTAATAAATCAATAACGTTATGTACAAACAAATTATTTATGTCATGAATAAAATTTGAAAAAAGAAATGTTTTCCGCTAAAGTCGCTAAATAAATTATTGCTTTTTCTACTGTATAAGGATAAATATAAAGCAGTTTATTAAAGTGTGTACTCGATTTAATAGTTAAACCGATATTACTGAATATCGGTTTTATAATCAAGGTAAAATAGCGAATAAATGTAAAAATTACTGGTCATGGATATATATGTGTGTGTCGTGTGTGTGTCGTGTGCGTGCGAGTATGTTTGAAACACAATAACTAAGACGCAAATTAAATAATCGACAAATGTCAAATGATAAACTTAAAATTTATTTAATAATTTCAAACACTTGAAATCGGTAAATTATTCAATAACTCCAAACATTTAAAAAAAATTAAAATAATACATAAAATATATCGGTAAGTATTAGTTCTTTGCCACAGGCCTATATTGATGACTGCTTTTTGATTAATTAATTAGATAATGGTTACGTGGTGTAAGCACCGTGTCATATATATATATATATATATATATATATATATATATATGTCGAGCGTAAGACTACGCCCGTCATCTTACAAATTATGGCAGTCATGGTATATCCGGTGGTGTAGCAAGAAGTGTTCCAATCAATAATTGAGCAGGTATCAGTTCAAGATATTCCAATTTATTTCTGTTCATGCAAACCACAACTCCAACTCAGCGCGTTAAATTTGCGCCATTTCGCTTTTAGAGACGCAGTGAACATACATCCGACGGCATTGACTTCTATCCCGCGCTCTCCTAGATCCCACGGCCAATTCCGCGAGCCAACTCACTCTGCACATACACAGAGCCCAAACTAGACATCTGTTTAAGGAGAATTATATAATACTTCCTCTTCAAACGCTTAAACCACAGACGTGCCAAGATTATATAATGAAAAGGGGAATTTCCCTTTCCCAATTCGCGCGTCTTGAAATATGAACAATTAGAGGCGAATTACGCCACGAATAAAATTTAATTCCCAAGCCCCCTTTAATTTTAAATTAATCATTCTTTTCCCACTAAATCCTTGACATATATATATATATATATATATATATATATATATATATATATATTTATTTATTTATTTATTTATTTATTTATTTATTTATTTATTTATTCAACATATTTTAGTAATTTTTCAAATTCTGCTAAACAAGTTTTGATAATTTTGCGATAGATTAAGTATCAGAATAATTTTGCTTTTTGCGACTGACTTCATTCATTTAAGCGATACAAATATCATAATTGATAGATCGCCAACTTCGATTCAAAGAATCATCCCCTACATGTCTCCAAAATTTATGAGATATATTTTTTTAGAGTTTTCTTGCAGATCGCGGATTTCTCCTCAGTTGTGAGCAATAACTTGACATTTCTTTCACTGCAGCAATACTTGGACATAAAAGAATTCGAATGAAAAAGGGATATTGCTTCCCTCTACAGGGAGAGCGTTCTGTTTATACTTTCGGCGTCATTACAAGCAACGAAACATGCTGAAACAAATATATACTCAACGGAATGGTTTAGGAATTTCGACTTGTATGTCATCAAATACGGGGAAAATCTTAGAAATAAACCGAATGGTGCGCATCGAACTGCATTTATAAGTCTAGCAGGTCTGAATTCCTACGCAAGAGAATCGGAGAAAGGGAATTTTGTTGTGAGGAAAATTTAACTGTATAACGGAGTAAATGCCTCTGCATGAGAATATTATCGATTCTATTTAATTTACAGGAATGATGAGACGGTTGCAGAGTTTCGAAAAACTCATGCTGATCATTACTGTTTCCTGAAACCCACGATTTCTCACACAAACTTTGACCAAAATCTTTACCTTTACAGACAGTTATTGAAAATCATAATATTTTCAGTGTATATATATATATATATATATATATATATATATATATAGGCATGTGAAGTAGCTGAACTCAATAACATCCCCAGATATGAGTGTTAGAAGTTGTGCGATTCCGAATGTCAGTATAGTGTCAAAATTCTTCAAGAGCCCTCGAACCACTCTGCATTTATGGGGTCTGTAACGTCAAAAACCACACTTTGCAAGAACTTTATGGCCACTTATCCTGCACTCAGGTCAATAGTTCGCAGTTCTAACAAGCAAGGGATCTAGCAGTACAGTCCCCGATAAACTTAAGTGGACACGTGAACTCCACGAATCTAAAGTCGCCCAATTAAAATATTAAGTAGTTTAGGCCCTCTGGCGTCAATATCACAAAACACCCATTTAATATTGCGTGAACAGAAGATTTCTGTCTCTTGGTGTCTAACTCTCGTTGCTGTCGGACCTGCGGTCCGCTTCTGTCTTGTAATGTAATCCGCGCCCCGTCAGGCCAAGTCATGTGGCCACTGCAGCTAAGGCCTTCTAATAAATAAAGCAAGTCTTCGAAGTTGTGTATTTCATCAATGGCTCCATGTATGCGTTTCTCGCCTAAAGTTCGTAAGTGCTTCCCTGGATCTACAATTCGCCCGACTGCATCACACCTTCGTACCGGCTACGCCTCCGATTAGTGCTATGCCTCTCCTCCACGGTGTGAGGTACGGGGCATCACAAAAGTCGTGTGGACCCCTGCGTGGGAAGAGAAAGTGTTTTTTTACGTTCGGCGTTTTTCACCCCCCGCCAAATCTGAAGAGTGTTTTGTTTACGTTGTGAACGTCGTTCCAGATCATCGCAGTATATTATCCTAGTGCTCGAATAAGTATTTACACGTTTCTTCTATCTTCAGTGTGGTGAATTTTACCGCATAAAAGTATTGTGCTTTCGTCAACTTCCCACAACGCCACAGTGGGTTTTGAATTACTCCAATCGTGAAAATTCTACTACTAAAATATGTTGTGCTCCAATCTTGAAAAATTTGTGCAGTTTCTCCATCTGGTTTTTGTGTTTAAAAATTCGTGCTTGATCATTCCTTTAGAGTGTTTTTCGTCGATACGGCTTGATTTCTACATTGCACCTGGTTTTGCTGCAACGGGAAGAAAATTTTGTAAAACGTCACCTGCTTGTTCCTGGGCTACCGTATCGGACTTCATTTCGTGAAAACTTTTTGCAAATTGAAAAAATGTGTAATCATCATTTAAGACACATCGGTATTCATCGCTGAAGATCACACGCCTCCAGTCGGTCACACTCCAGCTTGCCCGAGGTCGGCAAAAATCCAATCGACACTGCCTATGATGTGGGTCAGTGGTAGGTGTCTATGGACGTCGGCTCCAAGTACCTGCGTCGGCCAGTCGTCTCCAATTGGTTTCCCTTTATACCACCGGATGTCTGGAAGGTGGTAAATGGCGTCGAACCGATTCTAGCGACGTTGAAGGTGCTGGAGTGGCTGCTCTTATGATTGCGCGATTCTCGCGCGCATTTGTGTTCCTGAGACGCCCTGACCCTTGCGACGGTAGACTATCCCTTCCGTGATCCATTGTTGCCAACATCGAGCAACTACCATATAGCTCTGACCGAGGTGGTGGCCGATATGTCTGTTCGACCTACCTGCTTCTCTGAGGCCTACTATACGCCCCCTCTCAAAGTCCAACTATTGTTCGTACTGTCGCCGGTTACGTCTCAGAAGCATCTCTTGTCACAATACCGTCCATCCAAGTCGACAGATTTGTTTGAATAACCCTATGGCACGAGCAATCATGCTTTTAAAGTCTCCCTGCTACGCATCTCATATGCGCTTACCCTTGTCTCGTTTACGTTGAAATTTTAATCATTTGCATATCTCTTACCAGACTACATTCCTGCCAAGTTTCGTGATAGTACCTCGATTTCTTCTGGGTGCATATATTTTTTGTGACAGTGTGTGTATATATATATATATATATATATATATATATATATATATATACAAAGTGGTCATAAAAAAACTTTACCGATATATGGACCTCTAGAGGCTGTTCCGTTCAACCGATTCCGTTCAAGATGATATTTCAGATATACACTGCTGGCCACCCAAATTGCAACACCAAGAAAGACAAGAGATATCACAACAAAATTTATTTTGTAGATAACATGTTGACCAAGTATCAAATCAGATTAAATTTATAGACTTCTGTGAAGTGTGGTTCCTGCCAAAATCAGTAGCCAGAGTAGCTGCCATTGTTGGAGATCACCGCTGCCACCCGCCTCGGCATTGATTCAAAGAGACTTTGGATGAGTTCTTGGGGTACAGCAGACCAAGCAGCTTCCACACGTTGCCAAATTTGATCTGCTGTGGCAGCTGGGGATGGAATCTGGGTCAATCGTAGAGCAACCATGGACCACATGTTTTCTATCGGCGAAAGATCTGGAGAGCGAGGCGGCCAGGGAAGCAATTCAATTTGGCGATGGACGAAGAACCGTTGGACAATGCGTGCCACGTGTGGTCGCGCATTATCCTGTTGAAATATGGCTGTGGGCAAGCCCTGAAGGTAAGGAAGGACAACTGGCTCCAACAGCTCGGAGATGTAGCGCTGGCTGTTTAAAGTACCGGCAATGCGTACTAGAGGTGTGCGAGAGTGATATCCAATACCGCCCCATACCATAATACCCGGGGCAGGACCAGTGTGGCGATGCATAACGCAGCTGTTCAGCATCCTCTCTTCACGGTGTCTCCAGACTCGAATGCGACCATCGTGGTGTTGCAGACAGAAGCGTGACTCGTCAGTAAAGACAATTTCATTCCATTCTGCCGTCCACATCCTTCTGTCATGGCACCATTGGCGGCGGAGACATCTGTGGTTCTGCGTCAAGGGTAGACAAAGCAATGGACGTCTTGCGGACAGACCACTCTGCTGTAAACGGCGTCGAATGGTACGCGCAGACACTGGATGATGCGTTACAGACTGCATGTGCTGTTCTATGGTTCGTGATGTGATTGAGCGATCCGTCACTGCCATGCGCACAATTTGCCTGTCATCACGTGAAGTGGTGCGCTGAGGTGGATGCGATCGAACACGCCGGTCCGTCGTACCCTCCTGCATCCAACGATCACATATCCGCATTACAGTTGTTTGGTTTCGTCCAACACGACTACCGATTTCCCTGAAAGATAATCCACAATCTCGGTAGGCCACTATCCTTCCTCTGTCGAACTCGGATACTTTATCAAAAGATGATCGCTGTCGTAACGTTTTGAAACCCTTATTAACTTTTGTTACAATATTAATAGTAAAGCCTGCCTTGCCTTTCAAATACTTAAACGCATTAGGGAGCTGTTCCCTCAATAATTTTACAGGGGTATATAGTCCCCCAGACAATCACTTCTTTCTCAAAAATGTGCACTCTTTTGGTCACGTTTTCTGCTTTCATCGCTTATCAGCGGAAACAGAAAATACCAATGTTAATCCCTTAAAAGGGGTTGCCTAACGATTGGCGATAATATTCTACAAGTATCCCCTTCCCCTCGCAGAACACACAAAATAACCCTTTGTCTGATAGCTTTGGCGGAGCCTGCTGGCTACCGCTGGGTCGCCAAATTCCAGATGTTTTCCTCTTCACGTCACGTGACGGGGCCAGCACAGGAGCGAAGCTTTGAATGACAAAAACAGATCTCGTCTGGCCACCGGTTCAAGAAGATGTCTTTTCCCGCACAACAATCTCCGATTTACGGGACCAAAGTTGTCCGGCGAAGATCGGCGTTTCCATCCCGGCCTCCTGACTCTTCATGGCTGATCCTTGCTGACCTGAGACCATGCTCGACCATGTACCTTTTTATAAATGGCAATAAGCCACTGGCCTTAAGCCTCCTATAACTAATTTAATTTAAAATAAACTATGAAGTACTTCTAAATGATTAGACTTGTGTCTGTCACCTTTTTATCCTTTTTTTCAGAATGACCAGCACTGGCCATGTTCTATAGCCATTAGATATTAAGATATGAGGTTCTTTCTTCCTATGACATTTTAGTACTCCATGTGGACAACCAATTTCAACATAACAACTGGGCCGTGACCTCCAGTCAACCAAGGTCTGTGTAATCTTTTACTTTTTTATTTGAGTCTGGCAATTTAACGTTTACTCATAAATTTGATAATGCATATCCTATTACTTGTAATTTTTCCAATGGCTCTCATCATTTGACAATTAGGTAGTAATAATTTGATACTATTATTATTTGGAAAAGTATTCATAATTTGTTTTTCATATCAAATGTACATATATATATGAATTTTCATAATTTTGCTTTTTTTGCGTATATCTATATTTTTATGATTGCACAATTCTTTTTAATTTTTTCTCTTTGATTTTACTGGATATACATATTGATATATATTATATATTATATTTCTTTGGAACTCAACTTCTGTACTTAGTTTAATTTTTTTAACCATGGCACCTAATCAATCTATGCTATTAAACATCTTGCCTTTTGAAGCAGACCCTAGTTTATTGAACTTTTTCTTTGGCCAAATTGATGAATTGCAATCTATAAACAAGTGGACTAATATACAAACAATCGCCTTTTTGAAAACTAAATTAACCGGCGTTGCCTTAAAATATTTTATAGAATGCTCTACTTTTAAAACCTTAAAAACTATTGACGAAATTAAAAACAAATTTGCGGAATTCTTTAAACCTCAATCAAAGTTAACATCAATTCAAGAACTTAATTCTTTAAAATTATTGCCTTCTGAAACTATTAACAACCTAGCTCATAGACTGGATTTACTAATCCAGAATGTGTATCCCGAAATTGTTGATCCAACAGCACTTGACGCAATTAAATACCAAAAATTTTTGGAAGCTATTCCCCAGTCACATAAGGTGAAAATACTTGAGGATAATATTAAATCATATGCTGAGGCTGTTAATCGTTCCCAACTATTACAAGAGATTCAGATAGAAACCAATTGTATTTCTCATGATCCCAATAATTCTACAGTTATGCAGCTTACTGCTCAAGTTAATGCTCTCCAAAAAGAAATCCTAAATTTAAACTCATGCAAAAATCAGTCAAACAAACCATATACTAAGAATGCTAATTCATATCAAAATCATAGGCATAATAAATATAAAAATTCACGTTTTCCTGGTACTCACCATAATGAAAATAACTTCTACCAAAGAAATAGAAATAATTTTGTGCAGCGCAGGAGCCAAAGGCAACATAATAATGGTAACTCTCACTCGCTGATGTGTGCATTCTGTGGGAAACTAAATCACTTAATGAAGGACTGTTATTTGTTTAAACGTACTGTAAGATATAACGATAATGCACGTACATCTAATAATAGACAGGGAAATGCAACATTTCCTAATGTTAATGCTCCTTCTTTTTCTAGTAGAAATTTAAACTAGTCCAAGAGACTGATTGTGCTGAAAATCAGTTCTCAGTTAATTCCCAGTCAGCCAATGTATGTACTAAAACTTTTTCCCATAAATCATCTCAATATGTGCCAATTATAATGAAATCTAATACTTCTACACAAACCAATGTAAATAATGTTGCTGAAGGTAATGATGATGTGTTAAATACTAAGATGTCTAATTCTGTGACTAATGCAAATTATAATATGTTTAATGAGAATGTTGATAATTTGAATTTCTCTTTGCCTATTGTCAATGTTAATTTACAAACTCATGATTTACCAATGCTAGTCGATTCTGGTTCAACGATCAGTTTAATATCTAAAGCCTTTTTTGATGATATTAAACCAACTATTAAATATAAATTATTAGCTAGAAACTTAACTATTAAAACTATTAATTCTACTGTCAATTTCTTCGGTTGTGCATTGCTTTCTTTTAAGATTGACAAATTCAACTTTAAACATTCTTTTTACATCACTTCTTTAAATTCTCCTGTGTTTAAAGCAATTCTTGGGTATGATTTTATGCGAAACAATGGTATATCCCTGAACATGACAGAATCATGTCTCAATGTAAAGAATTCTAAAATACCATTGATTTCTTTGCCTCAAAATGAAACTAACAATTATACTTTAACCCATTGTAATAATAATAATGATGTTCATGTATCTTGTTTAGCTAACTATAATGAAAATGTTGTGAGTGATCATACACAAACTGTTAACAATTCTGACATCAACTATAATGTATTTTTGAATCACAAACTTATTATACAACCACATGATAACACATATGTAGAGGTCCACACTAATTCTTCTATCCCTGTGTCTGAATTTCTGTTTTCTCCTCGTTTTGCTGCTAATTCTCAAATTATTTGTTACCCTTCAATACATTCAGTCCAAGAGATTGCTATGGAAGGTGAGGATTCTTCCTCGTCAAATACTGTTATGCAATGTCCTACTGTTGTAGCATGCACATCTTCAGAGGTTAAGCAAAATGCTGGAATGAAATTCTTTATTTTTTTACAAAACATGTCAAATCAAACCTTTCATTTGAACAAGTCTGCCATTGTTGGCGACATATCTCCCCTCGACTCTATCCAGAGTATTTCTAAATCTCAGGATTCATCTTCTGCTAGCTCTCAAACTGTCAATTTCATTGAAGCTTCAGAGAAAATCTTGAGTCAGCGTAAAGCTGAACTTTTACCTACCGATTTTGACTTTGCACATTTGGTTGAAGAGGAGAGAATTTCTTTGTTGAATCTTTTAATGAATAATTCTGCTGCCTTCTCCAAATCTTTGACTACTTTAGGTCACACTGATAGGGTGAAGCCTCATATTTCACTTTTAAATGACTTCCCCATCAAAACTTTGCCTTTTCCAATTCCTCAGGCCTTGCAATCTTCTGCAATTCAGCAGTTAGATGAAATGCAATCTGCAGGGATTATAGAGAGAGCGAATACAGAATGGGCTTGCCCCATGCTCCTCGTTAAAAAGAAATCTTTGTCTAACAATCAAACTCCTAATTATCGACTTGCACTTGATCTTCGACTTGTGAATTCTGTCATCAAATCATCATCTTATCCACTTCCTAAAATTAACAATATAATATCTAACCTTTCCAATTTCAAATTTTTCACTGCGTTGGACTTACCTAACGCCTATTGGCAAATTGATTTACCTCAGGATTTACAACATATTGTTGCTTTTACCACTCCTTTTGGCTCTTTCAAAAATAAACGGATGGTTTTTGGTCTCAAGACTGCCTCCAGTGTCTTTCAATCCTTAATTGACTCAGTGCTAGATGAAATTCATCTGCCTGGGATTTTTGCCTATCAAGATGACATTGTCATTGGCTCAAACAGTTTTCAGGAAACTTTGTCCAAATTAACTACTGTTTTGTCTACTTTAATAAAATTTAATATTACTTTGTCTCCTAGTAAGTGTTCTTTCCACACTACTAGTATAAATTTCTTAGGTTTCCATGTCAAGCAAAATTCCATTACTCCCATTGAATCTAATATTGTCAAAATTACCTCTTTTCCTATTCCTACAACTAAACGTCAGCTTAAAAGGTTCATTGGCGTTTGTGGATATTATAGAAATCTAATTCCAAAATATGCTTCATTAATTCAACCATTAATTAACTTAACTACTCCAAAAGCTAAATTTAAGTGGGAAAGTAATCATCAAAATTCATTTACTAAATTACAAAATGTTTTCTTCAATCATCCTTTTGTCACTCTTCCAAATTGGGATCAACCTTTTTACCTTAACACAGATGCTTCACTTAATGGAATATCTGGTATTTTGTTACAAAAATCTAATGATACTTTCACTCCAATATCTTACTTTAGTAAACAATTAAAACCCTCCGAAAAGAGATATCCTGCTCTTAAATTAGAACTTTATGCATTATTCAAAAGTGTCATATCATTTAAACATTACTTATTTAATCGTAACTTTACTGTACTAACTGATAGCAAATCCTTAATTAATTACAAACATACTGCTTCACCAACTGATATAACTACTCGATGGCTCATGAAACTTAGTGAATATTCATTTAATTTTGTCCATGTTCCTGGTAAACATAATGTACTTGCTGATTTCTTTTCTCGTTTTGATGAAAATCCACCTTGTGAAACTGTGTCTACTAATCCTTCGTTACTTCAATCTGAAGAAGTACTCCCTATTGTTTCCTATGTTGATTCTAATATTCCTCATGTTGATAATAATACTTGTAATGATGTTCTTGATACTTCTCTAATTTCCACTTCTAATTGTAATGCTGTGTCTCAATCAAATAATTCTAATAATCAAGTTAATAATATCTGTACTTCTCATAATATTGATGCCAATCAAGCTGATGATAATAATAATGATCCATGTTTGGAAATTTCAACTCAAACTTTTCTAAATGAACAAATTAATGATGTTAAATTAAATATTGTTCGAAATTCCTTAAATTCTAAACGAAAACATATTCCTAAAAAGTTGCAATTTTTCTATATTCATCCTGAAACTAAGTTACTTTGCTGGGACAACAAATTTTCTAATAATTCATCTCCCCACAATATCATTGTTGTTCCTGATTCACTAAAAGCAAAAATTTTAAATATAATGCACTTACCTCATTTTGGCATAGACAAAACTTATTCCCTACTTAAATTACGTTACCATTGGAAAGGTATGTATGCTGATACTGTAAATTTCATTAATTCTTGTCATACTTGCATTAAACAAAAATAACATAATATTCCAAAAGCTCCTTTTCAATCTATTCCTATTCCAAATTCTCCGAATCAAATTATTGCTATGGATATTTTAGGTCCCTTACAAAATTCTCAGTATATCCTAACTATAATTGATCATTTTTCCAGACACATGCAATTATATCCACTTTCAAAAATTACTTCTGAGGCTGTTACTGACTCTCTTTTCAATTACATTTCAACTTTTGGTCGTCCATCTACTATTTTAACTGATTTAGGAACTCAGTTCACTTCTGAGGTTTTCAATAAATTTTCTTCTTCATTGGGTATAAATTTGTCTCATGCGTCTTCTGGACATCCACAGGCGAATGGCATCTGTGAACGTATAAATACTTCTATCAAATCTACTATCAACTCATTACTCGAATCTAAGGTCAATTTCAAACATGCTGTACTCATTCATCAAAATTTGTACAATGGTTCTGTTCATTCTTCCACTAACTTTGCTCCTAACATGTTACATTTTGCCAGGGAACTTTCCCTCCTGTTTGATACCTTTAATAACAGTGTTAATATTGAACAATTAGATAAGTCTGTTTACTTACATAACATTTTGTCATCATTAAAACACATCTATCAGTCAGTAATTGAAAATCTTAAAGTTAAACAAATTAATCAAGCTGATAAGCAACTTCCTCATGCTAAACTACGTCAATTTCATATTGGTGATGTTGTTTATTTAAAATCTAAACACTTGTTCCATAAAAAGTTTTCTGGACCATATGAAATAGTCACTCGGCACTCATTGGTCACTTATTCTATAAGGATACTAAATAATCCTTCTGCTCATATATTTAAAATACATACTGATAGACTTTTATTAGCTCCTCCACGTAAAGCTTACTTAAAACAAACAGGTAACAATACCTCTCTAAATGAACAACCTACTAATCGCCAACACAGGACGAGATACTATTTGAGAACGAGAATTTAAATTTTTGTATATATAATTGTTTAGTTGAGTCGCGACACTAGACAGTTATAATGTATGTGTTGTTGTGTCCTAGCCTTTCTTTACGCTGGCGTAGATTGGCCTTTTGTATGTTATGTTTGTGTATATGTAAACAAATTCTCAAATCTTTTATTTTCTTTTGCTCTGTCAAGGCATATCTTCTGTACAACTAATAAGTATAATCTTAACAACTACACATATAATGCTAGTGATGCTGATTGCAATTTATTATGTAAACAACTACACCACTGGTCATGTACATCTTTTCTTTTTGTTAATACACCATTCATATCACAGTAATTGTGATGTCAAATGATGAGCAGGTGTTTAAAAGGTATGTTTAGAATTTAACTAACTTTTTTTGTGCCAGAACTCATAATGTTAATTTTAAATTAGTCCATACATTGATTTGACTATACACGGTACCTTGTTGACTGGTCAGGAACCCCACTTACGATCATGTAAAATTTTTTTGGTGAACATTTCACCTCTCCTTGGCAACATTTTCCCATCTCATATTATATACATATATTATTTTGTTTACTTTTTTATTTTTATTTGTCATGATTTCTGTAACATATGTATATATATCAATTACTTCAAATTTTGTAACAATTGAGGGATGTGTTCTTTTTGCACACAATGTGAGGTGATTTTGTTTGCATCCTGTACAATGGGACTGTTTCGAGGTGAATTGTATACACTAGTGTAAATCATTTTTGTGACACCAAGCATGTGTTCACTCTGAGGACTGCAGCCTCTTTTGTCTTTGTTTTCGTCTGTGATGATACCAGAGCGTACTCACAATTCGATATATCTTTTGTGCATCTTGTCATCCCAGGAGCAACTGCACTGTTACGATGTAAGTCCACTTAAAGTAGTGGCATTTAAAAATTTACGTAAGGTAGTCATCCTAGCGAGCTACTCTTTTTTTTTTCTTTTGTAGTTATCCTCACATAGGAGCTACTCACCACTCAAAGCAGTGGTGTTTGTCAAGTCCCTCAACATCATAAAATCCTCATCCTCATTCACCCTCATTCAAGTGTTATTCAAATGTATTCCACTGCTATAATATGATAGATATCAGTGTATTTATTTTTATGTTATTTTATTACTTGCTTATCATATGCTATATATATATAGATACATTTAACCACTGCATTAAATATTTTTTAGGGGAAATGTTGTCCAGTTTGTTGTCCAGTATGTTGGCCACTTTTGCTCCACTTAGGTGGTAATTTTTTTGTTTTGATTATGCATCGGTACATAGATATAACTTTTTGGCGTTACGCCATTTTTTTTTTGGTTGGTAATCATGTTTCCCTACTATTTTTTTGTGTGTCTGCGGGGGTGAATGTCGTAACGTTTTGAAACCCTTATTAACTTTTGTTACAATATTAATAGTAAAGCCTGCCTTGCCTTTCAAATACTTAAACGCATTAGGGAGCTGTTCCCTCAATAATTTTACAGGGGTATATAGTCCCCCAGACAATCACTTCTTTCTCAAAAATGTGCACTCTTTTGGTCACGTTTTCTGCTTTCATCGCTTATCAGCGGAAACAGAAAATACCAATGTTAATCCCTTAAAAGGGGTTGCCTAACGATTGGCGATAATATTCTACAAGTATCCCCTTCCCCTCGCAGAACACACAAAATAACCCTTTGTCTGATAGCTTTGGCGGAGCCTGCTGGCTACCGCTGGGTCGCCAAATTCCAGATGTTTTCCTCTTCACGTCACGTGACGGGGCCAGCACAGGAGCGAAGCTTTGAATGACAAAAACAGATCTCGTCTGGCCACCGGTTCAAGAAGATGTCTTTTCCCGCACAACAATCTCCGATTTACGGGACCAAAGTTGTCCGGCGAAGATCGGCGTTTCCATCCCGGCCTCCTGACTCTTCATGGCTGATCCTTGCTGACCTGAGACCATGCTCGACCATGTACCTTTTTATAAATGGCAATAAGCCACTGGCCTTAAGCCTCCTATAACTAATTTAATTTAAAATAAACTATGAAGTACTTCTAAATGATTAGACTTGTGTCTGTCACCTTTTTATCCTTTTTTTCAGAATGACCAGCACTGGCCATGTTCTATAGCCATTAGATATTAAGATATGAGGTTCTTTCTTCCTATGACATTTTAGTACTCCATGTGGACAACCAATTTCAACATAACAATCGCTGTTTTCGACGAGGCATAATTGATCGTTTTTTTGAAAAAACCCCAAGAAAAACACAATTGCCGAACTTGAAATCGTCGAAATCTCCAAGCCTTAAATAGCGCTTTGAAGTGACGCCACAGGCCCGCGTGATGTGCGTCTGCGCTGAAATTCTAATCATTTGCATATCTCACCTCCGCTAATGCATGTTGTAAATTTCATGTTATTTGCATGCTTCCTTCAGGGTGTTGCATTTACAGTGGCCAGCAGTGTAGCTATTCAGAGGTATGAGCTCGGGATTTTGTAAACGGCGACAAAGTGGAGCTCACGGTTACGGTTATAGGTACAGAAACTCGAAATTTTTGAATGGCAATGCCCACTTTTTCCCGTCGAAAAATGCTCAGTTCATGCGAAAACCCTAAATAGTGTTGGAACGGTACGTGTATCACAATAAACGGCGGCGTTATGCACGCACAAAAAACAGCTTTGCGAACGGCCAACAATAACACGATGATGGCACCCATGTATAAAATGTGTAATCCAAATAAAAGTTTTCTTTTGTCCGATGTGTTTTTGCATCAGTGACTGGTGTATTGCCTCTGTCACATGAAAATTGCCTCCGAAAATTTGCCCCAATCGTGTTTTTGTCGGCCGTTCGCAGAGCTGTTTTTTGTGCGAGCATAACGGATCCGTTTTTTGTGATACACGTACCATTCCAAAGCTATTTAGGGTGTTCGCATGCGCCGAGCATTTTGCGACGGGCAAAAAGTGGGCATTGCTATTCGAAAATTTCGAGTTTTTGTACCTATAACCGTAACCGTGAGCGCCACTTTGTCACCGTTCACAAAATCCCGAGCTCTTACCTCTAAATAACTATAAATGAAATCTCATTTCGATCAGTTGAACGGAACGACCGCTAGAGATCCATATATCGGCAAAGTTTTTTATGACCACCCTGTATATATAAATATATATATATATATATATATATATGTGTGTGTGGGGGGGGTGGTGTATGTGTGTGTGGGTGTGGGTGTGTGTGTGTGTGTGTGTGTGTGTTTCTTTGTTTGTTTGTGGCTTGGTACAAGAAGTGCCTAAGTCAGTTTTCTCCAAGATGACTTTGTTTGCTTATGTCTCTTTAAAAAAATATTATTTTCAATGTAAGAAGTACCCAAGTCTGTACAATGGTTTAGAAAACACTTGTAAAGTATATATATATATATATATATATATATATATATATATATATATATATATATATATATATACATGTGTGTGTGTGTGTGTGTGTGTGTGTGTGTGTGTGTGTGTGTGTGTGTGCTTGTTTGTTTGTGGCTTGGTACAAGAAGTGCCTAAGTCAGTTTTCTCCAAGATGACTTTGTTTGCTTATGTCTCTTTAAAAAATTATTATTTTCAATGTAAGAAGTACCCAAGTCTGTACAATGGTTTAGAAAACACTTTTAAAGCATATATATATATATATATATATATATATATATATATATATATATATATATATATATATATATATATATATATATATATATATATATATATATACAGATAGATAGATAAGAGAATAATGATGTAAATTGCTTTACATAATAAAATATCGTCTAATCACATAAAAATTATGGTCATTCTACAGTTATATTTTTCTTTTAAGAAGGCCTTTTAAGAATTCACTTTCAGGTAGTTCTTGAATTGTTGAATACAGATACTGTTCATTATTATTTTTTAACTTTCTACGTCAATATCTACAAAGATTTTATGATATTTTAGTGATTTCATCTACGAGTAATATCTGTGTGATCGTATTATCCTGATTTGAAGATTAAAACTAGTAGTTTCACTTGACTCACTGCATCGTTACTGCCACCGTAAATTCAATATTTTTCAATATTATTTTTAATTTTTTATTTTCAATTACATTGTAACGACGTAATGGACTCTCTGAATAATGAAGTAGTTTATACTTATAAAAGGGAATAACGAGGTGCTTATAAGAATGAAATTTACCATTAGGAAACATGCATAGTGGCATTTTTTGTATGAAATACGACTGCAAAAGTTTCTTCACCAATAAAACGTAGGAAAACAGTTTGGAAATTTCGCATTCCCGTATCAAACTAGGGTTTATACAAAAACCGACTTTTTGAAAAACCGGTTTTCGAATTCCAGATTTCCAAAAAACCGGTTTTAGCCGGTTTTCGAATTTTTGCCAAAAAAAATAGAATAGGGAAAATATTTTATTTAATTTATATAAAATAACAAAAAACGAAATCAATATCAAAGTCAAAATATAAAAAAATTAAGTATTACACATTACTTACACAAAATAATGAAAACTCAAACAAAAATTTCAAAATTCAAATAATATTTATATTTATTTCACTAATTTTAATTTCTCCTAAGAAAATAGGATTTTAAAAAACATAAAATATCCACTGAACGGTGGCTAAGTCTTGTTCTTATTTTGCACACAATATTGCTTGAAATTGAAAATCCTCATTCACTAGCTACTGAGCTTGGTTTTATAGTTTTCAGGGCATCAAATAACAAATCTAAGTTTTTGGTTCTTTTATTCGTTGCCTCAAATAATGAAAATTCAGCTTTCAGTGTCTTTGGATTTGTAAGTTTTTCTTCAGGATCTTCAAGAAACTTATGAATTTATTTTTCCCTGGCTTCCTTTAAAAAAGCATTACTCTGATGAGTAGTTTCTTAAGATTTGCTCTTCATCAGAATCGGTTTCCACATAAGAATTTGGAAATATTCTAGATAATATCTTTCCAGATAACTATAACAACTTTATATTTTTGTTTCCAGTTTTCACTTTACAAGATTAAGCGAACTTGTCGTGACTCGTGACGGATTGCACATATGTACTAACATAAAATAAGTCGGTTAGGCACGTCTTTTCCACGTGCGCAGTGCACAATGCACAAGCATTGGCCAGCGCAACTTGCAACGTTGAAAAAATGTGTCCGCTGCCCGTTGCATAGAATAAATAATAAATCAAATAAGTTAAAAATTAATTTTTACATAATAATTTGAATTCTTTTAAACCGGTTTTCTTAATTTAAAAAACGGTTTTCAAATGTGACAAATTTATTTTAAAAACCGGTTTTTTAAAACCGGGTTTGAAAAACCGTCAAACCCTATATCAAACGCACAAAGCTCTCCACTAAAAATATCAGTCGCTCAGTTAGAGTACTTCATGTTTCTTCCATGTGCAAAATTCCTTTACATTTTGACGTCATTTAACTCGCATTGCGCAAAACAGTAAGTATGCCATGCATAAGAAAGCAGTACAGGAAGTCTTTCCATAATGTGGCAATTTTGGTACTTCATGCGAGAGGCGTATTTGTTAGATTGTATTTTTACAAGCAGGAGCTTGTTCTCATTCATATTTTTGTCATCTTCTAGGTTTTATATGTATTGAAGAATTCTTCTTCATCATCAGCCCGATACAGGCCAAGGTAGTCCCAGTCAGTTTCCTCCGTACAGCTCAATCAGACGCCAATATTCTCCACCGGTTAATTCCAATGATCTTAAGATCTCTCTCGACACAATCAATCTATCTAGTACGTGGCCTCTCTCTTCTAGTTCCTTCCATTTTATAAAAAGTCAGATTTTTAACAGGGTCAGTGTCTTCATACCTATAAACACGGCTGAGCTGGTAAGATAATATTTAATTACTCTTATTATATTTGGTTGCCTATATTTAAGATATAATCCATGGTTATAATGAATTCTGCAGATGTTATCTTCTCAATGCCCTTTCCCCACTTCGAGACTATTAACAGTTCTTATTAACATAGAGGGGCCTCGGCTTACTCTATGGGTAAGACATGCAGTGATTTTGTCCCCAATAAAAAAAATAAATCCCGGCAGCTAGGAGTGCTGCATGGCACATTTTTGACTTACCATGACTCTCCATGATTACCTGAGAGCATATCTCTTTCGTATTGGACTGGTTCCTATTCTGGACAGTAATTTTTGTGAAAACAGACATTCCATGGACTCAGACCAACTGGACGCTTTCGATATACTAAAGGATTTTGATTGTGTCGTTCAGAGACATTGGAGAGACAGACAGCTAATCACCTAACGGATACAGAGCTCGGTATTTGTAAGATAAATTCCATATTAGCAGCAACGGCAAAATCCATGAAAGGGGCAGAAGCCCCATTCCAAATGCAAATCTCTTCGTAAAATCTTCGAACGACTTAGTCAAAAAAAGGGTCTATGTGAAAGAGTTACTTTTATATATTAGTAATCAGTAATCATTTTGCTATAAAAGGTACCGCTGTTCTACACAGGCCAAATAACCCTTTGACTTTTCATTCAGCTAAACTTCTCATTAAAATGGAATTTGAGAAAGATTTAAATTCTGCATATCTACATTAGCTACGGGAAAGGCTTGAGAACGTCTCTGTAATAGTGGAACGCCGATCCCGGACCTTCCACGTAGTTCTTCTGTTGCCACCTTCCGTCTTTTAACAGGACACGATTGTCTCAATGCCCATCTTTTTAAAATTGGACTAAAGGACTCCCTAGCCTGCTGTCTCTGTAATTCTGGAAGCTCGATGGACAATTGCCACATTGACACGTGCCCTGCACTTAATAGTTTTAAATGTACTGTCCAGAAATATTGGGAAGCCAGAAGGTTAATGACTTAATTGTTAAAGCCTGGCATTTGTAATAGATAAATAAATTTTGCCATAAAATGTGCGCATATTGTAGAAAGTAGTTATGAATCTATTCTCCCTTACCTCAGGGTCTAAAAACCAATCCAAAAATTTAAATCTTTAGTATATAATCACAATTTCTGCGACCAAAATCGGCCCTTAGAGGTCCACGGCCCCGAAAGTTTTATCTGGCTACTGGTACAAACAGAGTTTACTTTATTTTTAAAGTTTTGACTTTAAATATGAAGAAAACGTAGTTCTTTTTAAAACATTCCTCAAGGTATAATTTATTGATAAATTGTAATTTTTACAAACAAGCATAGGATGGTGGAATAATTAAACAAAAATATTTACGCTTCTTTGTGAATGTCTGTTTATTTGAAAAGAAAGAGCAACTTTTTTTCTTTTCAATTGACTACTTTAAACCTTTTCATTTAAAAAAAATCATCTGAATAAGTTTTCCTCCTAAAATATCTATAATCTATACCTGTCTCAACTGAAAAATTGTGTCAAATAATTACATCCCATCTGTTACATCAGCAATCGCACTGGATCGATTTATTTTAACTCAATTTCAAATATGTTTAGTGCTGCCATCTGTTGTACATATTTTAAGAATTAAACTACGTCGACTGGGAGAAAGCAACATAAAAGAAATTCGATTCAGGCTCAGAGTAATCAAATATTTAATCGGGACTTAATGTATCGAAAAAGTCATAAAATATCTGGCAAGTATTTGTTCCTTAAACAATATATTCATATGAAAAAATAGCCACCACCCATAAGTTTCGGAACAAAGAACTTCCATCATTTCAGAATTTTACGAAAGTTTAAAAGATGAAGCGTGTAAAAAAGAAGTATGGTTATTATTTCATAGGGATATAATTCATTTTATGGTTTAAACATTTCCATATTTTGATGGCTACATTTTTACAACGCTTTCACCGCTCAAGTCATTTACATCTCATCACATAGATTGCTTTTACTTATAACAAAAAGTAACAAATGGCTTTTTGCGAGAAACTGAAAGAAATATTTTTTTGTAAGGAGAATAATCGATTTACTAGAAGAAAAGCTTTCAATCGATCCATGTATATTAGATTTCCCGATACAAATTAATTTAGCCAGCTGCTGACATTTAACACTGTGAGAGAAGTGCGACTAAAAATGAACCAAATATTTGTTGTTGTTGTTGTTTGTTTAAATTTAATTTCTTTAGAATGTGTAATGACTGTTTGTGTTTTATTTATTACAGAGTATTTTAAGGTTACAAGATATCGCTTTCGATTCTTAAGAGACTCTAGTATTTTAGACAGAGATTATATTTTTTGTTGCCTGTACACTTGAAAAAGTAATTTCTGTAGTTGTTGTTGTTGATTTTAATGCTCCCTGGCCGGAATTTATTCCAGACCAGGTCCATATAGGCTAGCGGGCTGAGGGTTGCGGCTCCGGTACTTTTAACCCTTCAACGGGCGCGCCCGTGTATAAAGTGCAACATTTTCATAATTTTGAATGGTTTGTTTTTACATGTAAGGTTTGGATGTTCTAAGCAGTTTCTATTTATAGCTACAACCTTTCTAATGCATGTCTGATTTTCTGACCTTTGTATTCCTTTCCATTCATTTTTAATCGTGATTCCAATAGAGGATACTTATATTTGTTGCACTCTGTGCACAGCGCGCCTGGTCATGGTTATTTCGCTAAAATAATTCTAAGCAAAGTTACTTTTCTATGATTATAAATTTAAAAAAGCTAATCAAATAAATGTCCTGATGAAAGTTTAAATACTAAATAATTATTAATAATTTTGTTCCCGATGTTAAAAGTAATTTTACTTTTCGTAGCATTATGTTCCTATGCTACGAAAACAAATAAGGGAGTCATACTTTTGTTGACAATGCATGATGATGCAATAGTAGATGACGATTCTGGTAAACCAGCGATTATACTGGATTACAATACGACAAAAGCAGGAGATGATGTAGTGGATCAAATGTACAGCTATTACACGGTATCCCGCATATCCCGAAGATGGACTCCCTCGTTGATTTTTAGGTTTTTGGACGTAATAGGAATCAATTCGCAAGTTGTCCTTAGATCCAATGAACCGGACAGTTTTAAAAGAAGGTGATTGTATCTGCATTCTTCGGCTTTAGAACTTCTCGAAAGCCACTTGAAGACCCGGGCAAATATTCTATCTCTTCCTACAGACATAACTGGATTCTTACTAAAATATAAAGTGAAGACTTCCCGAGAAGCAGAACCAGAGGTATCGGCAAAAAAAAAGAGGAAAGTGTAATATACATGCGGACGGCTAAATAATGTAACTACCACGATAAAGTGTGATAAGTGCAATAGTTTTTCATGCAAGGAGCATTGCAAAATCAATACTATATGTTTGCGATGTGAAGAAATTAAAGAAAACTGAAGAGAATTGAACAAATTATTTGTGTTTTAAAAATAAACTAGTTGGTACCCGTCAAAACATGACGGCTAGATAGTAAATAAATGCACTAATTCATAAAAACTATACTCAATATATCATTGCTAAATGTTGAAAATTATAATAATGCGCAGAAACAAATTAATGTGTTTAAGAGGCCTCATGCTTTGTGAGTATCTAAAGCCAGATTTAAAAATGCCACTAAGCATGCTCAGAAAGAACAAAATTTTAATTGTAAATTAATTATCGCTGATTAAACAGCGCGTAATAAACAATTTCCATCGGGTTTAATATTATATTTCACAAACATAATTATCATAAAAAAAATGGCAGACAGAGATCTAGAGTGACTCCGAGGAATAAACGTGTTTATCTTTAAAACATGTCACTGAGCATGCGCAGAAACAGTGAGTTTCTAAAACCAGATTTAAACATGCGACTGAGCATGTGCAGAAATCAATTTTTCAATTGCAAATTATCACTAATTAATAGAAATTGCGGTTACAAAAACCAAATTTGACAAATCTACAGATTGCAATCTTTCGTTTAAGACCAAAATAAAGTAAATTGATGCAGTAGTTTTCTCTCACGGACTGTCCAAAAAGTCGGCTTAGCAACTTAAATATATAGATTTTAATTTTTTATGGAAATTTCTTCTTATTCATTTTTGGCCTTTAATTAAAAATAATCTCAATATTATCAACATTTCATACCTTGGCATAAAACGCAGAATTATTATTTCGAATTTGAAAAAAAAAGTTAATTACAAAAGAAATAATCAAAGTTTAAAGGGACGTTGCACTTTATGCAACGCTCGCCTGGTGGTGTTACAAAAATTTACGCGACGGCTGAAGGGTTAATAGCAACACAAGGGTCGCAGTCCGATTTAGCCACGTGCCACCGCAATTTTAACCGAGCATTCCCAGGGGCTGCAACTGGGGGAAGTCGTACCCTCTTTCACCCTCTTTGATATCATAGAGGGACTTTCCAGTCAACGGATTTAACGTGCACATATCCGGCCTAGACACGGAGGTATTTAATGACGGTTGTCGGGATTCGATCCCAGCACCGAAAGCCGACGCGCTACCACTAAGCTTCCTCAGGCCCAAGTAATTTTTATACAGTTGGTAGAGAATAAGTCCTTTACAAGAAAGTATGGGGCAGGATGAATTCCTTGAAAAATGTCCTTTCCCTGGAATGTGTTATATTAACTTTAGTATGATTTAGCTAACGTTGCGAGCAGAGGAAATTTATCCGCATTGGTAGGACAGGTTAGTTGGGAGTTCAACCGTCTCGTGATGTGTAGATCCGGGTTCGATTCCCGATCCAGGACATCGGTCGTTGCATTTGTGTCCAGTCGCTCAAAATAAGCTGTCTTGGACCAGTACACCAACATAGGTCAATATGAAAGGTGAATGCGATTACCCCTTTAGTTTTTAGCTCAAAAAGAGTTTTTGAGAGACAGATTTTTGCTGCATGACTTTGGCCTTGTTCACCTCACGTCCCTCGTAGAGTCGCGTAGCGTCAGCGTAAATCTCATAAAAAAAAAATTCACTAATTTACGGACCTCCAAACATTTTGCCGTGAAATTGTTAGTCTGTGATTGGTTAAAATTATTTCGATACTAGTAACGCTGACGGACTCAATGTGAACAATGCATAAGGGTCTGTTCCCATTTAATCCTTCAGCGTCAGCGTTAAAATTTTTAACCAATCATATACCAATCATTGACCCATTTAACCAATCAGCGCCTACGGAATCTATAACGCTAACGCTAACGGATTCTATGTTAACAGGCCCTTAGAATAAATAGATTGTAGCACCTCTGATCAAAATAAAAAACATATTTTAATTGAAATGCATCTCCTTCAATCTACCATAGTAGACAAACGAAATGTACAGTGTTCATAGCAAATTAACAGCAGCACTATTTAAATTAATTTGTAAACAATGGTGAGAAAAATGGGTTTTTTTGTTTGATTGTTTTGTGTGAGTGTGATAATTAATTGACACATCAGCGGGATTAGGGTACATATTTTTTTAGAAACTACCCTTTTTCTTCAGAAAGGAGAATGCTAAAAATATCGGAATTTACAATTAAACAAGTACAACTTAAAGTTTTCAAAACTCTTTGTAATCCTTGATTTTTGAGCCCCGGTTTGCTTCACCAAACACGAGCGTCCGGAACGACCGTACAACCCAGGTTGGTAATGTGGGGAAATTTAATAATATATAGTAAATAACTTTTCAACTCCGAAAACATCAGGATCGAAGCCAAATATTATTCTGTACGAAATATGCGTAGTAAAATATTATTATAAAGGCCGAAAAATATCAATCATATAATAATTTTTTCCCGCAATCCTACAATTAAAGAATAATTACAAGATAACAAGAACTTTTTATATACCATGTTTTTAAATTTTATGTTGAATCATATAAACTTGACAATTCTATGTATTAATAAATACTTTTTAAAAAAATTTTTGATGAATTATCCCATCAACTTGAAAGAAAATGAAGTTAATTGGAAGTTAATTTGCGTTTAACTTTTCGTTTCCGTTTCCGCCGATGTATGGCTGCACCAGTCTACAAAACAAAATCAACTGAAAATAACTGAAAGTTAATTCAATTCTGCTTAAAGATGACTAAAAGTGTCAAAAAATGCATTGTCATCGTGTTCTGAGCTATTCTAAAAGTTTCAAATGTCTAGCTAGTCGGGAAGTTAGTTAAAAATCGATTGCAAGATTTGTACTAGACAAACACACAAACAAACAAGAAAGCGAGTTAATAAAAACATGGAAAAAAGTATCAAGTTTTAAAATCATCTGTTACTGGCATAAATTTTTGTCGAGAAATGTTTCGCTTTAAATCCATTATATATAATTCTACGTCTTTCCTCGCGATGGACGAGCGGCAATACCTAAATTCCTTTCCAAACAATGGCGAGTATTGTATGTGTGTGTGTGATTTTTAATTCGGAACCTCAAGTGAATTATGATAAATATTTTTTAGAAGCGAGGCTGACATTTTCTGAATGGAAAAGGCTAAAAATAACGACTTTTATAGCTAAATTTGTAATATAAAATTTTCAAAGAAACCTTTGAAATTAATAGGTTTGGATCTTACCTGCTCTACCAAACACCGAGCCCTTTTCACTCCATATACAGTGAAACTTCTCTATAGCGGCCAGTCACGCTTCCGAAAAAAGTGGCCGTTTTGAGGGGTGACTGTCGAAAAGAGGTTCCTTCCATAACATTTATTCTATACTGTAAAAATGAAATGCTATGTTAGGGTGTGATGTTTCTGGATAGCGAATTTACCTGTTTTGGCTGTCCCATATTTGTATCTTAAGCATGCTTTCGTAACATTTTAGTTATACTTCCATTTTTGTAATATGCCTAAAACAGCATGCATGCGCTGATACTTAATCATCCAGACAGTTTAATGACATATAAACATATATTTATACGTATATATATGTGTGGGGGGGAACGCGCTCTGGCGCTCTCTACTGACACCCACCGCCTTTGACTGTAACCTTGCCAGAGCGAGATAAGCGCTTCGGTATATAAGATGTGTCTACGAGGCATACAGCACCATACGTGGTCAAAGTATACGAGGCGAAGACGGGAGGAAGACGAGTAGTGACGCCATTTTGGTGTAGAAGATGTGTTTTACCTGCATATGGTGGAGAGACTTCTGTTTTATCCTGTAAACGACTGCAACGACGCATTTTAATTTGTTTTAGTGTAAAGTACCTATTATGTGTTATTCGTCAAATGTATTGTCTAGTGTAAATAATAATAATCGTATTTGCGCAGCAGTATTTGTGTCATTAGAGTGAAGATTCTGATGATCCCCTAAAACCCCTAGACACCAACCTTTCCTTACAAATTTTGGGGGCTTACGTCAGGGATGATATCTGGATGTGTGCTTTGAACTTTGCTCTTGATTTTAGCTACTTTCAACTTTATCAACATTTGGATAAACTGAAAGACGTATCCGGTGAGTCAGTTTTCTTTATTATTTTGAGATGAAATTGGACGACATTGCTGAGTTGGAGGTTGTTTTGAAAACCGAAAGGCTTTCGAAAATTCGATGCTTGCATAAACTTCTATTTGAGACTGAAAGTGATCGGCAAAACCGAAAACGCCTTCGGGATTTTTGTGGCTTTGATTTTAAAGTAAAACAGCTTGCTTATAAACGAAAATTTGAGTTCGTTGATAGGGAATTATCTTTAAATGACCTTATAACTATCTGTAATTTACTATGTATTAATAATGAGGGAACAAAACCGGAAATAATAACCCGAATTCTTGCATTTATGTGTGATATAATATTGCTAGAAAAAAAAATATCATTCGTGAAGATGATGATAATGAAATTGATAGTGATTCTGTAAAAGATTGTGAACAACTCGTGAATAACAAATTAAAGCTAGGCTATATTTCCGTTCGACTTCCAGTTCAAGAATTATTCAAACCTAACATTAATTTTTCTGATATTGAAAATACTATTAGTCCATTTAATGGTGATTCTTGGCAAAATATTGATAAATGGATAGACGACTTCGATAGTATTACTGATTTATTTCAATTAAGTGATTTTCATAAATTATTGTTTGCTAAACGATCTTTCTTTAACTGGAAAAGCTAGGTTATTCATTCCTAGTGAAGGTGGAGTGACTTCCTGGATTAAACTTAAAGAACTGTTGATTTCTGAGTTCGGTTCAACTTTTAACTCTGCTGAATCAAATAAAATGTTATCAAATCGAAAAATTAGAGATAATGAATCATTTGATGAATATTTCTTAGTTATGCGAGAACTGGCTAACAAGGGTAATATAGATTTTCCCTCGCTAATGCATTGTGATAAATGGTATTAATGATTCTGCTAACAATAAATCAATTTTATATGGATGTGAGAACATTAAAGAATTCAAAGGAAAATTAAGAATCTATGCTAAAATTAAGGCTGATCAAAATCCAAAATATTCAACTCGTTATAACAACAAAGTTCGGAAAAGTCATGAATCAACGCAACATCGGCCTAACCGCGATAAATTTTCATCCATAAACAAAAAGAGTATTCGTTGCTACAACTGCGGTGAAATAGGCCATAAGAGTAATTTTTGTTTAAACAAGCACTATGGCTTTAAGTGCTTTAAATGTAATAGGTTTGGTCATCGGTGCCATGAATGTGTTGTGGACGCCGAAAATGTTTCAGCTTTGTGTAAGCAGCCGTTAGAAATAATGCGCAATCTTCATTTCCGATGTACCGATTTTAGCTTTATTGGATACAGGTAGCGCTTTGACCTTGATTAGAGAGGATGTTTATCATAAACTAGGAAAGCCCAAACTAAATCGTTTTACTTCAGTTTTGACCGGAATAGGTGATAATAAAATTAAACCTTTAGGCTTTTTTCAGGGTTCATTAAAAATTGATGAGGAAACTTTTGACTGTAAAATATGTGTAGAAATTTAATTACGTTATGCATTACGATGCCATAATAGGGATAAAATCTTAAATCAAGCAGAAGTTGTGATTAGTAAGGGTAGTATAACTGTCTCTAGACCAAGAATTGATGGTACGTCTGATAAATTCGAAATTTTAAATATAAACATTTCTGACAGATGTAACGAGCTGAATATTTGTGGTGATGTGAGCAAAACAGTTAGAAACGAAATAAGTAACTTAGTGTCAAATTATAAACCGAGTGGAAATAAAAAATCAAACGTCGAAATGAATGTTGTTCTCAAGCACGATGAACCTGTATTTCATAGACCTCGCAGATTACCATTTGTGGAACGCGAAATAGTTGACGATCAAGTTCAGGAATGGTTAAACATGAATATAATTGAACCGTGTTCTTCGGAATATTCTAGCCAAGTTGTAGTGGTTAAAAAAAGAGACCGTACCCCGCGTGTTTGTATTGATTTTAGAAAATTAAACAAAATTATAATGAAAGATAGGTATCCTTTGCCACTGATTGAGGATATTTTGGATAGACTTCAGTGTACACGTATTTTTAGCACATTGGATTTAAAAAACGGTTTCTTTCATGTGAAGGTCTCAGAAAGAAGTAAACCATACACATCTTTCGTAACGCACAATGAACATTATCAATTTTTGCTTACTCCTTTCGGGTTGTGCAATTCACCAGCGGTTTTTCAGAGGTTTATAAATGACATATTTTGTGATTGAATTAACAAGGGTTTTGTATTGCCTTATATTGATGATATTATAATTTTAGCAGATGATGAAAGTGAAGCATTGAAACGTCTTAAATTAGTTCTTGATATTGCTCGGGATTATGGATCAGATATAAATTGGAAAAAAAAGTCAATTCTTGTTTAGTAAAATTGAATATTTGGGACATGTTATAAAAGACGGTAAACTTTATCCTTCCGCGCACAAAACTAAAGCTGTTGTTAATCATCCCGAACCAAAAACGCTTAAAGAGGTTCATTCGCTTTTTTTTAGATTGACAAGTTATTTTAGAAAATTTATTCCGAATTTTGCTTTAATTGCCAAACCTCTTAGTGATATGTTGAAGAAAGAAAATAAATTCCAGTTTGGCGAGCATAAAAGGAATTCTTTTAACACATTAAAGCAATTGTTTTACAAAGAACCAGTTTTAAGTATTTTTAATTTAGATAGTGAGACTGAAATTCATACAGATGCCAGCCAATTTGGTTTTGGTGCAATTTTAATGCAACGCGACCTAAACAATAATGAGTTACATCTAGTGTATTATATGAGCAGAAAGACTACTGATCAGCAGCAAAAATTTTCAAGTTATGAACTAGAAACTTTAGCGATAGTCGAGGCTTTAAAAAAGTTTAGAACTTATGTTTTGGGTCTTCATTTTAAAATCATTACTGAACGCAATGCCTTTAAAATGACTATGAGCAAAAGAGATATCTGCACTAGAATTGCTAGATGGCCTCTGTTGAGGATTTTGATTATGAAATAGAACATAGATCTGGAATGCAAATGCGACATGTAGACGCTTTGAGCAGAAATCCTGTTATGATAGTCTATTCCAAAGACAAGCTAAAAATTCAACAAGCGACATTCGGTGACCCATTCAGAATTATTAGTGTTCGTGGAAGTGCTTTTACTTCAAAACATTTTGATGAATATTGCTAGTCTGAAGATATCCAACATTAATTAATTGCAGCCGAAATTCCAGGAGCAAACGATCAAATTGAAAAAATGCACGAAACTCTAATACCTGTACTATCAAAGTTATCCTCTGATGATCCTTCAAAATGGTATAGATACACTAACGCCGTTCAACGAGTAATGAATGGTACCATCGCTCGAAGTACTAGAGTTACACCTTTTGAATTATTGACTTTAAGGGTACGGGGGAAAAATAAGGAAGATAGTAGAATAATGGAAATTTTAGAGGAGGAATGCGAGAAAAGTTTCATAAGAAATAGTGAAGAGCTTAGACAAGAAGCGACGCAAAACATATTAAAAATTCAGGAAGAGAATCGAAAAACCTATAATCGGAAAAGAAAAGAATCACGTAAATACAAAGAAGGACAACTTGTAGCTAATCAGAGAACTCAATTTGGAATAGGACTGAAATTGAGACCTAAATATTTTGGTCCCTATAAAATAGTAAAAGTCAAACCCAAAGATCGCTATCATGTTGAAGAGGTAGGGCAACACGAAGGTTCAAATTTTACATCTACAGCTGCCGATTACCTGAAGCCTTGGGGCTAGAATTAAGACATAATACGATGCTGACCTGGAATAATAATTATCACGACGACCAACTAAGTAGTTTTTTTTATCTGATTCTTTTGAACAAATGCTTTCTGCTTGTTCTTTCTTTCACAGAATTTTTCAGATTTAGATGCGGAGGACCGTCATTTGGTCAGGAAGGCCGATTTGTGGGAACACCCTGTGATGCTGTCTACTGACACCCGTCACCTTTGACTGTAACCTTGCCAGGGCGAGATAAGCGCTTGGGTATATAAGATGTGTCTGCGCGGCATACAGCAGCATACGTGGTCGAAGAATACGAGGCGAAGACGGGAGGAAGACGAGTAGTGACGCCTTTTTGGTGAAGAAGGTATGTTTTACCTGCATATGTCGGGGAGACTTCTGTTTTATCCTGTAAACGACTGCAACGACATATTTTAAATTGTTTTAGTGTAAAGTACCTATTATGTGTTATTCGTCAAATGTATTGTCTCGTGTAAATAATAATAATCGTATTTGTGCAGCAGTATTTGTGTCATTAGAGTGAAGTTTCTGATGATCCCCTAAAACCCCTAGACACCAACCTTTCCTTACACATATATATATACATATATATATATATATATATATATATATATGTGTGTGTGTATATATATATATATTTATTTATTTATATATATATATAATGTATATATATATATATATATATGTGTGTGTGTGTGTGTGTGTGTGTGTGATGACATTTTGATAGTGGAGGAGATGATATACGACAGTGTAGACTTAGCCAACTGAGAGATACACACATAAAAATGAGATGCACCAAGTCCAGAGACACTTCCATCGAATTTATTTATTTATCTGAAGACATTGGTTCCATACAGGTAGCTTGACAAACAAAACACAAACAATAGTAGCGCCACCGTTAAAACACAAAGCAGAGCAAGGACAAAACAGGAGAGATGCAGGAAAACAGACATGAGAGCAAGGCAAGGAAGGGTGCGAAAATCGTTGCTGACCTTTCATACTATGGGGGAGCTAGGCGTTTAGAATTCTATAATTGGCATCTGACTTGACCACGTGAAGGTATGACTCAACGTCGCATGACTTTTCGATCAGGTACCTCTGAATCATGTCTGAATCATGTTCGCGTTACTGTGTTCTATTGGAGTTTAAAAATAACTTTAATGTTCCGCGCGTGGCAGTTAAGGGAATGGAATAGTTGGTTAATTCGTAAGGGATTCGCCGGAAAAATCGTAAGGGATATTTTTATAGACAAAATAAAGTCCAATCGTCTGCCGCATTAGCAAGAAAAAAATATTTTTTTTGTCTATTTAGTTCTTATGCACGTGACGATAAATTTATTTAAAGTACCAGAAAAAGAAATCACGTGATCAGCATTTAATAAATTAAATTCTAAAAATTAATCTTTAAAAATTCACAAAAAATCAGAAAATAGAGGTAAAGATTCGAAAAAATTTCATTTTAAAGGAATTTTTACGATCTTTCTTGTGATATAAATTTTATAACCCTCAAATTATTATTTTAAATGCAAACTTAAAAGAAGTTACTAAAACAGCTTAAAAATTTAATTTTAAAAAATCTAAGAAGAATTTTTCAAAAATCTCTCTTACTACACCCCTACACCATAAGAAGAATCGCCATGCAAAATTTCAGCCCTTTAGGTCCAGCCGTTTGGTCTGTGCGTTGTATGTCAGTCAGTGAATGAGTCAGTTACGGAACTGTTTTATATATATAGACTAGCTGAAAACCCGCGCTTCGCTACGGAGTACATTCAAATTAAATACAACGGTCAATGTATGCAATTAATGCCAATATATATATATATATATATATATATTTATTTATAATAAATGCGACGATCAATGTATACAATTGATGTAAAATATATATAAATATTTATAAAAAAATCGTAAGGGATATTTATTTTTTTTTTTGGATAATATCCAATCGTCTGCTGCATTAGAAAGAAAAAGAATATCATTTTTGTCTATTTAGTTGTTATGCACGTGACGATAAATTTATTTAAAGTACCAGAAAAAGAAATCACGTGATCAACATTTAATAAATAAAATTCTAAAAATTAATCTTTAAAAATTCACCAAAAATCAGAAAATCAAGGTAAAGGTTCGAAAAAGATTTCATTTTGAAGGAATTTTTATGATCTTTCTCGTGATATAAATTTTATAATCCGCAATGTATTATTTTAAATGCAAACGTAAAAAAAGTTTAAAAAACAGCTTAAAAATTTAATTTAAAAAAAATCTAAGAAGAATTTTAGAAAAATCTTTCTTAGTGCACCCCTACACTATTAGAAGAATCGCCATGCAAAATTTCAGCCCTTTAGGTCCAGCGGTTTGGTCTGTGCGTTGTATGTCAGTCAGTCAGTGAATGAATGAATGAATGAATGAGTCAGTTACGGAACTGTTTTATATATATAGACTAGCTGAAAACCCGCGCTTCGCTACGGAGTACATTGAAATTAAATACAACGGTCAATGTATGCAATTAATTCCAAAAATATATATATATATATATATATATATATAGATAGATAGATAGATATATTTATAATAAATACGACGATCAATGTATACAATTGATGTAAAAAAAACATATTTATAAAAAAAATCGTAAGGGATATCTTTATAGACAAAATAAAGTCCAATCGTCTGCCGCATTAGCAAGAAATAAATTTGTTTTGTCTTTTTTTTTTTTTGGCACGTGACGATAAATTTATTTAAAGTACCAGAAAAAGAAATCACGTGATCAGCATTTAATAAATTAAATTCTAAAAATTAATCTTTAAAAATTCACCAAAAATCAGGAAATGGAGTTAAAAATTCGAAAAAAATTTCATTTTGAAGGAATTTTTATGATCTTTCTCGTGTTATAAATTTTATAACCCTCAATGTATTATTTTAAATGCAAACGTAAAAAAAGTTTAAAAAACAGCTTAAAAATTTAATTTAAAAAAATCTAAGAAGAATTTTTGAAAAATCTTTCTTAGTGCACCCCTACACTATTAGAAGAATCGCCATGCAAAATTTCAGCCCTTTAGGTCCAGCAGTTTGGTCTGTGCGTTGTATGTCAGTCAGTCAGTGAATGAATGAATGAATGAATGAATGAATGAGTCAGTTACGGAACTGTTTTATATATATAGATTATCGAAATCTTCAGATGATAAAATATTATTTTGGGGGGGCGAAAAATTCCATGAAAATAAAGATTTTTTCCGCCGCATCTTGCAACTAAAGTAAAAGCATCATATTTTAAAATCATTCATTTTTGATTTATAAATGCTTCTTTTGAAATAGATATAAGTACATAATGTTAGCCATTCATCGTGAAGGAAAAGGAGCAATATTTTAATTCCTTTGCGAATGATGGCGATGATAAAAAAAAAACTTTTCGTGGTGATTAAACAGATACATCAGCAGAATTACGGTAAATATTTTCTTAGCATCGCAGCTGACATTTTGATACTAATAATTACAAGATAAAAAGAACTTTTTATGTACTATCTATATATATAAAACGCGTAAGTATGCGGCACAAAAATCGGTGATATTTCTACATTCCGAATGGCAACGGCTGCAACTACCAGATGTAAACATTAGCGGCCGACCGCGTGTGTGTAGTGGTTTATTCTTTTACTAAATAATTTATTCTTTTGTTCCATCGGTTTTTCTAAATGTATGTTAGAGGACAAACTTTTGACAAAACATGTTTAGATCTATGAAATCCAGTGTTTAGTCATGGACAGTTGTATGTAGGTTATCTAGAGTCCGTTCTTTTGATTCTGTCACTGTAGTATCTCCTATTTCTGAAATACTCAACTGTGTATATCAAGAAGTTTGAGGAATATCATAATAAAATATTAATAATTGCATTATAATATCTTAATAGTAAGTAAGAGTTAATTGTCTACACATTTTTAGTTGTACTTGCTGAATTTTTACTCCATTTTATAAGTGAAGAAATTTTCCCAACAGTTTTTTATTTGGTATGATTAAGTGTAGATATCTGAATTGTGAACAATAGTACATATAAAGAGTGATGTAATCCACACTATATTTTAGTACTTGCGGAATTTTTACTTCATTTTATACGTGAAAAAAAAATTTGCCCCAACAATTTCTTATTTGATGTCATGATAAAGTGTAGATATCTTAATTTTGAAAAATATTATATACAGAGAGGAATGTTATTTTTAAAATCTTTGTTGTTGCGTTTCTCAGTCTTATCTTTAACTCTGTTCTGAAGTAATGGAAATTCATATTTTTTTAATCACGTTGTTTTAGAATCATATGATTCTATGGATATCCTTATAAAGAATTTTGCAATGATTATAAATTTTTTGGCTGAGATCGCACTACCACTTAACAACGTATATTTATGATGACAGGTAATAGTAACATTCCTTACAAACGTTTCTTTCAGTTGAGTTTTTTTGCAAAAGAAAATATAAAACTAAAAGCGACCATGCTGGTCGCGCAGCGGCTAGTGTTTTTAAATTTTCTGTTGAATCATATAAACTTGACAATTAATTGGAAGTCAACTTGCGTTTAACTTTTCGTTCCCGTCCCGGCAGATAGATGGCTGCACTAGTCTACAAAACAAAATTAACCGAAAAAGAATTCAAATCTGCTTAAAGATGGCTAAAAGTATTAAAATAAAGCATTGTCATCGTGTTCTGAGCTATTCTAAAAGTTTCAAATGTCTAGCTAGTTGGGAAGTTAGTTAAAAATCGATTGCAAGATTTGTACCGGACAAACACACATACACAAAGAAACAAGAAAGCGAGTTAATAAAAACATGGTAAAAATATAGGGGTTTATAGTTAAAACTGTAATAAAAAAATTTTCAAAAATCTTTAAAATTCGCAGGCTTCGAACTTTCTATGTGGACTGCCAAACGCCAGCACCCCTAAATACTCTTCCATTCCATACCATTGCCGAGTGGAGAATACAATGATATACAAATAAAGTTTTTCTCCGAAGGCATCGTGATCACTGTCGGAGGCTGTACTATACGAAATACGGGTAGCCCCCCCCCCCCAATTATCCCGATTTATAAATAAAATTACTCTTTTTAACTCAATACAAAATATATATGTCTGTCTTAGATTTATGTACAGTGAAACTTTTCTATGACGGCCAGTCATGGTTCCGAAAAAGAAGTGGCCGTTTTGAGAGGTGCCCGGGAAAGAAGGGGTTACTTCCATACCATTGGTTTTATGAAGTCTTGAATCGGTTCCGAACAAAATAGGGTCGAATAGGGGCGTCCGGCTACAGAAGTTTCACTGTATTCCTTTGTTTAAGAGGCGTCTAATTTTTCACTTTAGAACAGAATTTTTCCGAGAGATTCTCGATTGTTTCGGTCATTTTACGGGGAGTCCAAAGGTACGGACAATACCGGATGAGTTCGAAAACGGATGGAGCCTTAAAATAATGTAGAGGACCACAAAAAACTATATCTTTTAGAAAATACTACAAGAGAAAGGCGGTCGCAGAAAAGTAGCCATATCTAATTTAGACTAAATGTTCGAAATTTCCGAGTAAAAAAATATTACTCTTAGTGCCGGAAAATATCAGGAAAATAATTTTTTCACCGCAAACCTACTATTAAAAAGAGATCATCATTCTGTAAAATCATCATTTTCTAACACAAATTTATGTCGAGAAATACTTTTTTTAAAATACACACAGGGCCTTCGTCGGGTGAGCCAAGGCCCGGGGCAAAATAATACAGAGGGCCCCCTCCCCACTCAATATTTGAACATTGTATATATTTTTTTAATCAACTCTAATTTTAACCGGTCTCCCTGGAAGCCCGGTCCCCGGGGATTTTGTCTCCCCTGCCCAACCCTGACGGCGTGCCTGAATACACACACGAATGTGCGCGCGTGTATGTGTGCGTGTGTGTAAAGGTGCACTCACACTACGCTGGCGTGTCGTGTTGGAACGTCAGCGAAAAAAATTAAACCACTATTTTAAAAAGGAGTGTGCATACTACGTTGTCGTGTCGTGACGTGGGAAAACACGCTCTGGCGTGGGAACTGACGCGTCAGCTCCAAATATAAATTCCCAGATCTCGTCAGCAGGCGTCAGGCCGTCCGCTATGAATATGAAAGAGGAGTTCATCGAGCATGTGAAGAAATACCCTATTTTATTTGACAATTTCAACAAAGATTACAGAAATAAATATGTACGCAATGAAGCATGGGAAGAGATTGGAAGAATCCTCGAAATAGCTGGCAATATTTACATTTATTTACTAATTTATTGCAAACTTAGGCCGTTTGATTGATTTAACCAATATTTCAAACACTTTAAAAACACGTTTATAAAATCAGCGTTTTCTTAACATTGTCATAGCATAAAATTTGGTTTCTTTAATAACTGGCGGTAAAGTTAGTTACTGATCTTGTAAAATGTAAACAAAGAGGAAGGGGTGTAATCACCCCTTCCTCTTTGTTTACATTTAACAATATAAAAAGGTGTTCATCCCCTCGGTTTGTTTTCGATTTTCGTCTTTGTCGAACCCTCTTCACTTCTACGGGTTTGCTTTTGGTTCGTTTCGTAATTCGTTTTCAATGGTACACAAGTAAATTTTCACCCAAGTAACGTCACAGAGTTCAGTACCACACCAGTGAATATTCAAAGTTTTATTTTCTTTTTCGAGCGCAAACACAACACTAATTTATCTACAAACTTATTTTACAGTATTATATGCGAAAATCTAACTAGGTCAATCATCTAGATTCTGACTGCTATCTAACAAGGCCTAGTGCGTCTTCTAGGTCTCAATACACCCACGCACTTTACTCGTCTGCCCGACTCTCTCTAGAGCCAACAACCGCAGACTAAAACACCACACGTCTTCTCTCGCGTGGGCACAAGCAGTATCTGCCCACCCTCTGCCTTCTGCACGCGGCACCGTCAACAATCTCGAATCCCTTATTGAGCCGGGGTTATTGCCCTACCCCCCCCCCCTGCCTTCTTGAGAAGAGAGTAGCAGGGACAAGACAAAAAGGGGTGACGCGGCAGACACGACAGTCTTTTAGATAGCAAAAATAATTTATATGTGCTTATATTATTTACATTTATAAATATAGTATTTTATTTAAATTTTTCGTAGTAAAAAATTTGTTTTTTTTTATGAATTAGCGACAACAGTTGGCTACTGATCTTGTCAAATGTAAACAAATGGAGTGTGCAACAATATAATATAAACAGGTGTTCGTCCCTTCTTGTTTTTAAACTTCCATCTTTTAAATATCAAAAATAATTTATGTGAGCTTAGTTTATGTGTATTTATAAATTTATATATATTTTTTGATTGATAGTTACTTTCAATTAAATATTATAGGCAGACGACGGTCTTCGACTAAAACTTACCTACTTAGTATTTGAATTATTTGAATACTCAGAAAAAAATTTTACTACAGGTTACTTATTTACATTCTTTAATAACTCAAAATTATAGCAAAATTATAAATTTTTTTCTTCATCGCTCTTTATTGAACTAGAATGTAACCCGTCATTTTGACGTCATAATACTAATAATGACGCCATAATAGAAAAGTATATGAAAGTTAAACAATATACCGAATTATCTAACAATATTGCATTTAATCCACACCTTGTAAAAGCAAACCCTTTCATTATTTTTTATTTATTTAGTTTTTCATGCGATGGGAGTAGTAGGCTGCCATCCAACCCGTCATTTTGACGTCATAATACTAATAATGACGTCATAATGGAAAAGTATATGAAAGTTAAAAAATATCCCGAATTATCTAACAATATTGCATTTAATCCACGCCTTGTAAAAGCAAACCCTTTCATTATTTTTTATTTATTTAGTTTTTCATGCGATAGGAGCAGTAGACTGCCATCCAGTTTTTTACAGCTCACTCCGCGATATGAATACTTGAGCTACTTGATTCATTCAAATTCAAGTTTGTTTACTTTCAGAATTCATCGCAAAAGTAAACATATTTTTAAAAACTGTTAAATATACAGCTAGAAAGATCCATTTTTTTTTAGTTCTGAATGCTTTATAGAAAAATAGGCTGAACAAACGTGATTTGATGGAGAAGATATTAGTTTTTAGGTAAGAAAAAATTCTGATCCGCATCTGAAATTGAAATTAAGCCTAACCGGCATTTTGTTTACTGAGGGCTTCAATTGAAAGATGAGTACAGCCCGGAAGTGTTATACAGAGACAACGGCTATTATATATATAATTTTTGCTATAAAGATGCATCAAGTATATTTTTAATGTGAAAGCCTCATCAGCGACAATAAATCGATCGGCCACAATTTATAGGGTGCACTCATATTATTTATAGGGTCCACCCGCAACGATATGTACCTTGTGGGAACCAAACAAAAACGGACGTGAATTCGTCACGACACGACACGTCAGCATAGTGTGCACACACCGCCTGACGCTGATGTTTTCCCACGTCAGCTGAAGTTGCGGTCAGCGCGTGTCAACACGTCACGTCAGCGTAGTCTGAATGCAGCTTTAGTCGTTACCGAGCTGACGTCACCAAAACTCCTGATTTCAAGATAAATACGAGGCATTCGTCCACAAGGTTCGTTTTCGGGAGAAATTAGGCATTGAGTAAGCCTAGAGGCCTACGACAGCTTTCAGAAACACTTCGAATGGCATCTTTAACCTCATTTATGTCCACGCAGTTGCCGACAATGTTCGAAATGTCGACAACTGCGTAGGCAAAAAAGGGACTAAAGAAGACGTTGGGACATCCGCATACCTCCGGGGAGAGGTTCCAGTCGGAAGCGGGAATATCGGCACTTTCGGTTTTATGACGTCACCACTTTGACGGCTATTACGAGTGCGCCCCGGCTTTTATGGCCGGAACATATTTATGCCTGCATAGATCTTGTGGCCCACCAGGCACTCGAGGTGAACGCCGAAACCTCCATGGGTTATTTTTTATTTAGTTCACGAGAGCCCCTCCCCTTTATAGTTTATTTCCGGGGCAAATTTCTCTGCACATAGGCCTGGAGGCTTGAGAGATTCCAGAAATGCCTCAAACGATTTCCCTAGCGTCATTTTTAAGCCGCACGGTGGCCGAAAGTCGATCATGTTTGTACGGCGGGTTCGTGCCTAAACTCTAGATTTCATAATTAATACGAGACTTTCGTCCCCAGGTTTATTTTCGGGATAAATTGCGCATTGCGTAGGTTCAGACGCTTACGAGAGATTCCATAATTTAATTATTTCATATAAAAAAAATTATAACACACTATAATGATGACCACAGTAAATATATAATGGGAAAATTTACCAATCGAACACGTCCATTTAAACAGAAAACAGGGGCCCTGGGTTGCCTCACTTGGTCGGCATATCTGTACTGTCCTTCCGGCGCCCAGACCCATATTAATTGAAGGAACAGGCGGACCCTCGACTGCGCATACAGGAAATACAGGAATTATTGCAGTGACTAGTCTTCAGTTCAATTATAGTTGATGCCTTACTGGTGGGAAACTTATTGTTTTGTGATTTAACAGAAAGCAATAAGTTTCCATTTTGAAATTATGGAAAAATTAAAATTCAAAAGTTACACATATTTTCTTTAACAAAATTATCAAGGCCACTGTATAAGAAAACTGAGTGATAAAAGATATTTAAAGTACTTTAAAACAGTGGTGCGCAAACTGTGGGTCTCGACCCACAGTGGGGTTGTGAAAAAAATTGGAGTGTAGACTGAGGTAAATTTATACCATACTGAATTATTTATTTAAAAGACATGTTTCTAACTTTGCGTAGTTACATATTCGAACAAAGTTCCTTTACGGGGCTTACAGTAAACTAGCAGGAATCGTCACGTAACGAAAAAACGTTATGCCCCCTTAATAAGAGCTTTTTTTCAAGAAATCTGTGGCTGAATGGTTATCGCATTGGACTACGGAGTATATATATATATATATATATATATATATATATATATATATATATATATATATATATATATATATATATATATATATATATATATATATATATATATATATATATATATATATATATATATATATATATATATATATAACATAAAAAACCCCATACCATTTTAAAATCTAACATTATTCTAAATTCCCTTGGGCGTACGAGCTAAATTTCGCTTTTGATTCTAAACTCTAATAACCTCGAGAGAAAATATTAAATGGCTTCCTTTTCAAATAGGCGCGGCGTCCCCAATATTTTAGATAAGCTCTGCGCAGATTATATAAAACCACATGTGACTTATCGACAACAGCAAATCCCTAATCGCGATGATGATCACATGACAAAGTTTATATAAACCACATGAAGGGTACATGTAACGCTTTTTCGATTTTGTAACTGTCCTGAGAAGATGTATTCTCCGTCTAATAAAATTTAATGCCGTAACTTGCCGCGTCGTTTTTTCGAGCCACGACTACTCTCCATTGCCTGTGATGTGCTGGACGCCCACTCTTTCCTTGGGTTGTCCAGTACGTTACATAGAGTCGGCAGGATGTACAGACTTGTAACAGAAATTCAAGTTTTGCTGCGCGGAAAATTCACAGTGGAGTTCCAGGCCATAAGTTTTACGTTTGCTGTTTGCGGTCTTCGGTCAGGAGAAAAGTTATTTCACGCTGTGGGCTTTATGTGTCAAGGTCGAGGTCTCCTCTTTCCCCGTCATTCCGTCGTAGTATGTGTGTGCCATCGAAGATTGTGCGCGTCTTTTTTTTTTCCACAAGTTGTGTAGCTGCTTTTGCTTCTGACTTCAACTTCGAGTGAATCTTTGCGATTGTGTTCTCCAGTGCTCCGTGTGATAAATTCTTCACGATTGTCGTCAGGAAATAATCCCCACCATTTAAAAAATCATCGATGTTCTTGTGTGTGAATTTAATTTAGCCGGTATGCAAGCCCTAGCGCTGTACCGTGAATAAATAAAAATAAAAAAAAAATTTGTGCAACCGAGAATTTTACAGTAACAAGACAAGCATCACATGACCAGGTTGTATGTCTACCATCATAAACTTTTTAAAATTGTGTAGCAAACTATGATTATATGATATTATATTCTTGTTTTAAATTGAAATATAATTGTGATATTGTGTTAAACTTATAAGATGGAAGATAAATCTATAAAGACAGAATTTCAGGGGGAAGATAAAATTGAGACAGAATGCAAGGACGATTTTCAACTTGAATATGTAGAGAGGGAATTCAGGGATTTTATTCCTTTTGACCCAGAGGGGGGAATGAAATTACAAAAATGGCTTGCCTATATTGAGCAGAAATTTTCCCAAGCAAATGTTCCAAATGAACAAAAAATAAAAAGGATTTCAAAATTTCTCAGGGGAAAGGCTCTAACAATTTTTGTAAATAATTGCCTAGACATCCAAGATTGGACAGAATTAAAAGACACTTTGCAAGAATTATTCTTTGAGGCAGATAGCGTGGAATTCTCTGAATTTTCCAATTTGAAATTTGAATATAATGATGACTTAACTAAATATTTTCATAAAAAAATTGATGTAGGAAAGAGATTGGGGTTATCACAGAAATTAATACTAGAAGGCCTAACACAAGGCCTAAATGCTCAAATGAGAATGACCATAGCTGCAAATCCTCCTCAAACCACAACAGAATGGATAGAGTTGGCTAATAAGCTAAACAAAATAAATAATGAAGAAAACAAAACTAATCAAGGGGATCGGGATAACTTTTTTAACACTAGATTTGAAAATAGGAACCAATTACGACAGAATTATTACAACCAACCTCAAGTTAGGATGAATTATAGCCCACCTCACCAATTTAGACAAAATTACTCTTCCCAGCCTCAATTTAGACCTAATAATAATCAACAAACTCAGTTTAGACCTAATTATAGTCAGCAGCAACAATTCAGACAATGGCAACCCAGAGATCAAAGGTTGAATAGAAATTTTGCACCCAACCCCAATAACCAAATTAATCACCACCAACAATATGCAAACTTACCATCTAGACCCTGTCGAAAATGTTCTAACTTTGGCATAAGTAATGCTTATCATTGGGAACAAACTTGCTCTATTAATGAGAGATTTGATAGGATGTCGGTGTCAGACAATAAACATCATTATGAGGAACCTGAATTTGAAAGAGATCAGGCGCCAGAATGACAATTACTGTCATTGAGGGGAAACATTATCAGAAATAATAGGGTTGACAAAACAAAAAGACTATATGAAAATGAGAAACAGAATTTTTTAAATTGTGTGATTGACACTGCTTCGACTATTAGTCTGATGTCACAAAAACTGGTCAAGCAATGTCAACTGAAATGCTATTCAAGCTCTCCAATTAAGGTCAGGCAAGCTGAGGGTGAAATCTTAATTACAACTAAATGTGTATTAACTTTGAGAATAGGGAAAATAATTAGAAACATTTCTGCATATGTTTTGGACAATGACTTGCCTTATCTTATTCTGGGACTTCCTGAGTGTAAAGAGTTTAAATTAGTAATTGATTGTAACCAATTGTGTGTGTATCAAAATAGAATTGCTTTGAAAATGGTTAATATTTGTGATATAAGTAAAATTTCATTACACCTACAAAATAAATGTGATAATAAGCATGTGGATAATAATAGTAATGGTCATGAAATTGAAGTTTCTGATATGTTTAACCCTTATGAAGAAAATTCGCAGAAAGAAAATGATATTTTCTGTATTGATTATGATGTAAATGACAATTTTAATGAAAGCTCTGGTGAAATCAAAGCAGAAAGTAATCCAAATTATGAAAATGTTGACATTAATGATCAAATCAAAAATTTAGATGTTGATAGGGAATTAAAGAATTTATTGCACAAAAATAATAGACTGTTTTCAACTAACAAATATGACATAGGCAAAATAAGGATGGAACCCCAAAGAATAATCCTAAATTCTGATTTACCAGTGAGTCTAAGAGCATACAGGACTTCGCCAACTGAGGAAAAAGAGATCAGGACCCAAATTAAAAATTTGTTAGAAGCAGGAATCATAAAAGAATCACATAGTTCATACTCAAGTCCTGTGACTTTGGCAAGGAAGCGAAATGAGGGAAAAACTAGACTTTGTATTGATTTCAGAAAACTAAATTTAATTACTAAGACAGATGCAGAACCCTTACCCAGAATTGATGATATTCTAGATAAATTAAGCAGAGCTAATTACTTTTCAACTTTAGACCTTACCTCAGGGTATTGGCCTGTACCCGTCCACCCAAAAGATACTGAGAAATTGGCATTTGCCACTACTTTTGGCTTATACGAATGGCTAAGACTCCCATTTGGTTTAAAGAACGCCCCTGCAATATTCAATAGGACTATCAGGAGAATTTTGGATAAATATAAAGTTAACTTTGCATGCCACTATTTCGATGATATTATAATTTTTTCAGACTCCAAAGAACAACACCTTGAACATTTAGAGATACTATTTAACATTTTCAAAAAAGAGAATATCAAGTTAAAATTAACTAAATGTACTTTTCTGCAACAACAAATTAATTTTCTTGGATATAATGTAACAAATGGGAAAATTGCCCCAGACAACATTAACATTGAAAAGATAAAGTGTTTGAAACCACCAACTAATGTAAAAGAACTCCAAAGATTCTTGGGCACAATAAATGTGTATAATAAGTTTATTCCAAAATATGCAAAAGTAAGACAGCCATTAAATACATTATTGAAAAAGGGAGTAAAATGGGGATGGTCAGACAAGTGCCAAGAAGCTTTTGAGGATCTTAAGAATTTATTGATTTGTAAACCAATATTGCAATTGTATGATGTAAACAAAGACTGTCATTTATTTGTGGATGCTAGTAAACAACAGGTTGGAGCTGTTTTAAAACAGCCAGGTGAAGATGGGGTGTTGCATCCCATAGCATATCACTCTCGTGTATTAAAGGACTATGAGGCAAATTATTCTATTACTGAACTTGAGTGTTTGGCAATTGTGGACAGTTTAGACAGGTATTATCATTATCTCCACGGGAAAAAGTTCACAATTCACACAGACCATGCTGCCTTAGTTTGGCTTAAAAATGTGAAAAATCTTCGAGGTCGACTCTTTCGCTGGTCATTAAAACTAAGTATGTTCGACTATGAAATTAAATACCAGAAGGGAACTGCAAATATTGAAGCTGACATGCTTTCAAGGAACCCTATTCTAGAACCTAAAACCCAAATAAATCATTTAATTGAACTAAGAAAAATTGTAGAATTTCAAATAAAGACAATGTACAGGGACTTAAATATAAAAAACTAAATGATGTAATCTACATGAGAAAGAAAGGATTTTTAAAAATTGTAGTACCATTTTCATTGAGGTTAGAAATTTTAAAAAGAGCCCACGAGGATTATGGACACCCTGGAATAAATAAAACAATGCAATTACTCACACCCCAATATTATTGGCCCAAAATCAATGAGGACATTAGTAATTATGTTAAACATTGCCATACTTGTCAATTAAACAAAAAGAAAAGACAGAAAAGGTTTGGATTGCTGCAAGAAGTACCTCCGACAGACCAACCCTTTGAGTGCTTAAGTTTAGACACAGTAGGCGGATTTAATTACTATAATTCCACAAAGAAATATTTACATTTGATAATTGACCATGCAACGCGTTATATTTGGGCTTTTCCATCAAAAAGCGTAACTACTGAAACTTATACGAATTGCTTAAAACAAATATTCCAAATTCAAACACCAAAAAAAATTGCTAACCGACAGAAATGCAGCTTTTACATGTTCAAAGTTTAGAAGATTTTTAGAGCATAACAATGTGCAACAATTACTTACCTCGAGTCATCATCCACAAACGAACGGAAAGGTAGAGAGGGTAAATCAAACAATAATTACTAGATTAAGGTGCAAAGTACATAACTCAACAAGCAAAATTCCTTGGACAACCCTATTAAATGAAGTAATTAATGAATACAATCATACGCCTCATTCAGTCACCCAAATGACCCCAGCTTACCTACTTTTTGGAATATTACCTTATGAACCTCATGTTAAAAAACAAGATTTTTATCCTCAGGTGGATGAGGCGAGAAAATTAGCTAAAGAAAGGACAATTAATTACCATAATAGGAATAAAGTAAAATATGATGCACGTTTTGTAGAATCTAAATTTAATGTTGGAGATTTAGTGTTATTCGAAGAATTTCACTATCCTAATACTAGAAAATTAAGCTCACCCTATTCTGGACCTTACACTATTCTAAAACAAATGTCAAAAGTTAATTATGAAATTGATAGACCAAACTTTCACACTAAACGAGATTCTGAAATTGTCCATGCTTGCAGATTGAGATATTATAATGCACCAGAGAGCTTAAAACTACACCACGAATAATGACAAACATTAGATCCATTTTTCTTTCTTTTCTATGTGATGCTTAACATCATTATATTTTTTTTAAATCGATATAATTAATTATGTGTTGTCCTACTAAAGATATATAAAAAAAAAAAAAAAAAGACTGTCTAACTTAAACTTTCTTCTTAAGAATACTATTATGTGTGAATTTTTTTTTTTTGGATCTCAATTTAAACACCGGCTATGACAACTCTACTTCTTTAACCTTTCAGTAAATTTCCTATTTCTTGAAAAACACTTTCCTATCACCCAACTCTACAAGCGCGTTGGATGTCGTCCCAACTGTTTAAGATCTTTTTTAATTTTTTTTACTATTTGTTTTTAATTCAACAACTCAGTCACTTAAAGTGCTGAAGACTATTTGCTTGAGTAATGACTAAAACAGGGCTGGGATGGCCACTCCTTTTGTCCTCCCATTTCTATATATTATACTCCCACAGGTATGACAACTGCACCTTTTCCTTTTTCTCCATCTGTGTACTATGCAAGATGCTGTTTTCCAACGCAGTCATATTCTGTCGGAGATTTACGGTTAGTCCACTGTACGGCTAAAAGACTCTTCCTCCTTATTAGTCAGAGAACAATATGGAGAAAGAAAACCCACTTGTTACACAAACATAAACACAACCCTCACTGCTTAGAGGTAGAATTAAAGAATTTGAGACTAAGAGTTTGGGTAACACACATACAACAAGGTACCTTCAACACAAAAAAATTGGATATCCACGTAGAATTAAAATAAGTGTACACAAATGAATAGTAAATAGATAATTTGAAGGTAAAGTGAAAGGTATTGAGAATAAATAAATGAAGTTATAAATAAATAAATAAAGTTAGAATATATGAATAAGAATAATTAAAGAGTGTTGAATGGAATTTTGGAATGAATAGGTATTGTCGAGATGGAATGAATATAGGAATGATGAAATGAGAGTGATAAGAAATATAAAGGATATTGAAAAGAGATTTTTGTTGATAATAAGTAATATTGAAATAAAGGAGTTAATGGATATTAAGAAAAAATAATGAGATAAATAAAGATACGAAAACTAGATAATGAGTGATATGTTTTGTGATTTTTATATACAATTGATATATTTGAAGTGTGATTTTATTAAATCTTGTGATTTTTATTGAAAGTGTGATTTTTATTATAAACTGTGATTCTTATTATATAACTGAAGAACTATTTTTCTTGATATGTAAACAAACCAAAATAATGTTATGTTTTATGTATTCTACATTGGTGAAGCAAAAATAAGAAACAGCAACACAAAGACTGTGATTTTTTAATTGGTGTATTTTCCTCAACATACTAATGACTGTGACAGGACTAAAAATGTTGCAATTCATTACAAGATAAGTAAATAAAGATTTTTTTTTTTTTGGACTCACTCCATAGTAGTGAACGCTGAGGAGGAACGTACAATAACTTCAAATTATTATTGTCATGTTCTATTCCATTTACTTAACATGTTTGTTTGTTGATTTTGATATTTTCATTGTTATATTCTATTATTTGTGTGAGTCGACTCAAAGTTAAAATTGGTGTAAAGTGAAAATTTGATAACTTAGTTTTTTTTTTGGTTATGTTAATTGATTTTTTTTTCTGAGATTGTGTTGTGTGGGGACTGCAGCCCTGCACAGCAATTTTCAGTTGATGATAAATTTATTTTTAAGCTTAATTTTTTTTCAAAGCAACAATACAGGAAGAAATTTACATAATTTACAATTTTCTATAATTGATCATTAGTTACTATAATTTTTTTGTTTTTATTGTGTTCATAAATTAGTAAATCATTAGTGTATTTTTATGTATTCAAATTTGAAATGTGCCATGTCTTGCCATGTGATCATCATACTAAATTAACTTAAAACATATGTTCCTTTTCAAACTTTTCCAAATTTGTGGTCGACGCCCATTTTCCTCACATGGTCGGGTGAGTCTGTCCTCCAATGCAGGCATTGTTGGTCAGCCTCTTCTCGGACGGGGGGGATATTCTATAACATAAAAAACCCCATACCATTTTAAAATCTAACATTATTCTAAATTCCCTTGGGCGTACGAGCTAAATTTCGCTTTTGATTCTAAACTCTAATAACCTCGAGAGAAAATATTAAATGGCTTCCTTTTCAAATAGGCGCGGCGTCCCCAATATTTTAGATAAGCTCTGCGCAGATTATATAAAACCACATGTGACTTATCGACAACAGCAAATCCCTAATCGCGATGATGATCACATGACAAAGTTTATATAAACCACATGAAGGGTACATGTAACGCTTTTTCGATTTTGTAACTGTCCTGAGAAGATGTATTCTCCGTCTAATAAAATTTAATGCCGTAACTTGCCGCGTCGTTTTTTCGAGCCACGACTACTCTCCATTGCCTGTGATGTGCTGGACGCCCACTCTTTCCTTGGGTTGTCCAGTATGTTACATATATATATGTCCTGCAATACTTTTCCTATGCCGGATGGTTTGGAAATGTTGCACGTGGGAGTTTCAATGAATTACATGTTCAATGGCAATTTCAAAGCGGAATGTGCAGTTCTTCCACCTGGTAGCAATGTCGCAGCTATTCCGGACAACTCAAGAGACTATGTCATTTTGGGTTCGAATTGCTGCCAGAATCAATCTAATTTGGAACGTTTTACCAGTTCCTCTTGGTGCATCTAAGATTTCTCCAACCCCGTTATTGACAGTTTGCATTATTTGATCGTAAATGCCTTTTTGCTCAAGCGTTAGCTTGGGAATATTTGATTGCACATACGACAAAAGATCCCCCGTGTTGTAATTTTGTTCACGACGCAATTCTACATCGAACGAAGCATCAGCAGATCGATTCGGTGATGGCATTCCCTATTGATTGAGAACTTTGTTCGCGATTTCTAAGCACAAATCTTCAATCATTATCAACGCTTCGTTGTAGATTTCTGCTGTGAAACCCATGTTCATATTTTAATTTTCCCGCGTATTCCACGGAAAATATCTTCAGCCATGTGCGTTCTCTTATCTCTTCGATCGCTTTTTATTGTCCAGAACAGAGCTCCGCAACCTTTCACCTTCCACAGCATAACAACGTTTTTTCGATAATTCCGCGGCACACCACAAGAAAAAGCTTGCAAATATATAAATTACAATACAGTACAATTACAATACAATAAAGTAACATTACAATACAGTAAATTACAATACAATAAAGTTATAGTTTACAAGTAAAAAATATTCTCTTTAAAATTTTATATAAAAATTTGTTTTTTGGTCTTTACTTAAGCCTAATAAATCAAAGTTAATTTAAACATAGTTAATTTATTAATGATATATTTGAGCTTGTTTTGATGAACATATGTAGGTTTTATATTTGGCTCTATATTAGAAAGAACTACTCGAAGTTCATGGTCAAGACCCTTTAAACATGATCTTTTGTCATTTTTAATTAGAACCAGTGTCGAAAAACTTTGTTCCATTAAGTATGTCGTAGAAAATGGGAGCAAAATTGCAAAGGTCTTGTCAGAAATTTGTGGATATTCTTTCTTAACTAAAATCCAGAAATATGACGCTCGAGCATACATGCAATGTATGGTAACAACATGTTTTTGTTTTGTGTATAATTTCGACCCAGCGAAATTACATATTAGCAAAAAGTTAGAGGAATATTTTACTTAATAAATTTTAATAAATTTCTAACTAACGCGATGGCTAATTTTTTTTTTTTTGGAACGAAGTTCTTTTACACGGCTTACAGTAGAGTGAACTGGCAGGAATCGTCACGTAACGAAAAAGCGTTATGCCTCCTTCATAAGAGCTTTTACTCAAGGACTCTGTGGCTGAATGGTTATCGCATCGGACTACGGCGTACCGGACTATCGCACTACGGAGCGAGAGGTCCCTGGTTCAAATTCCCGCACAAGCGCTGGCCGTTTCTATCCCCACTCATTCTGGGAATAGCGCAGTGTGTATATATATATATATATAATATATATATATATATATATATATATATATATATATATATATATATATATATATATATATATATATACAGTTGGCTCTCTGTTTAACGACTTTCAAGGGACCGCGAAAAATCGTCCTTAAGTAGAGATCGCCCTTAAACAGAATTTGTGAAAAAGTAGCATTTCCCATAACGTAGGAGGGGCCGGGACTGGGAAATATCGTCGTTAAGTAGAGCGTCGTTAAACAGAGAGCCAACTGTGTATATATATATGTGTGTGTGTATTAAAATTATATACATTAAAATTTTTAATTTTAATAAAATAGAGAGAGAGAGAGAGAGTTGGTTGAATAAAAGAGGGCTGCGCTTTTTGGCGTGACAAAAATACACTAATATAAACAATAGAAATCTACATATTAAATCACGTTTAGAGTTGAAAAAATAAAGTAAGGAACTTCGTTCCTGACGGGGGTCCCAAGACCGTACAATTTTTTTTTATTATTATAATCGATAAAATCACCGCGGCACAGTCAGGATCACCTCGTGCCACGGCACGGCGGTTGCGGAGCACTGGTCTAGGACGATCCCTGCGTACTTCATGACCTTCGGGGACTGCTGTTAGTGGGGTCGCACCCCACCGTGACAAATTTCTGTTCTGAGGGGGAAGGAAAAGACAAGTCTCGTTTGCCGTAAAATATTTAGTATAGCGTGTGTTTCAAAAAGAGCATGTTTATACCTGTCACAAGTGTGGCATCTATATAATAGGTATATAAAAACACTCGCGTATTCGAATGCAACGTTGTGTCAAAATTTCAAAGAAATCGGTGAAGAACTTTCGGAGATTTGAGGTTTTGAACAAACGAACATTTATATTTTTATTTATATAGATTTTTGTTACTTTTTACTTAAATGAAATAAAAATACATATTCATATTTAAGTATGAAGTTTTAGTTACATAAGATTTGGATAAAAACAAGAGTAGATGGTAAGGAAGACAATTTTTTTTATTGCTATTATGCAAAGTACAGTGGAACCTCGATATAATCGAATTGACTTCGAATCTTGATAAATCGAAGTTTTCCCATTCCCCTTGAACCTGCCTAACACTCCCATGTTATTATTAAATCGACCCTCGGTATATCGAAATACTCGATAATTCTAAGTTTTCTCGTTCTCCTTGAGGTTCGATGCATCGCGGTTCCACTGTAAATATATACCCAAAATCTAGAGTTCATTGATTTTTTAAATAGGTTCTCAAAATTTTCAAATTCCGTTTTTCTATTCTTTTGTTAGAATTTTCCTAATTAAAGAAAAAAGAATTTACCAAAAAATTTTCATTGGGGTAGTGTGATTTTATATTTAAAGAAAATGTGTGCACACCACTGCTATAAAATATCAAAATTATCAGTAAATGTCGAAAGAGCTGGTTGTTGAAATCATCAATATGTATTCCAAATGTGTATGTAGACCATAACATTTCTCTTAAACTCTTCATAAATTTAAATGTTTTTTTTTTAATCTTTCTGATAAAAAGACAATAAAGGCCCTAGTCATTTAGAATTTCAGTTAGAATAACTAAAAATAAAAAATAAAAATTGAAAACAGACAACATCAAGAAAGTACAATCGACAATATTTTTCTAAACAAACAAACAAAAAATTACATAAGTTTCGTCAAAATTAGTATGTCAATTTGTAAAAAAGAAAGTAAAAATAAAAAGAAATTAAACAAATTCAACAAGCACTGCACACAAAAATTAAGTGGGAAAAAATTGATATGCTTTTATTATAATCGTATTGTCAGAGCTACAATCAGCCACAAAGCAAGTCTTTCATATTTCTTTCAACAGTCTCCTGAAATATACGGAAAAGATGTTTAATGATATAAATTTCAAATTGTGTGAATGTACGACTGTCTCTCATATGAAAAGGAGAATAGTGCCCGATGACTTATTCACCAAATAGTCCTCAAGTGTTAGGACATTTTCCTAATGAGTTTGTGGCTCATCTCTACCCATGATTGTGTTGAATGATTTTCTTTAAAGAAAATACAATATAAGTTTCTTAAAAGTAGCAGCAATAGTACAGTGAATTCCGCTTATAAGAATCACGTTTTTTATTACTGTTTTTGATTCTTATAAGCGGTTGATTCTTATAGCCGAAATTTAGGTTTTTGGACAGGCACACACACACCTATATATACATATATGAGATAATTTACCATAAAATACTCCTTAATTTACGTTAATTTATTTTATTAAAATTATTTTTTATAATTTTAAAATACAACTTAATTTCTAGACCTGTAAGTAGATACACATGATTATAGTAAGAGAAGAAAAAAATCCAATATTTGTTACCACATACCTGCTTAACAGTTTTAACATTTCAACTACAGGAAGGGAGCAAGAAAAAGTTTTCTATGGTAGTTTGACGTAAAGAAGTTTTCAGGAGGCTGTTTATACCTCTTTCAATACTAATAGTCTCAGACGAAGATTCACCTTCTAGCTTACGTTTCACGGTTTGATAACGTGCTGAATACTACTAATATCACGTTTGCCTAAGTGATAGTGGGCACTTCGCTGAAGATTTGTGTGTTTCAGGGTCCAGGAAGCCGCAACCAGGATGTGGAGGGTGGGAAAACAGAGTAATAATTTTTGTTTGTCAGTGGAGAAAAGTGAAATCGGACCCGGACGGGTAAAGATGCCCCTGGGTGAAGCTAATAGGACAGTGTTGTGCTAAAGCGTTTAAGGGGAAAATATTATGTTATGTCTAATAAAGAAAGGGATGAATTTTACGACTATATTCCATCCCATCTTATCAATCTTCCTTAAAAAAAAAAAGAAAGAACTTCGTGCCTTTTGAGGGTTTAAGTGGCTTTTTTGGAAAAATGAAAGGAAAGCGAAGTGTGTAAACTGATTCTTAAAACCGGTGGATTGATTCTTTAAAGCGAAAATTTTAACATGGAAATAATACATTTGTTTTTGTTTTCGCGATATTGATTCTTATAACCACTGATCACTATAAGCGGTGGTTACTGTACTTCCCTTTAACAATTTGAATAAACTCCTTTTGTCACAATGGGAAAGTTATAAGATACTGATGAGTAAATGGTAAATAACACCAATTTTTGAAATCTTAAGTCACATAGAGGAGTGACCATAATCAAATTGCAGTATCAAAGATTTTGCTCTCTATGGACCTGGTCTGGAATGTTCCAGTCAGGAGGCATAAGCACAACAGGATTCTGACTTAAGGGTAGTTGGAAGGCCCTATACCTCCCATGTTAAATTAATGTACCTTTTCTCAGAAACTACCAAAGATATTCACTTGAAATTTTTTATATATAATACACTGCTGGCCACTGTAAATACAACACCCTGAAGGAAACATGCAAATAACATGAAATTTACAACATGCATTAGCGGAGGTGAGATATGCAAATGATTAGAATTTCAGCGCAGACGCACATCACGCGTGCCTGTGGCGCAACTTCAAAGCGCTATTTAAGGCTTGGAGATTTCGACGATTTCAAGTTCGGCAATTGTATTTTTCTTGTGGTTTTTTCAAAAAAACGACCAATTATGCCTCGTCGAAAACAGCGATCATCTTTTGATCAAGTATCCGAGTTCGACAGAGGAAGGACAGTGGCCTACCGAGATTGTGGATTATCTTTCAGGGAAATCGGTAGTCGTGTTGGACGAAACCAAACAACTGTAATGCGGATATGTGATCGTTGGATGCAGGAGGGTACGACGTACCGGCGTGTTCGATCGCATCCACCTCAGTGCACCACTTCACGTGATGCCAGGCAAATTGTGCGCATGGCAGTGACGGATCACTCAGTCACATCACGAACCATAGCACAGCACATGCAGTCTGTAACGCATCATCCAGTGTCTGCGCTTACCATTCGACGCCGTTTACAGCAGAGTGGTCTGTCCGCAAGACATCCATTGCTTTGTCTACCCTTGACGCAGAACCACAGATGTCTCCGCCGCCAATGGTGCAATGACAGAAGGATGTGGACGGCAGAATGGAATGAAATTGTCTTTACTGACGAGTCACGCTTCTGTCTGCAACACCACGATGGTCGCATTCGAGTCTGGAGACACCGTGAAGATAGGATGCTGAACAGCTGCGTTATGCTCCGCCACACTGGTCCTGCACCGGGTATTATGGTATGGGGCGGTATTGGATATCACTCTCGCACACCTCTAGTACGCATTGCCGGTACTTTAAACAGCCAGCGCTACATCTCCGAGGTGTTGGAGCCAGTTGTCCTTCCTTACCTTCAGGGCTTGCCCACAGCCATATTTCAACAGGATAATGCGCGACCACACGTGGCACGCATTGTCCAACGGTTCTTCGTCAATCGCCAGATTGAATTGCTTCCCTGGCCGCCTCGCTCTCCGGATCTTTCGCCGATAGAAAACATGTGGTCCATGGTTGCTCTACGATTGACCCAGATTCCATCCCCAGCTGCCACAGCAGATCAACTTTGGCAACGTGTGGAAGCTGCTTGGTCTGCTGTACCCCAAGAACTCATCCAAAGTCTCTTTGAAACAATGCCGAGGCGTGTGGCAGCGGTGATCTCCAACAATGGCGGCTACTCTGGCTACTGATTTTGGCAGAAACCACACTTCACAGAAGTCTATAAATTTAATCATTTGATACTTGGTCAACATGTTATCTACAAAATAAATTTTGTTGTGATATCTCTTGTCTTTCTTGGTGTTGCAATTTGGGTGGCCAGCAGTCTATAAATAATTCCTAATAAAGTGAAGTCAAATTTATAAACAGATATCCCTTAGTTATTTTTATAAAAATCACTTTTAAATAACAAAAATCTTGCATTCTTCCAAAGAAAAACTTTTTTAATATTTCTTTTTTTACATTTGTTAGTAACAAAAGTTCACTTCAGATTGATCAGGGATATGTGTAAAATATTCAGGCAAAATTATAGACAATAATACGAAGTAGTTTCTATAAAAAGGTACACTGAAGTTCAAAAAACAACATTTTGAGAAAATTGAGTTAATCTTTTTAACACTCTTTTTTTCTCTCGATTGTTGTAAATGGCCATATCTAGCTCTCATAATACGTTCACGGTCTAGACATTTTTGGCAATAAAGGCCTGGATCCATACCTAAATTTTCCAGCACATTCATCTATATAATAACAGCTGAAGGTAAACAAATGTTAGTTTGTTAGCAGAAAACGGGGACGGGCTAATCTCGCGAACCGAGCATAGCAGGATATCGCCACTGGTACCGATGGACGCGGACGGATGAGACGCGTGCACTGGTACCATCCTCAACTTTCAAAACTTTAAACTTTTTAAATTATTCAATTAAAACCGCCGAACTCAAACGAAGTGGGTAATACACAGCTGGCCATTGTAAATGCAACACCCTGAAGGAAACATGCAAATAACATGAAATTTACAACATGCATTAGCGGAGGTGAGATATGCAAATGATTAGAATTTCAGCGCAGACGCACATCACGCGTGCCTGTGGCGCCACTTCAAAGAGCTTTTTAAGACTTGGAGATTTAGACGATTTCAAATTCGGCAATTGTGTTTTTCTTGTGGTTTTTTCAAAAAAACGATCAATTATGCCTCGTCGAAAACAGCGATCATCTTTTGATCAAGTATCTGAGTTCGACAGAGGAGGGATAGTGGCCTACCGAGATTGTGGATTAACTTTCAGGGAAATCGATAGTCGTGTTGGACGAAACCAAGCAACTGTAATGCGGATATGTGATCGTTGGATGCGGGAGGGTACGACGGACCGGCGTGTTCGATCGCATCCACCTCAGCGCACCACTTCACGTGATGACAGGCAAATTGTGCGCATGGCAGTGACGGATCGCTCAGTCACATCACGAACCATAGCACAGCACATGCAGTCTGTAACGCATCATCCAGTGTCCGCGCGCACCATTCGACGCCGTTTACAGCAGAGTGGTTTGTCCGCAAGACGTCCATTGCTTTGTCTACCCTTGACGCAGAACCACAGACGTCTCCGCCGCCAATGGTGCGATGACAGAAGGATGTGGACGGCAGAATGGAATGAAATTGTCTTTACTGACGAGTCACGCTTCTGTCTGCAACACCACGATGGTCGCATTCGAGTCTGGAGACACCGTGAAGAGAGGATGCTGAACAGCTGCGTTATGCTCCGCCACACTGGTCCTGCACCGGGTATTATGGTATGGGTCGGTATTGGATATCACTCTCGCACACCTCTAGTACGCATTGCCGGTACTTTAAACAGCCAGCGCTACATCTCCGAGGTGTTGGAGCCAGTTGTCCTTCCTTACCTTTAGGGCTTGCCCACAGACATATTTCAACAGGATAATGCGCGACCACACTTGGCACGCATTGTCCAACGGTTCTTTGTCAATCGCCAGATTGAATTGCTTCCCTGGCCGCCTCGCTTTACGTATCTTTCGCCGATAGAAAACATGCGGTCCATGGTTGCTCTACGATTGACCCAGATTCCATCCCCAGCTGCCACAGCAGATCAACTTTGGCAACGTGTGGAAGCTGCTTGGTCTGCTGTACCCCAATAACTCATACAAAGTCTCTTTGAATTAATCCCGAGGCGTGTGGCAGCGGTGATCTCCAACAATGGCGGCTACTCTGGCTACTGATTTTGGCAGGAACCATACTTCACAGAAGTCTATAAATTTAATCATTTGTTACTTGATCAACATGTTATCTACAAAATAAATTTTGTTGTGATATCTCTTGTCTTTCTTGGTGTTGCAATTTTGGTGGCCAGCAGTGTAGAAACATGTCATTCCGGGTGGGCCAGCTCCTTTCCGTTTCGCAAATTTCCACTATTTTCATGCATGCAAAATTAAACTTTTCCGCCCACCAGTCGACAAATTTTTTATTTCCATGTGTTCTACAACTCTTCATCTTTAAGCATATGCACATTTTCAAAAAGTTAAAAATGTTTTTCACTGCAAACGAAGCTTTTTCCCCAAAGCAGTTTTCCGAATTTCACGAAATCGACAATTTTGATGGACAAATATTTCGGTTTTCTGCACCTATTAATGTCAATTTTACGATTTATCGGTATTTTCTAGATGTTCAGCTTCAAAAATATACCAAATACATTTAATAGAAAAAATGTTATCATTCTAAAAAAGCGTACTTACAAAACTCACTTTTGAAATTTCCCCCCGCTCATCGCCATAGTATTTTAATGTAACTGAATGGGGAGTTCGTAATTTTTCGACTTATTATTTTACTCACTAATAATTCCAGCAAGTTCGTGAAATTTGTTTCTAATTAATGAGCAACTGATGAGGATTCTTCCGCCACCAATTTTGAATTCCTGAGAACTGTCTTTCTATTTTTTTAAGCACTTTTTCGCCCATGAGAATTTCTATTTACATTCGCCATGTTGCCAAAATGAAAAAGTATTAGTTGAGAACGAGTCATTTAATAACTGAAATCCAGAAATAATTTTAAAGCACCAAAAATAATTTTAGTTTCAGGAAAGGTGAAGTTAAAACCTTTAGAATTTTTTCTACTTGAATGAACATTTTTGTTTAAAAAGTAAAATTTGAAAACGGAAATTTGAAAGAATTATTTCAAAAGCCAAAAACCAAAATTTGAAAAAGAGACTTTTAAATAATTATTTCGTTTTTTAAAAATTCTAATATATTTTTAAAAGTCATTAAGCAGTTTTTAATCTTTAAGAAATAAAACCATTTCATTTTAAATCGAAAAAGCAACACATCGGGTTGCCATTCTTGAAGTAATGTAATAGCTGCCTGCTCATCTTTAGGCAAATTCCATATTTTAAAATCCATTACGTAAAAATACGGTCCGATTTTCTGACGGACTGTAAATTCATTGCAATTTAAAGTAAGCGTATTAAATTTCGGCATTCCATGAAGTTTCGTTATCTCCATGACCACGAAAATAATAAATCTTATATCGTCTCGTGATCCTTGAATCTCGAGATTTGCATATTTTAATATTGTAATTTACCAATCATTAGTGCCATTATATCGCGTTACTCTTCTCTCGCTGCGGTGATTTTTAAAAATGCGCCAAATTGGCGTCAAAACGATTGTAGTGCTTATAACGGAAAAGTACCGTTTTTAGGTATCCGACTACCTTTAAAACGTAGGTGATTTTATTAATTTTCTTAAAGATTGTAAATTTGTGTTTCTAAATCTGCTTTTATTTTTTCTGAATGATCATTAGAAATGAAATGAGAGCGATTTAAAGGTCAGCAGCAGCTATAATTTCAATACAAGTTGAAAAATTTAATTATGTTTTCTGAAGAACTCATTTTTCATAAAAAATGCATATAAATATTGTAATATGTCTATGAAATTTTTCACGTATGTTTTTGTTAATATTTATAATGCAATGATCTACAGATTTAGTTCTATGTATTTTATTTGTTGATTTATAGCTGCATTTATAGAAAATCTCATAAGAAATTACTAAAATTTTACATATAATTGCATATAATGATCTGTAATTTTTTTAGGTTTCGCGATATCGATTAGCTTTTACTTCCTTACACTCAGGAGGTACTTATGTAGATATGACAAAAAGAAATTGTTATATGCATAATTTTTTTTCAGAGGTAGAGCCGTTTTGTAAAAATTTGATGAATTTCGACACAAATTCATAAATTTTGTTAAAAGTTGCACAGTCATGGTCTATTTTTTTATCATTTTAGTGTTTTTGTGTTTATACCCCTTCGAAAAATAATACAGAAATTGACGGAAGTATTTTTTTTAAGTGCTCCGAAGATAGTCGGATACCGTAAGCCTAAGTACCGCCGAAAAAATGGCGTCGCTTAGGTAGGTTGCATTATTCTGAGTTTTTCGCCAAACGCGAAAAAAAATCAGAAACCGAGCCAAATAGCGCGAAGCGGCACAGGATACGGAACTCTTCAATGTCTTTCTATTTTTTCAGCACTTTTTCGCCCATGAGATTTAATATTTTCCTTCGGCCATGTTGCCGAAAGGAAAAATTATTAGTTCAGAACGAGTCATTTAATAACTGAAATCCAGAAATAATTTTAAAGTACCAGAACTAATTGGTACAGCTTTCGCAGACTGTACAGCTTTCGCCCTGCCAAGTTTGGCGATTTTGTGTATGGCGGGGTAACCGTTCGATTTTGGCGAAATTTTTTGGTTGCCAAGTTGAGGCAGTTAAGACGCCAACGTTCTGGCTCCTGTAAATTCGTGACTTTTTTTATCATGTGATTATTTCGTGACGGATGTATCACGTGATTTATTTTGACCAATTATGGGTATTTAATCGTTTTTTGTTGTTGCTTGAATTAGTTTGAAAGTTTTTTGACTGTGAATTGTTACGAGATTTATGATGGCGGCCATTTTGAGTGTGAAGGATGTTGTTAGTAAATACCAGGCGAAGGTTTTGGATAATGATAGAGGGTGTTATTCTTGTGATAGATATACGGAAGGGGTGGAAATTGAGTCACTTGTACATGGGTTTATTCATGCTGATCGAATGATATTTTTCGAATTCTTGTGGGATTTGAAGTTTTTAAAGCCTGATATATTTTGCATGAAATCTGATTTAAAAATTAAATTAAGAAAAAAGAATAATGTTTCTGATGGGTATGTTTGGGTGTGCAGAAATAAGATCGATGGGAAGGAGTGTGGTGTGCAGAGAAGCTTACAGTTTGGGTCTTGGTTTTCGTGTAGCAAATTGACAATTTTATATGCATATGTATATATATATATATATATATATATATGGATAGATAGATAGATAGAGGGATAGAGACAGAGAAACATGCAAAAATATATATAGAAGCTATTGAATTTCTAGGCAGATTCTATAAGAAAGATGCGTACATCAGGAGCTTATTTTTTATGACTTTTCTTCACTAAGTCTGAGGCCCCAATCCACCCACCCTTATTGGGTATTTATTTATATAGGTACTGGACAGTTTATTAGGCCAATTTTTTGTCAGGTAAGCGCCAAAAACTTTTGGTGCCAACTTTTCGTCAAGTTGGCGTCAAAAATTTTTGGCTCCAATTTGTCGCCAAGGGCGGTGCGTCTGAGAAAGCTGTTCCAAATAATTTTAGTTTTAGGAAATGAGGAGTTAAAAGCTTTAGAAGTTTTTCTAATTGAATGAAATTTTTTGTTTAAAAAGCAAAATTTGAAAATGGAAATTTGAAAGAATTATTTCAAAAGCCAGAAACCGAAATTTTAAAAAGAGAATTTTAAATAATTATTTCATTATAAAAAAATTCTAATATATTTTTAACAGTGATTAAACAGCTTTTAATCTTTAAAAAATAAAACCATTTCATTTTAAATCTAAAATGCAACACATCGGGTTGCCACTCAGCTAGTCTATATAATAACAGCTGAAGGTAAACAAATGTTAGTTTGTTAGCAGTAAACGGGGACGGGCTAATCTCGCGAACCGAGCATAGCAGGATATCGCGACTGGTACCGATGGACGCGGTCGGACGAGACGCGTGCACTGGTACCATCCTCAACTTTCAAAACTTTAAACTTTTTAAATTATTCAATTAAAACCGCTGAACTCAAAAGAAGTGGGTAATAGAAACATGTCATTCCGGGTGGGCCAGCTCCTTTCCGTTTCGCAAATTTCCACTATTTTCATGCATGCAAAATTAAACTTTTCCGCCCACCAGTCGATGAATTTTTTATTTCCATGTGTTCTACAACTCTTCATCTTTAAGCATATGCACATTTTCAAAAAGTTAAAAATGTTTTTCACTGCAAACGAAGCTTTTTCCCCAAAGCAGTTTTCCGAATTTCACGAAATCGACAATTTTGATGGACAAATATTTCGGTTTTCTGCACCTATTAATGTCAATTTTATAATTTATCGGCATTGCCTAGATGTTCAGCTTCAAAAATATACCAAATACATTTAATAGAAAAAATGTTATCACTCTAAAAGAGCTTACTTACAAAACTCACTTTTGAAATTTCCCCCCGCTCATCGCCATATTATTTTAATGTAACTGAATGGGGAGTTCGTAATTTTTCGACTTATTATTTTACTCACTAATAATTCCAGCAAGTTCGTGAAATTTGTTTCTAATTAATGAGCAACTGATGAGGATTCTTCCGCCACCAATTTTGAATTCCTGAGAACTGTCTTTCTATTTTTTTAAGCACTTTTTCGCCCATGAGAATTTGTATTTACATTCGCCATGTTGCCAAAATGAAAAAGTATTAGTTGAGAACGAGTCATTTAATAACTGAAATCCAGAAATAATTTTAAAGCACCAGAAATAATTTTAGTTTCAGGAAAGGAGAAGTTAAAACCTTTAGAATTTTTTTCTACTGGAATGAACTTTTTTGTTTAAAAAGCAAAATTTGAAAACGGAAATTTGAAAGAATTTTTTCAAAAGCCAAATACCAAAATTTGAAATAGAGACTTTTAAATAATTATTTCGTTGTTTAAAAATTCTAATATATTTTTAAAAGTCATTAAACAGATTTTAATCTTTAAGAAATAAAACCATTTCATTTTAAATCGAAAAAGCAACACATCGGGTTGCCATTTTTGAAGTAATGTAATAGCTGCCTGCCATGAAGCTACAGAAGGAGCGGAAGCTTCAATGGGGAATTTTTCGAAAAATGAACCGATTGTTGTCGCTCACCGGTAGAGGGCGCGACATGCAATCGTAGTGACTATTTTACATTGAGTTATACGGCGTGGTGGTGAAAGTTGTTTTATAAATTTTTAAATTTATTATGCTTGGAGAAATATGCCATACACGTGTTTTGCTCCGGGTTGTTCTACTGGCTATAGATCAGTTTTAAAAAGAAATAAAGAAACTGGACAGAGAAATCCTAGTATATTTGCTGCTCCTAAGGTAAGAACATTATTATTGTTTTGTGTTAATATAAGATGTATAATAATGAGAGAAAAGTACAGCTGCTGTGTTTTAAGTGAACGCAAAGTTAAGACATCTTAAGTTCTGCTGGAAATAAGCGTGTTTTATTTTTCAATCATCCCTATATCCCATCAAAAATAATTCATGACGTGTTCACAAAGCTCTATTGTATGTAAAAAGATGTAAATAATTACTCATACTATTGCTCTAAAGGAAATAGCTCATCAATAAAAGATGTACGATACTTACGTATATAATGAAGCATTAGTTTTTGATGGTTTTCAAATTTTTAATTACAAATTTACCTTCATTAGCGATTGTAATTCATTTGATATGTTTGTGGTATGTAACAAGTTATCAGAGAGTTAATTTTATACCAAGCATACAATTTTCATTTTATAAATATATATTGATTTTGTTTGTTGTTCATTTCAATTCTACTCATTCCAGGATAGTGAACTTTTGGAGAAATGGCAAAAAGCCATCCCCAGAAAAGACAAAGTTTTCAGTAATCGTGACAGGCTCTGTGAGTTGCATTTTGAAAAAGAGTGTATAGAAAGGTCATATGTGACTAAACTCACTGATGGAACAATATTTACTCTTGAGAGAGGGTCACCTCTTTTAAAAGCAGGTTCTATACCAACATTATTCCCAAATTTACCAAAATATCTGTCTGTTAGAACATGCAAGAGAAAAGCTCCAGCTCCTCGTCATTCTTCATTTGAAAAAAACAAAAGGCCTAATATAAGTACAGATGTTGAATCTCATACAGAAGCTGAACAACAGCAAAATTATTATTCTACATTTTTGATTCATTTAGAAAATATACAAAAACCAGATTCATGGTGGACAGTAGCATCTACTCAAGAGTATCTGATATGTTCAAAATGGAATTCTAAATATTCTTGTGAGCGACGAATCATTATTTGTCAGGATTCATCTGTAAAAGTATGTACAGAATATTATTGTTTAAAAAAGTTGAAATTGCAAAATGGTTAATGGTTAATTTTAAAATGTTAAATGGTGTAAAATAATGTTCTAAGTATATTACTTCCACCTTAACTATTAGATATAAAAGTAATGAACAGTTGTTTCCAATTGTTGTGTTGATTAATGTAATCATAAGTACTTTTTAAACAGATTTCTTTACTTTAAGAATACATGACATAATGAATTAATGCATATTGATTTTAATCATTAAATATTGCTAATAATAGAAATTGAAGTACACTGCTTTTCGAATTTCAGATTTTTTTGGGAAATATAGAAATATCACTGGATGTTGATGTGCATGATATTGAAAGCCTGTCATTTTTACTACAGTGTGTTAATGATTTAGTAATTTGCAAAAATGCTGAATCAGTGTAAGTTTAATTTTAATCTGTTTCATTGGGTGGTAACATTTGTTCTTGAACTTTACTTATTGTTTCATTTTATTTTAGGATGTCTATTAGTTGTCTTGGGTATCTCTCTAAGAAAAATAAGCAAACACTGTGTAGTGTGTGCTGTCTATCTATGAAGAGAAAAAATGACTTGAAAAGAAAAAAAGAATTGCGGCTTGCAGCAAAGAAAAAATTTAAAATTGCGTTACGGATGAAATATATTACACAAATGAATTCTCGTTTGAAGAAGAAGGTTAACCTTAAAGGAAAAATTTTAAATATAACATTTGAAATTTATTTTTAATTTGATGGTGTATTTATTTTTAACTATTTCTTTACATAGGTTTTGCTGTTAAGAAATGATCTCTTGAGATCTAAACGTTTATGTGCTGAAGTGAAGGAAAAGGTTTTGCAAACAGCCATTGCTCATTTGCCATCCCAACAACAAATGGCTATAAAAACATGTGTTTCAGCTGCAAAGGCAACATGTAGTGCGGCCGTGAGATACCCAAGGCAGTGGATTTATGAGTGCCTGCTGCTGAGAATAAAAAGCAGCAAAGCATACAAACATCTAAGGGAACATAATATACTTTCTTTGCCTTCCCCGCGTACCCTTATGGATTATATTCAGTCTGTTAAGGGGGTGTATGGGTTTCAGAAAAGTATATTCGTGTGTATGAAAAAGAAAGCTGGTGACATGGAGGTATCTGACCGCCGAGGTAATGCTTGTGCAAAATTTAATATGATGTATCATGGCTGCAAAAATCTTTCTTAATTTCTTTATTGTGCTTCTTTTTAGGAACGCTGCTCATTGATGAGATGAAGCTGTCCCCTGCTCTTGTGTTTGATCAGAGAGAACTTTCAGTAAAGGGCTTTACTGATTTAGGAAAGTTTACTCCGGATCATCAAAAATATGAGAAGGGGGGACCATGCTTTAGTGTTCATGTATCAGCCCTTTAAAGGTAAATGGGTCCAAACGCTCGCATGCTTTCTGAGCACAGGAGCTGCATCTGGAACAGTGCTCCATCATCTGATTATAGAATGCATCATTCTGCTGGAGCATTCTGGATTTTTTGTGGATGCTGTCGTCAGTGATGGAGCAACATGGAACAGGAACATGTGGACCCTATTTGGTATCAGTGCAGAAAATTTAAGCTGCAATCATATTTGTGATCCTGAGAGAAGATTATGGTTCATTTCTGACTTCCCGCATCTTGTTAAGAACATGCGTAATTTCATATCTTGTAATAAACAAATAATGGTATATTATAAATTTTCTTATATTTTGTCTGCTTTAAATTTTCTGTATTTAAAAGATAAGACTTCTATATTCTGTGATTCTTTCAGACTCATGAAGGTCTTATTGATACAAGATATTGGGAAGCGGTTATGGAAATGGATAACCCTAAGGGTTTCAATTTGAAAGCTTGTCCTAATCTCTCTTGGGATTCAATTTATCCCAAATTTTTCCAGAAGATGAATGTGAAAATGGCATTTCAAGTATGTTTTAAATTGATCTTAAGGGTTTACTTTAGATGACTGCAATTCACCTGTTTGGTATAGTTCTTTACAATTAAGATAATTTTTTTCATTTAGTTCTTCAGTAACAGCATTGCTGCAGCCATGGAGATGTATAAAGATGAGCATTTGTCACTGGAAAACTGTGGGCATTGTATACAGTTTATTAAAATTGTGTATGCAGCCATTGATGCAATGAATTCAAGAGATATACCTGCAACATTGAAGTTAAACTCTCTTGGACATAAGGTGATCAAATAGAATATCTGTTTTGTGCAAAATGACTAAAATTAATTTTAATTATAAATGTAATTTTGCATTTCTTCTATGTCTTACATTTATAACTGACAGTATATGTTTAACATTTTAGGCAATTGAAGATCTTCTAAATTATGTAATAAAGTGGGAGGAGTACACTAAAGAGAGAGATTTCAAATTCTTATCGCATTCAACATCAACAGGTCTAAAAGTAACCTTAAAAGGCACACTGGAGATTACGTCGTATCTAACTAAAGAATGTGGTTTTTCCTATTTAATGACATCTAGGCTGAACCAAGATGCTTTAGAGGTTGGTTTTTTTTATGTTAAATTTTTTAATTTTGGCTTATATGTTATATTTGTGATTCCTTATCAGTATTTTAAAATTATTTTAACATGTTAAAATTTTTTAGTATGAAACCAAATTATAGAACTTAAAAAATAGGAAACAATGATTTAAAAAAATTCAATGCAATTCTTGTATAATTTATTGGTTCTCATGTTACAAAGTTTTTATTTTTCAGAGATTCTTTAGTATGATGCGTCATGCTTGTGGAAGTAACGACCATCCCGACTCCTCTACATTTCTCCAGTTATACAGCCTTTTAAGTACATACTCTTTAGTGAAGCCCCCTAAAGGATCCAATGTTGCAGGGGAAGAATACATAACAGCCCTACTGAATTTAAGAGATTCTGGTGAATCTTCAGATAAGAAGATAGAATGGGCTGAATGGCTGGATAAAATTATTGACAAGGGACTTACAGATGAAGTCATACCTGCCGTGGTCAATAAGATTGATGATCATGATTATTTAATGATTTCATCATCAGATTTTGTAATAAATTATGTTGCTGGTTATGTTGTTAGGAGGATCAGTAGATTTTCTAAATGTGACCAATGCATACAACAATTAATCTCTACAAACATTAATACTGATCAAAATAAATTAATTTTTTTAAAAAGTAAAGGTTCCTTAATATACCCTTCAGATTTGTTTTTAAAAGTCATTAATATTCTCGAAATGGCAATAATCAAAACTCTAAATTTTAATATATTAAATGATAAACTAATTTTTCAAGTGATAAAAGAGATTTATACTGGTCCTCCTATGCCAGTAATTGGTTGCACTGAACAGCATAACTTTGATTTAGTTCAAAAGGTTATCAATTTTTTTCTCATTACGCGCATGCATTTTATATGCAAACAAGAGAATAAAAATGCTCAACTATGCGCTGATGTTAAAAGATTGAGAAAACAATCTAAATTATAATTCTGTATTATTAAATTTAAGCTTTCATTTATATTACTTTTGAATTGAATTATTCTCTTGTCTGAAGTTATTCCCTTGTCAATATCAATGAAGAATGTTATCAATATCTGCAAAACCTGTCATATATAATTTTTTGATCAAATTTATCTATAGTAAATTGTATATCACACATTTAATTTTTATTTTATAATAATGTATTAATAGTGTATGTTGTTAATTTCAGTTCTTTATAATTATGAAATACTTTTCTTCTATTCAATATATTTTGTGGTTATGGCAAATTGAGCTACACGTCTGAACTAAAGCCATCATTTTTTTTAATTGTGCACAGAAATAAAATATTTCCAGTTAACTTTTCTTAATATTGAATTTTATCACTATTAAGTTAGTTGATAAGTAAATAAGTTTTCATTGTGTGATAAATAATGTTGTTACTATAAATGCTTATGCAAAATCTGTTGAGTATAATTTTTAAAAAAAAAATTAATATTTTCCTATCTTTTTACTGTGACTACAATGAAACCCATACTTTGTGAAAATGCGAAAATATAGCTGATATGTACTTATGAATGTTATTTGGGGATTTTTTCTTTTTAATTTGCTGAAAATATTTGTAATCGATAATTTACCAACTTGAAGGTAATTCCTGACAATGCTGGAACCATAATATTGAATTTAATCACTATTTAAGTTAGTTGATAAGTAAATAATTTTTCATTGTATGATAAACAATGTTACTATAAATGCTTATGCAAAATCTGCGTACAAAATCTGCTTATGCAATTAAATGCGTACTTTGTGAAAATTCAAAAATATAGCTGATTTGTCCTAGTCAAAGTTATTTGTTTTTTTCTTTTTAATTTGCTGAAAAAATTTGTATTCTGTAATTTACCAACTTGACGATTATACCTCCAGTTTTTAAAAGTGTAATCTGAGATGCTTTGACTGATTTTTTTTTTTCCCAAAGGAAGATATTTTAAAGTATTGTCTGATTAAATACTGAATTGACTTCCTATTTTATTAGTCCTGATAAGAATTTATTTGGGATTGATAGAAAATGTTGCTTTTTTTTTTTTTTAAAGGCCTGTTATATATGATGTATTATTCATACTTATCTGCAAATAAAAATATTCTTATATTACTATGTGTGTGTGTGTTTTGGTTAATCAGTATTATTTCTCACAATTTTTTTTCCATAAGAGATTATGAACAATGATAAAAAACTTTCTTCACAATTCTTTTCTGTAATTTCATTTCCTTAATTATTAAATTATTACAAAATTCTGAACTAATTTATTCTGAAACCAATACACAATTATTCTGAAAAAGTTTATTTACTCATTTCCTTTAAGAATTTTATTGAATTGTAGCAAAAAAAACACTTAAAATAAAGATTTTGAATGAAAATAAAAAATTGTTAAATTGAATAAATAAATTCATATTAAATACGCACTAAAATAAAACAACTTGTTTTCGCTAGGAAAAATAAGAAAAATCCATATTAAAGCATATGGTTGTCCGTGTCTAAGCCGCCCTTCAGAGCACGCGAGCGCCCTCTAGTGGCGGCGACAAAAAGGGAGACACATTTTTAACACTGAGCTGCGCCTCCTTCTGTAGCTTCATGCTGCCTGCTCATCTTTAGGCAAATTCCATATTTTAAAATCCATTACGTAAAAATACGGTCCGATTTTCTGACGGACTGTAAATTCATTGAAATTTAAAGTAAGCGTATTAAATTACGGCATTCCATGAAGTTTCGTTATTTCCATGACCACGAAAATAATATATCTTATATCGTCTCTTGATCCTTGAATCTCGAGATTTGCATATTTTAATATTGTAATTTACCAATCATTAGTGCCATTATATCGCGTTACTCTTCTCTCGCTGCGGTGATTTTTAAAAATGCGCCAAATTGGCGTCAAAACGATTGTAGTGCTTATATCGTAAAGTACAGTTTTTAGATATCTAACTTCCTTTAAAACGTCGATTTTAACGAACATTCCGAAAGTGATTTTATTAATTTTCTTAAAGATTGTAAATTTGTGTTTCTAAATCTTCTTTTATTTTTTCTGAATGATCATTAGAAATGAAATGAGAGCGATTTTAAGGTCAGCAGCAGCTATAATTTCAATACAAGTTGAAAAATTTAATTATGTTTTCTGAAGAACACATTTTTCATAAAATATGCAAATAAATATTGTGATATGTCTATGAAATTTTTCACGTATGTTTTTGTCAATATTTATAATGCAATTAACTACAGATTTAGTTCTATGTATTTTATTTGTTGATTTATAGCTGCATTTATAGAAAATCTCATAAGAAATTACTAAAATTTTACATATAATTGCATATAATGATCTGTAATTTTTTTAGGTTTCGCGATATCGATTAGCTTTTAGTTCCTTACACTCAGGAGGTACTTATGTACATATGACAAAATGAAATTGTTATATGCATAAATTTTTTTTCAGAGGTAGAGCCGTTTTGTAAAAATTTGATGAATTTCGACACAAATTCATAAATTTTGTTAAAAGTTGCACAGTCATGGTCTATTTTTTCATCATTTTAGTGTTTTTGTGTTTATACCCCTTCGAAAAATAAGACAGAAATTGACGGAAGTATTTTTTTAAGTGCTCCGAAGATAGTCGGATACCGTAAGCCTAAGTGACGCCGAAAAAAATGGCGTCGCTTAGGTAGGTTGCATTATTCTGAGTTTTTCGCCAAACGCGAAAAAAAATCAGAAACCGAGCCAAATAGCGCCAAGCAGCACAGGATACGGAACTCTTCCCTGTCTTTCGATTTTTTAAGGACTTTTTCCCCCATGAGATTTAATATTTCCTTCGGCCATGTTGCTGAAAGGAAAAATTATTAGTTGAGAACGAGTCATTTAATAACTGAAATCCAGAAATAATTTTAAAGTACCCGAACTAATTGATACAGCTTTCGCAGACTGTACAGCTTTCGCCCTGCCAAGTTTGGCGATTTTGTGTATGGCGGGGTAACCGTTCAATTTTGGCGAAATTTTTTGGTTGCCAAGTTGAGGCAGTTAAGGCGCAAGCGTTCTGGCTCCTGTAAATTCGTGACGTTTTTATCATGTGATTATTTCGTGACGGATGCACCACGTGATTTATTTTGACCAATTATGGGTATTTAATCGCTTTTTGTTGTTGCTTGAATTAGTTTGAAAGTTTTTTTGACTGTGAATTGTTACGAGATTTATGATGGCGGCCATTTTGAGTGTGAAGGATGTTGTTAGTAAATACCAGGCGAAGGTTTTGGGTAATGTTAGAGGGCGTTAATCTTGTGATAGATATACGGAAGGGGTGGAAATTGAGTCACTTGTACATGGGTTTATTCATGCTGATCGAATGATATTTTTCGAATTCTTGTGGGATTTGAAGTTTTTAAAGCCTGATATATTTTGCATGAAATCTGATTTAAAAATTAAATTAAGAAAAAAGAATAATGTTTCTGATGGGTATGTTTGGGTGTGCAGAAATAAGATCAATGGGAAGGAGTGTGGTGCACAGAGAAGCTTACGGTTTGGGTCTTGGTTTTCGTGTAGCAAATTGACAATTGTATATGCATATGTATATATATATATATATATATATGGATAGATAGATAGATAGATAGATAGAGGGATAGAGACAGAGAAACATGCAAAAATATATATAGAAACTAATGCCGAAAAAGTGAACAATTTTCCGGCAGATTCTATAAGAAATATGCGTACATCAGGAGCTTATTTTTTTATGACTTTTGTTCACAAAGTCTGAGGCCCCAATCCGGCCTCCCTTATTGGGTATTTATTTATATAGGTACTGGACAGTTTATTAGGCCAATTTTTTGTCAGGTTGGCGCCAAAAACTTTTGACGCCAACTTTTTGTCAAGTTTGCGTCAAAATTTTTTTGCGCCAATTTGTCGCCAAGGGCGGTGCGTCTGAGAAAGCTGTTCCAAATAATTTTAGTTTTAGGAAATGAGGAGTTAAAAGATTTAGAATTTTTTCTAATTGAATAAAATTTTTTGTTTAAAAAGCAAAATTTGAAAATGGAAATTTGAAAGAATTATTTCAAAAGTCAGAAACCGAAATTTGAAAAAGAGAATTTTAAATAATTATTTCATTTAAAAAAATTTTAATATATTTTAACAGTGATTAAAGAGCTTTTAATCTTTAAGAAATAAAACCATTTCATTTTAAATCGAAAATGCAACACATCGGGTTGCCACTCAGCTAGTCTATATAATAACAGCTGAAGGTAAACAAATGTTAGTTTGTTAGCAGAAAACGGGGACGGGCTAATCTCGCGAACCGAGTATAGCAGGATATCGCGACTGGTAACGATGGACGCGGTCGGACGAGACGCGTGCACTGGTACCATCCTCAACTTTCAAAACTTTAAACTTTTTAAATTATTCAATTGAAACCGCCGAACTCAAAAGAAGTGGGTAATAGAAACATGTCATTCCGGGTGGGCCAGCTCCTTTCCGTTTCGCAAATTTCCACTATTTTTATGCATGCAAAATTAAACTTTTCCGCCCACCAGTCGACAAATTTTTTATTTCCATGTGTTCTACAACTCTTCATCTTTAAGCATATGCACATTTTCAAAAAGTTAAATATGTTTTTCACTGCAAACGAAGCTTTTTCCCCAAAGCAGTTTTCCGAATTTCACGAAATCGACAATTTTGATGGACAAATATTTCGGTTTTCTGCACCTATTAATGTCAATTTTACGATTTATCGGTATTTTCTAAATGTTCAGCTTCCAAAATATACCAAATACATTTAATAGAAAAAATGTTATTCTAAAAAAAGCGTACTTACAAAACTCACTTTTGAAATTTCCCGCAATCTTAATGTAACTTGAATGCCGAGTTCGTAATTTTTCGACTTATTATTTTACTCACTAATAATTCCAGCAAATTCGTGAAATTTGATTCTAATTAATGAGGAAGTGATGAGGATTCTTCCGCCACCAATTTTGAATTCATCAGAACTGTCTTTCTATTTTTTTTAAGCAATTTTTGCCCTATAAGATGTAATGTTTACATTCCGCCATGTTGCCAAAAGGAAAATAACCAAATGCCAAAATAGTTGAGAACGAGTCATTTATTTAATAATTGAAATCCAGAAATAATTTTAAAGTACCAGAAATACTTTTAGTTTCAGGAAAGGAGAAGTTAAATCCTATAGAATTTTTTTCTAATAAGGCGAAACGTCCCAACGTCACTGCCTATGTCAGTTTTCTTCTGCTATAGATGACGTCATTATCGGGTGGCAGAAAACAGAAGCAGTTCCTATGCGTTTGCATGTATTTTTGGACAATGCCTTCATTTTGAGTTAAATAATTTAAGTTTATTTATAAAAATTCCTCATATTAGTTGTATTTAACAGGTATTTTAACACTTATTTTTAATATTTCGCAAGGTTTAAGAGAATATAATGAGAATGATTATTATTATGTTGAGATGTATAGATATCAGGATAAGTTACTTCAGGCCAGCGTCATGTATCGTACCTCCAGTCTTCCTCTGACAATAAATACGGGTCACATACTGAATAACCCTTTCAGGGATGTACCTGAATGTTTAATTTAGTGATATACCTTTGTTTAGATACCATATCTAAAGACTTTGCGTAATCTCAGAGCATTTTATTCAACAAGCTGTAAGAATGCTCATTGAACGCCATGTTAAATTATGCAATTTTTTTCCACTCCTCGCCAAACAAGAAGTAAAATCTGCAAGAGTTGAGACGTGACATGCTGCGAGACATTGCCCTATTGAATGAGCTTCTTTTTTTGTTTAAAAAGCAAAATTTGAAAACGGAAAATTGAAAGAATTTTTTCAAAACCCAGAAACCAAAATTTGAAAAAGGGAATTTTAAATCATTATTTCGGTTTTTAAAAATTTTAATGTATTTTTAAAAGTGATTAAACAGTTTTCAGTCTTTAAGAAATAAAACCATTTCATTTTAAATCGAAAATGCAACACATCGGGTTGCCACTCAGCTAGTCTATATAATAACAGCTGAAGGTAAACAAATGTTAGTTTGTTAGTTAGCAGAAAACGGGGACGGGCTAATCTCGCGAACCGAGCATAGCAGAATATCGCGACTGGTACCGATGGACGCGGTCGGACGAGACGCGTGCACTGGTATCATCCTCAACTTTCAAAACTTTAAACTTTTTAAATTATTCAATTAAAACCGCCGAACTCAAAAGAAGCGGGTAATAGAAACATGTCATTCCGGGTGGGCCAGCTCTTTTCCGTTTCGCAAATTCCACTATTTTCATGCATGCAAAATTAAACTTTTCCGCCCACCAGTCGACAATTTTTTTATTTCCATGTGTTCTACAACTCTTCATCTTTAAGGATATGCACATTTTCAAAAAGTTCAAAATGTTTTTCACTGCAAACGAAGCTTTTTCCCCAAAGCAGTTTTCCGAATTTCACGAAATCGACAATTTTGATGGACAAATATTTCGGTTTTCTGCACCTATTAATGTCAATTTTACGATTTATCGGTATTTTCTAGATGTTCAGCTTCCAAAATATACCAAATACATTTAATAGAAAAAATGGTATCATTCTAAAAAAGCGTACTTACAAAACTCACTTTTGAAATTTCCCGCGCTCATCGCCATAGTATTTTAATGTAACTGAATGGGGAGTTCGTAATTTTTCGACTTATTATTTTACTCACTAATAATTCCAGCAAGTTCGTGAAATTTGTTTCTAATTAATGAGCAACTGATGAGGATTCTTCCGCCACCAATTTTGAATTACTGAGAACTGTCTTTCTATTTTTTTAAGCACTTTTCCGCCCATGAGAATTTCTATTTACATTCGCCATGTTGCCAAAATGAAAAAGTATTAGTTGAGAACGAGTCATTTAATAACTGAAATCCAGAAATAATTTTAAAGCACCAGAAATAATTTTAGTTTCAGGAAAGGAGAAGTTAAAACCTTTAGAATTTTTTCTACTTGAATGAACTTTTTTGTTTAAAAAGCAAAATTTGAAAACGGAAATTTGAAAGAATTATTTCAAAAGCCAAGAACCAAAATTTGAAAAAGAGACTTATAAATAATTATTTTGTTTTTTAAAAATTCTAATATATTTTTAAAAGTCATTAAACAGATTTTAATCTTTAAGAAATAAAACCATTTCATTTTAAATCGAAAAAGCAACACATTGGGTTGCCATTCTTGAAGTAATGTAATAGCTACCTGCTCATCTTTAGGCAAATTCCATATTTTAAATTTCATTACGTAAAAATACGGTCCGATTTTCTGACGGACTGTAAATTCATTGCAATTTAAAGTAAGCGTATTTAATTACGGCATTCCATGAAGTTTCGTTATCTCCATGACCACGAAAATAATATATCTTATATCGTCTCTTGATCCATGAATCTCGAGATTTGCATATTTTAATATTGTAATTTACCAATCATTAGTGCCATTATATCGCGTTACTCTTCTCTCGCTGGGGTGATTTTTAAAAATGCGCCAAATTGCCGTCAAAACGATTGTAGTGCTTATAACGGAAAAGTACCGTTTTTAGGTATCCAACTACCTTTAAAACGTCGATTTTAACGAACATTCCGAAAGTGATTTTATTAATTTTCTTAAAGACTGTAAATTTGTGTTTCTAAATCTTCTTTTATTTTTTCTGATTGATCATTAGGAATGAAATGAGAGCGATTTAAAGGTCAGCAGCAGCTATAATTTCAATACAAGTTGAAAAATTTAATTATTTTTTCTGAAGAACTCATTTTTCATAAAAAATGCAAATAAATATTGTGATATGTCTATGAAATTTTTCACGTATGTTTTTGTTAATATTTATAATGCAATGAACTACAGATTTAGGTCTATGTATTTTATTTGTTGATTTATAGCTGCATTTATAGAAAATCTCATAAGAAATTACTAAAATTTTACATATAATTGCATATAATGATCTGTAATTTTTTTAGGTTTCGCGATATCGATTAGCTTTTACTTCCTTACACTCAGGAGGTACTTATGTACATATGACAAAAAGAAATTGTTATATGCATAATTTTTTTTCAGAGGTAGAGCCGTTTTGTAAAAATTTGATGAATTTCGACACAAATTCATAAATTTTGTTAAAAGTTGCACAGTCATGGTCTATTTTTTCATCATTTTTGTGTTTTTGTGTTTATACCCCTTCGAAAAATAAGACAGAAATTGACGGAAGTATTTTTTTTAAGTGCTCCGGAGATAGTCGGATACCGTAAACCTAAGTGCCGCCGAAAAAATGGCGTCGCTTAGGTAGGTTGCATTATTCTGAGTTTTTCGTCAAACGCGAAAAAAATCAGAAACCGAGCCAAATAGCGCCAAGCGGCACAGGATACGGAACTCTTCCCTGTCTTTCTATTTTTTAAGCACTTTTTCCCCTTTGAGATTTAATATTTTCCTTCGGCCATGTTGCCGAAAGGAAAAATTATTAGTTGAGAACGAGTCATTTAATAACTGAAATCCAGAAATAATTTTAATGTACCAGAACTAATTGGTACAGCTTTCGCCCTGCCAAGTTTGACGATTTTGTGTATGGCGGGGTAACCGTTCGATTTTGGCGAAATTTTTTGGTTGCAAAATTGAGGCAGTTAAAGCGCCAACGTTCTGGCTCCTGTAAATTCGTGACCTTTTTATCATGTGACTAGCTGAAGTACCCGACGATGCCCGGGATTTTAAGAATGTTTGTTGTTAACCAAAATCAATTTAAAAATTAACACAGTATAAATAACATAAAAAATATATGTGAAATGTTATACACGTCTCAGAATTTCAGCCTTTCATCATTTTAATACTAAAATCTGAAAAGTAAAAATGTCAAATTCTCTAATGTTTGTTAACCAAAATTAATTTAAAACTAAGCACAGTATAAATAACATAGAAAAAAAACCTTGTGAAATCTATAAATATATAAATTTATAATAAACTCCTCAGAATTCAGCTAGAATTAGCCTTTCATCATTGGGGTAAAAAAAAGCTGCAATTACAGGTTCAGCAGAAATTTCCAATAGAACAATGATATGACTGCAGCGTTGCCTCTTAAAAAAATGAAGTGTTTGATTGAGGGCTGCAAACCATTCAACTCCACTCCACATTTAACTCCTATAAACATCCTCTACATATTAAATTCCTTTTCTCTCCATAATAAACTCCTCAGAATTTTGGTATATTCAGCCTTTCATCATAGTACCACTAAAATCTGAAACATCCTCTCCAGAAATATAAATTTATTAATTTCAATAATTAAACACACACAAATATATAAATTGAGCAAAAGTTTTTTAACCAACATTTGAATAATTCGTAAATGAAAAAGCATATGAAAATAAAGATAAGAACTTCCGGAATCGAAATTAATTACCCTTAATTTTTAATTAATAAAAAACCAACATAATATGAATAAAAACGATAGTTGCTTAAAACCATATGAAAATAAAGCTATTATAAAGATGATAATAATAAAAAAAGCATAAGAAAATAATGCTCGCGCATGAAGTTAACGTTACGATATAAAGATAGTAATAATAATATAAACCGCGTGCATAAAATATTTAGCTTTTCAAGCGAAATAAATTGATTTTTAGAAAAAAACTACTTTTAATCGAGAAATTAAAATACATTGCACAAAATTTTAATTTTACCAACTTTCCACCCTACAATTTACACCCTACTTCTTTTAAATAGGATGTAAATATAAAGTTTTAACAGCCAATTGAATGCCAGTTAAAAATAATGTGTGCGCATGAAGTTAACGTTACGATATAGAGATAGTAATAAAAATCTATATATATATATAAAACAGTTCCGTAACTGACTAACTGACTGATTGACTGACTGACATACAAAGTACAGACCAAACCGTTGAACCTAAAGGACTGAAATTTTGCATGGCGATTCTTCTTATAATGTAGGGGTGCACTAAGAAAGATTTTTGAAAAATTCTTCTTAGATTTTTTTTAATTAAATTTTTAATCTGTTTTTGTAACTTTTTTCAAGTTGCATTTAAAATAATAATTTGAGGGTTGTAAAATTTATATCACGAAATACATTCAAAAAATATTACATTCAAAAAATATCATCTGTAGATAGAAAGGGGAGAGAAAATTTAAAGAAATGTAAATTTATAATGTACTCAGGGAATGTATTATTGTGGTTCTATATCAGAAAAATAATAAAATACATAAATCATAAAATAAAAAATATACATTAGCATATTGGGCACGAAGTTGAGTATCTTTCATGTAACATCAAACTCCCTTATTTTAATTCAAATGTTTAAAAAAAATTAAAAATAATAACATTTGAAAATTTCGCATAAGTTCATTTTGAAAAATTCATGTATTTCATATATATCTTATTTATTCTGCACTTTGTAAAAAAATAGAAATATGCCTGTCAAAAAACAGTAGTCAACTGCCCCAGAGAGCGCGTTGCAACGCTCTCATGTGTACGGTCTAATTCAACACAAAGGAACTCGAGGCGCGCTGCAATCGGGCGATCTGCGTGGAACTCTTCAAACGCGCGTTGCAACGCGCGTTCTAGTAGAAGAGAGCGTTGCATGTGTACGCAATCGTTTGATCAGTTGTATTTTTCAACGCGCGATGCAACGCGCATTAGAAAGCGCGCGTTGCAACGCTCTCATGTGTACATAGCCTAAAGGACTGAAATTTTGCATGGCGATTCTTCTTATAATGTAGGGGTGCACTAAGAAAGATTTTTGAAAAATTCTTCTTAGATTTTTTTAAATTAAATTTTTAATCTGTTTTTGTAACTTTTTTCAAGTTTGCATTTAAAATAATAATTTGAGGGTTGTAAAATTTATATCACGAAAAAGATCATAAAAATTCCTTTAAAATGAAATTCTTTTCGCATCTTTACCTCCATTTTCTAATTTTTGGTGAATTTTTAAAGATTAATTTTTACAATTTAATTTATTAAACGCTGATCATGTGATTTCTTTATCTGGTACTTTAAATAAATTTATCGTCACATAACAACGAAATAGACACAAAAAAATTAAAATAGTGGCGCCATCTACTGTACGCTTGTGAATCGAGAGTTGTTGGTTATTTATTAATTAAAAATATTGGAAAGTTCTTGTGGATCTGTAAATATACATGTGGTAACAGTTTTAAAATTTATAAATTATCAACCTACACAGGTGATAATTTATCCGGCGTTGCCCGGGATTTTAAGAATGTTTGTTAACCAAAATCAATTTAAAAACTAAACACAGTATAAATATCATAGAATAAAAAGCATGTGAAATGTTATACACATGAATAAAAAGAAAACCCAACATAAAAAACCGTAAATTTACAATAATTTCTTCAGAATTCAGCTAGATTTAGCGTTTCATCATTGGAGCAAAAAAACCCTGAAAAGTAAAGCATAAAATATATACATTTATAATAAACCACTAAAAGCTGAAAAGGGAAAATGTCAAATTGTCTTTAGGAAAGTAAAGCTGAAAAGCAAAAATGTCAAATTGTCGAATGTTTGTTAACCAAAATCAATTTAAAAACTAAATACAGTATAAATAACATAGAAAAGATTTAGCCTTTATCATTGGAGCAAAAATTCCTGAAAAGTAAAACATAAAATACATAAATTTATAATAAACCTACCAAAATCCATTAAAAAAATAAACACAGTATAAATAACATAGAAAAAAAAGTATACGAAATGTTATACACATTAATAATATGAAAAATAAAATAAAATAAAAATAATAATTTTTAAAAATAATAAAATAAAATAAAAATAATTTAAAAAAATAATAAATAAAAATAATAATAATAATAATTTAAAAAATAATAAAATAAAAGCTGAAACAAAAAAGCCTCCATAAAAAAGCTGAAAATACAGGTTTAGCAAAATCTGTGCGATTCGTATTCGAACCTGCGTCGTGTAGTATAGTAAATGAACGCTCTTACCGAATGCGCCACAATAACATGCTGGTGTACTGTGTAAATAGGAGAATATTTGTACTAAAATTACTGGAAAGTTGCTATGGGTTGGTGAATATACATGTATTTATGGAGTAGGAGGAGTTTTAAGTTAGAAATAAGTTAGCAGGATAGAAGCTTAGTCTTTAACTCTTCAATAGACACAAAGACATAAGCGAGGGGGGTTGCAGTAGCGATTAAAAATGATCTTGTGACACTTAGCGTGGTTGATTCGAATTTTCCATCGCGTGTGATAGTGTCAATATGCCGTTGGATCCGATTTATTTTAGAGTATAAAATCTGACTTGAAAGATTATTATTTTCATTTATTATTCTGGTTTAATATATATAATTTGAAACTTTTTGATTTTATTTATTTTTATCTTTTCGCTCGCTGTTTGCCAGCTAAGCCTAACGTGGACGCCATATTCAGAGTGGTGATTCCACAAAGTGTAACATCTTACATTTAGTTTCAAAATTTTTGGTTTTTCATTAATTAAAAATCAACGGTAATTAATTTCGATTTTTGAAGTTCTTCAGACCCTCGGCTGTTTTTAAAGACGCCTGTATGTAAAATTTCACGATCGTTGCTCCTAAACTGTGGATTTCTATACAATTACAGAGATACAAACATTCATTTTTATATATTAGATTATTTCGTGACGGATGTATCACGTGATTTATTTTGAACAATTATGGGTATTTAATCGTTTTTTGTTGTTGCTTGAATTAGTTTGAAAGTTTTTTGACTGTGAATTGTTACGAGATTTATGATGGCGGCCATTTTGAGTGTGAAGGATGTTGTTAGTAAATACCAGGCGAAGGTTTTGGGTAATGTTAGAGGGCGTTATTCTTGTGATAGATATACGGAAGGGGTGGTAAATGAGTCACTTGTACATGGGTTTATTCATTCTGATCCAATGATATTTTTCGAATTCTTGTGGGATTTGAAGTTTTTAAAGCCTGATATATTTTGCGTGAAATGTGATTTAAAAATGAAATTAAGAAAAAAGAATAATGTTTCTGATGGGTATGTTTGGGTGTGCAGAAAGAAGATCGATGGGAAGGAGTGTGGTGCGCACAGAAGCTTACGGTTTGGATCTTGGTTTTCGTGTAGCAAATTGACAATTGTATATGCATATGTATATATATATATATATATATATATGGATAGATAGATAGATAGATAGAGGGATAGAGACAGAGAAACATGCAAAAATATATATAGAAACTAATGCCGAAAAAGTGTAACAATTTTCCGGCAGATTTTAGAAGAAATATGCGTACATCAGGAGCTTATTTTTTTTATGACTTTTCTTCACAAAGTCTGAGGCCCCAATCCGCCATCCCTTATTGGGTATTTATTTATATAGGTACTGGACTGTTTATTAGGCCATTTTTTTGTCAGGTTGGCGCCAAAAACTTTTGACGCCAACTTTTCGTCAAGTTGGCATCAAAAATTTTTTGCGCCAATTTGTCGCCAAGGGCGGTGCGTCTGAGAAAGCTGTTCCAAATAATTTTAGTTTTAGGAAATGAGGAGTTAAAAGCTTTAGAATTTTTTCTAATTGAATGAAATATTTTGTTTAAAAAGCAAAATTTGAAAGAATTATTTCAAAAGCCAGAAACCGAAATTTGAAAAAGAGAATTTTAAATAATTATTTCATTTAAAAAAAATTCTAATATATTTTTAAGTGATTAAACAGCTTTTAATCTTTAATAAATAAAACCATTTCATTTTAAATCGAAAATGCAACACATCGGGTTGCCACTCAGCTAGTCTTAATATAATTTCCTTTGTTAAAACAGGCCACAGCATCATAAATACCTAATTGAAGGCATTCTAGATGTATAAATGTCTTTTTAGGTACACGAGTCCAAATAGCATTATTTACGCTCTCATTTGGATTTTGTTTCTTTCCCTCAAGACACTTTTTTAAGCGATTTGGATGAGAAAGGTCTCTAAATATTGGTCTAATAGCTTCAACGACTGGAGAAAAGAATTCTGAGACTCAGCTGCAGATCGCAATAGATTTCGATGTTTTACATTCTTCGTCCTTTAAGTGGGCGGGGTTAACGAGAGAAACACGATGTAAACAAACTGAATTTTTTGAATTTTTTTAACTTCTCGTTGTCGTAGAAACAAAAGTAATATACCATTCGAAAGGAGAAAAATAAATGATTCAAAATACGAAAAAATCAGAAAAACGATTTTTTTTTTTTACGAATTTGCCTTTCAACTGCCCTTAAATTTTTTAAGTTTAGAAAATAGTTCACAAAATTTTAGCTCAGTTGAATTATTTACCCAGTCAAAAGCAGAAATTTTTGTAGATACTACAAATTGAATTAAAAATAATGATAAAAAATGCTTTCTCTTAAAATTCCCAAATAGGAGTAGTATATAAGTTCTTCCTCTGTTTCCAAGCAAGAATGGAATAGCATCACACAAAAACATTTGGAAATGATCTAATACACTTAAGGTAACATTTTTATAGATCTGTTCAAATTGTTTTGACAGAACACAAATAATTTTCTCATACTACCCTTTTTAACATACTGCAACCTCTTTGCCATGAAGGAGCAGACCACTATTCCATAACTGTCTCTTAAAGAGGATGGGACTGCTTGCAATATATCTAATCCTTGTTTGAGGTACTAGGATATTTTCTATGTGCTAATTAACTGATACTGCTTACTTGCAAGGTTTCTGTAATCTGGATATTTTTATGCATTTCTGATCCCTTTCTGTGATATACATACACAAATTCATTAAAATGCTTGGTTGGCCAAAAACTTTTGATCATTAAGTGTAGTTCATAATGATCAAATGTTAAGCATATATATCATGTTCATAATGATCAAAAGTTAAGCAAATTAAATCATTAAGTGTAGTTCATAATGATCATTCTCCTTTCATAAAATAATGTTCATAACTTAAATTTTCTTACATAAGCAATAGCTACATTTTTACTGTATTTTGTACATTAAGTATATTCTTCCCCTTGCTCTAATCATAATCTAACAAGTATCTTAAATTATGATTTTTGTTTTTTTATAACATGAGACAAATAAAATCAACATTTTCAAAAAGCATAAAAATTAGACAAAGTAATGGGATGACTTCATCAAAAAATAGATAGCTATGTTTTGTTTTTTAATGAGTACATTTTTTTAAGTAAACTGAAAGAATTAACATTTCAATTTTCATAATTAAAAATAAAAGGTTACCTCAAATTAAAGAATGCAAGCTAAGATTAGCCTGAAATTAATTTCTATATATCGATGACAAAATAAGGCACCACATATTTTATTCAAATTTATTAGAGAAATCATATATTAAACAGTCTCTCTTTAATATAAGTTGTACTCCAATTAACAAATACTATACATCCAAAAAATGGCAAAATAAAGGAAAAGAATATAGCAATTTTATTGGACAAAAAATTACATAATGAAAAACAAAGATAAAGACTAGAAATAAATGTTATGACAATGAAGCGATGTAACACACATAAAGGCATGAGTAAATGATGAAAACTTTCAAACTAGCTTCACTACAACAGATGAAATTATAAGATTTTGAAAAAAATTATACAAAATATATCTAAAGTACATACGCAAAAGTACTATGAAAATATTTAATGAATATCCAAAACTTTATAATAACCAGTTATATGAACAAGCATTATACAAAACTTAGAATAATTTGTATAGTTAAAGTGTTTGTCTCAGTTGATAGTGTGAAATACTGCAAATTAAACATGTATAAAATCAAATTTATGTATATTTTTAATAAAAACAACTTGGATACATCGTTAAAAGCAGAGAAGGGCAATTTATACACATATTGATTACCACATGCAAAGAATGGCAGTGAGTTAGTGAATTTAAAAACTGTATACATAAAGAAATACAATTATTAATATTAATCTCACATGGGACTATGTTAGTTTTCCTCTTTAATACCTCATACGTAAAAATTTTCACATTAGGGTATATTTTAAAAATGTATATTGCATCAAATATATGGTAATCACCTACAAGTTTTGTATAAATAAAAAAACAGAAGCATCTCACACTACTTTTTTAAAATTATATATAATAATAACAGAAAAGAGGTTGCAGCAATTAAATTTCAAAAATAAATTTTTTCGTATGAAAAACTTATTTTGACCATACTGATTTTACTGCTTAAGTCTTTACTATGGTCTACAAAAGAATATTTGTTACACTATTGCTTAACACCAAGCATAACAAGATGGGAAGATTTCTCATGTAAATGAGTCCAGCATAGGACTTCAAGCCTCCAATAAGAAAATCACCCTTAGGCCAATGTTGGTTCTAAAAGCCCCTGCATAGTATCCAATATCAAAAACTTGTGATATTATTTATTGAAAAACAGTATATTAAAATTATTTAGAGATTTATTTTGATTTCAAATATTAAAATTTGTCTTTTCAAATTTTTGGAAAAGAAACAAGAAGTGATGCCCTAAATGAAGAGGGAGGGAGAGGTCCTATCTTCTTGGCTAACTAAACAGTTATAAATAGAATAAGATTTGCAATGTAATATCCAAAATGCAACTTCCTAAGTTTTACTTATAGAATTTCTCTTTAGTTAACTAATATATTATCATTTTTATAAACTGTTTTTTACAAGACATTAATTTTACCCTAGTTGAAAACTTTTTAGTTTCAACCCTTATTAAATGTTATATATTTACAAAGTTCTCTCTAAAATAGCACAAATGAAGCAGCTCAAGAAAAAATATTACATCATTTGCAGGAAACTGTTGTGTTGCTTGGAAAACTTACGATTGCTCATATTTTTCAGATTATTTCCAAATTTCTCAGATGATATTTGGTCAAAAGATACGAAGATCTTGATTTTAGAGCAACAACTTAGTAAATTTGAAAGCAAAAAAAAAAAAATTTCTGGAAATTAATTTTTTGGGGAGATAGGATTTATTTCTCTAATGATGCAGAAACTATTTTCAATAAATATTGATTCAAGTGACCTGGGAAGAATTTTTTACAGCTCCAAGGGTGTCTTATAAAAAAATTTCATAAAACAAAGTCTTATGATTTTTAGAAAACTATATAAAGTTTCAGAACAAAATAAGTTTGGGACCAATGTTATAGATATTTATTAACATTTTTTTTTTCAATTTGTATGGTACAAATGCTTGTTGAACAGTGTATGGGTGGTACATTAAATTTCCTAGTACTGCAATTGCACAGATAGAAGAAAAACAGTAAAATGGAATTTAAGCACTTCAGTGACTCACTGCTAGTGACATGAATTTTTTAAACAAGTATTAAATTTTCAGTTTTAACTGTAACAATACATCTGTCCATTTCTTTTAGTTTGTCAAACATCATTTAAAATATAGTTAATTTATGAGTACATGTAAATCATAATACTGCTTGACATATCTGACTAACAGAAAGTTGAGGATTAAATTTTCATTGAGGAAAATTTCATTAACATTACTGAAATTAACAGGGTAGTGAACAAAGTATCGATTTAATATTTGTATTACACTAATACTCAATCAAAATCATTTATCATACACTAAATCATGTGTATAATCTATAAAAAATAAACAACTTTAGGTGAATATAACTCCCTCTTTATGACCTTACATGAGATGACTCTGATATTGCCTTTTAAAGACAAAGCAGCTGTTAATTGCTGTTTCTAAAGATGATACATCTTGGCTTATCATCATCTGTTATAATTTAATAAATAAATACAATACAGTTAAATACATGCCTCTTTTATCCACCTTTAGTAACTATACTAATTTTCAAAACATCAATATATTAACTGATTCAGTAAAATATTTTTAAATTAATTATATTGTAGAGAATAAATATTAAATGCAATCATATTAATTATAATGATGAATGAGTTGGCAGAGGTGAACCATGATAATTTATAATTACTAAGAAGTTCACTTTTGAATAAATGACTATTCCTAATTACAGGAAGAATGGATCTTTGAAATTATAAACTTGGATGACAGGTTTTTATTTTCATTAGTTATTAATAGATCTTAAATTGGCTCAAGAAACAGAATATGAAATTAATGTATGAGTATAATAACTTCATGAGACCCATTTTAGATAAATGATTGCAATGTGAGCACCAACAGGTAGAAAATGAGGCTATTTATGACATAACTTCAATTAATGCTAGTATATAGTAAAAAGTACCATATAGTGTTTAACAGTTACCAGCACAATTGATACAATGCTACCCACATAAATATTCAAGCTTTACTCATAGAAGAGTTTTGTCTTTAATGAATTAAAATTGAAGCAGCTTTCTACAATAAACTATAAATTAAATAAAAAAACAAACATATGTTCTTGAACTAAGATTTTAATACAAACAAGTAAATGATTTTATTTACAATCAGTTGGATGTGTGAAAATTTTGATGGGCACAAAAATATATATTCTAGCTCAAATGACTTTACCTAAACATTCATAGCACAGGATTTGACATCTATTATAGAACTCAAACTAGAGGTTATGATTGAAAAGAGAGAAATATGATTACCACAATTTCATTCACTATATACAAAGGAACTAATTATTATACAGAAACAATTTGAACAAAAGAATAAATAATACCAAATTGTAATAACACTGTCAGTAGGCATATTTACATTTGTGCAATATACAATGTACTTCAATTTACACAGGTATATAAAAAATTTTACGAATGATGAACGAATATTTTTACTTTAAACAAAATCATCAGAGCTTCTTTTCATAAAAACTATAAATATTGTAACTTTCTTAACCTGTATCAATTTAATTTGGAATTATAATTATCAAAAGCACTCTACAGTTAAATACAAAAGTAATAATGAAAGGTTAGACTAATCAATTGTTTGACACCATGTTAAAAAAATTGTCAACAAGATTAGAACTCTTTGAGACATCAAAGAAAAAAAAATTACTGATATATTCAAGCAATATATAATTTAATACATAGCTTGAAGAATGTGATACATTACATTTCCTCAAAATGAATTTTTTGAGTGGATCAGAAAGGTAAATACCTTCCCTAGCCTCATGCTAATCTGTGATAGTTTTAATAGCACACTATTAAAATTATTAAATAGTCAAACAATAAAGGGAAGGAATATACCTCACTGTTCTACACAAAAAAATTCATTTTGAGAAAATGTAACACACTAAATTCTTCTAGCCATCAATTTAATTGTCAATTTATAAAATAGAAATATAGCTTATTTGTAAAGGATAATGCTCTATGGGCAATAGATAAATATGTTGAGAAGTTGAAATGAATATTGTTTATGAATAATTATTCTAAGATAAATCATACAAAAGACAGCTTTTGTTTTGGATCAGAAGCTTTTTTTTAAAATAATAATAGCAAAACATTTTATTTTACTTCATTATTTATGCATGTAACCTTAAATTAAACAAAGTTATTTTTGAATTTGTAAATTGGTGAGCATTTAAACCTGTTTGTCACTGCATCCATGAGTCTGCAACAAAAGTCAGCTTTTGTGAAGACATTTGCTTTCATTATTTTCCTTGACTACATATTAAACAGGTTTACCCCAAAACTGTTAATACTATTTCTACTTTTCCTTCTTCTCAAAATGAAATTTACTGTTGATCTGGAACTAATTCTACTAAAAGTTTAACATATTACTGAATATGAACATATGATGTACAAAATAATTATAGCAGCAAATTTTTTTAAATCGACCCCAAATAAACCAAAAAGATTTACTCATCAAATTGTTCTGAGATGAAGTCCATCAACCATGAAAACTACGTAAACAAAAGTTTAAATCTTATAAATTTCAGGCTATGTTTTAAAACTGCACAATTTAACGATAATGTAATTACAAGAGAAGGATGATTCCAATAGCGCTGCATACATTTATAAATGAAAATTAGCATATTAAAACAATCAGTTTAATTACACATATTGTTGCCTCCATGATATCTTAGCACATTAAGGAGGGAAATAAAAATTCAGTTGAGAACATTTTACACACTGAATTAAGTCCAAGTTTCTTAACTTTGAGATCATTTTTGAACCAATTTAAATATCTTGCCTATGTGGTGACAAGCTTTTTTTACTTAAATTCCATTCCACAAGCTTTGCTGTCTTGTTTCTTTGTTAAATATTGTACTTTCACAAATCCAAAATTGTATCTTAAACAGAAAACTAACACAATTTAATACAATAAAGTTTATAATAAATATGATTTCTTATAATGATATTTATGCATTTCTATTATTTTAAAAAATACTATTCACAGTACAATGATACAAAATGCTGCCATTTAACCAAACTTTCACACAATAAGAATAATTTAAATTGCATACATTACTCAGATTATTCGACCAAGATAATGTCATCTAAATCTCAACTATAATAAGGAGGTAGATAAACTTCAGTCTTGTTTAATAAAGTAAAATTATCTAGCTAGTTAAAAAACAGATGTAAAATACAATTTGAACTCTAACACACATATATAAATATCCAAAATTATAGCATCATGTCATCCTATTTTATATATGATAATTTAAATACAACACTCTTAAAAATTAATCATATAATGTTGTTGCACTAATCAAAGATAAACTTGAAATTTTATTCCCTTATGATAACACAGTAAAGAATATATGTATATGCATTTTGCTATCAATACACACATGTAGAAAAAAAAATTATAAATTACCATGAACTAACACCTATTCAAATTCAGATTACAGTCAATATTAAGAATTCAACTAAGAATTGTCACTGTTTAGATCAGGTGTGTCCAACCTGTGGCCTGTATGCAGCTATGGACAGCTGGTAATATGGCCTCACAAGAATGTAACCTTTATAAGGCCTGTTTTCACAGAGAAAAAATATCCCTCACATCACAATCATACCTTATTTAAGTCATCACTTTTCAGCCCAATATACATTTGTGAACTACTATTTTCAAACATGAAGTATACAAAGAGAAAAATTAAGATAAAAAATCTCTGTTGAGCACCTTAATAACTCACTCAGAATTACAAACATTTCCATTGAGCCTGACATTGAGCAGTAGTTTCACAAAAACCAGATCAAATATTCCACTAGTTTTATGTTTAAGTTGCCCTCTTTTCTTTTCTTTTTTTTAGTTATAACAAGAAATAATAAAAAAAGTTTTGATATTTACATATATTACCCATATCACATTCTTTATACGCAACCCAAAACCATTCCTCTTCCCTCAAAGCAGCCCAGGCAAGCAAAAAGGTTGGACACCCATAATTTAGATGAAAACAGAATTTTTTTAAAAAAAGAAGTAGATTAAGGATCAAGGTAAAAAATTAAATAAATAAAGCATTCATATATAGCTTATCTTATATACAATTAATTAATAGGTTTGCTTAATCTTTTCAAAGGAGGGATATAGCTCATTTTAAAATAACAGATTTGTATAGATTTTTCACTTCTAATCATTAGGGTAGAACATTTTACAGATTATTTATCCACATAATGATCCTCATTACAAATCAAAATAGTAGCATGTGTTCTTTATTTTGGAAATTTAATTTATCTGTGTTTTTGATCATTATGAATTTGAACATGTTACTGCTCTTAGAAGGTTAACAGGTACAAAAAAACTATCAATAAAAAAGCTGCCAACCCTCATGATTCATAAATCAGATGCATATATAACCTGAAAAATTTTGTATTCAAATACACAAAGTAATTAAAACTAAATTTAGTTGAGAGAAAACATGCTCTTTCTAATAGCCATAATGACATTTCATGGCAAAATATATTTTATTATTAAAAACAAACTTTTAAAAAGTAAATTGATTTTTATTTAATGAAATAAAAATCTGTGAACAAGAGTAATTTCAAAATTTTAATTCAATCATTAAAAAGCTTTATAAATTAAGGCTCTGAAAAGTAACAAATGCAAATATTTTACTTTTTCCAATTTACAGTGAATTCTATTAGATCATTTCTAATAAAGAGATTCAATCCTTTAAATATCATAAAATGTGCAGAAAGAGGTTTCACAACATTATGTACATTTAATCATCATAATAAATATAACAGATTTGATCAAAAACAACAACAAGTAGTGTTTGTCGATTAGAGAAGAGAATTGGTATAACATGATTTTTTAAACATTTAAATTTCTTTCAAATAAATTGAAGACACATTCATATGTAACGTCTTCATTTCAACACTGACATACACAGAGCTATCAACAACTATAATAAGCACTGTATCAATTATGAATTTGACACAAATCTCTCTATTATTTAATTATTTTCACTTAATTGCTTCACAAATCCAGTTGACTATTGTATAATATGTACAATGGTTAATAAACAAATGGGATAGTCTGTAGATAATTTCATGGTTTGAATTTCCTACATGATGCTGTAAGAAAATAAGCCAACAGTTAGAAAGTAAGTATACCTATCCCTTGTTTAAGAAATATGAATAGAACATAAATAGAAAAACATCTATATATTGGTACTTCGAACTAAAGATATTTTCATCTCTGAAAATGAAATAATTTACAAATATAAACATTAAAATACGACTGGAAAATTTATACAGAAGCTCAAAATTTACAAAACAATGCATAAATATTTAGATATATATATATTTTTTTTACATTAAAATTTTAAGTAGTAAAAAAAGAATAATATATAAAATATTTTTCAAAGTTTGAGTGTAAGTTAAGAGACAATGGAATCTTTTCTATAATGGTATTTATGTTTTAAAAGCTTTACTGAACTTCAGTCTGAACAATGGTGGAGTAATATTTACATATATATATATAAACATAATTTTATGCAAGAGCATAGTTTTATCCTCATCAAATACACAAAGTAATGGAATTAAATAGAATTTAGTAAAAACAAATAATTTAATCTCACTTCTAAGAGTAATGCTCATATAAACAAATATTTTTATGTGTACACGTGCAAAAAGACATTTGCACAAACAATATAATTTAATAGTTAAATTTAATATAGTAAATTTTATATATATAGGGGTATTTATATAGTTGAATATTGAAATTAAGTAAAAGTTATGATTAATATTTGTACATGGCAAAACTGTTGATTGGCTTATTTTATTCCCTTTGTAATTCACTCCTTACAATTTATCTAAAAATAATATATATATTGACTACATCACAGTTGATTCAATAACACTTTGATAATGCTTAGATGATCATACAGTTTTTAGCTAAGACAACATGAGTAAAAGAGAGACACTTGAACTAATTCATAATATGTAAGTTATCGATTTACTTATACCTTAAAGCTTAGTAAATGTATTTCGGTTAAAGTTTAATGGTTATCATACATGCATTTGTAGTCAATTGAAAATTACAAACTATTTCAAAAATAACATATTACTTGAAATGAAGTACTTTGTGCTAATCTATAATAAACTAGATAATCATGAAACAAGATCCAACATCCTATAAAAGGAAACACATCTACAAATTGAAAAAGCAAAAAAAAAAATTTTAAAAAAGAGAAATTTTTTTTTCAGAATATCATGTAATTTTTATTCTGTTCAAACTGAAGTATCAATAAAAATTTTGCCCATCAATATGATATAGTGTTTGAACAACAAATTCAAATAATCTCTGTATCATGGAAATGATCTTGCATATAAAATAAGCTGTTTTAAAACAATTTTATATAAAACTTTTCTTTTCCAAGACAAGAATAAAATTTTCATCATAGCTTCAAAAACAAAGGCATAGGTCCACTTCCTTTTGAAGAGAAGCTGAAGAATTTTTTTTTCTCTTAATTCTCATCCATCCACACACACATATATATATGCATAAAGATCAATCACCAGCATTAGTTTCTATGAGATTCTAACTGATCTACTTATTATCAGTTCACAGAAGTCAACATACAATCACAAGTAACAAGTATTTACATAGTTCAAGTATTATGTTGTCAAAGTTGCTTCAATAAGGTATAATTCATGCTACTAGTCTCCAAAGTTTAACATTAAATTTTTGATGCATAAGATGTTAAACAGAGTTGGATCAGCATCTTCATTCTGGCACATTTTTTATGAAACTGATATGTATGTATTTAATATGCTTAAACATAAATATGTAGCAAGCAAGGATATATTTCTAAAAATTCCTTTTAAGTTTGCAAACAATAAACTCCCTGGCAGTGAGAAATAACTGTTGCACTACATAATTAGCTAAACTATAAGAACAGTTATTTATTGTTCCTAAGTTAAACATTTTTGCAAATGTTTTATAAAAGTATCTAAAAAATAATAATAATAAGCTTCCTGTGATATCTAGCATATTTTTTCATTTGTTAAATAAAATATACAAGAAATTAGAATTTAACAATGGTAAAAAGCTTAATACGTCTCTTTTCTATTTTCTTTACCAACATGCTATGTTTGAATTCAAAACTTTTATTTATTTTCCTTTTTTAAATATTTTTTTTTTTTTTTTACCTATTTATTGAAAGATGCATCATAAGCTTCATTTTACACAAAAATAGCTGTAAAACACAGATATCTCCGAACACTTGATGACCATTCCTTTCAAACCATTTCTTCCAGCCCATTTCTTTCACACCATTTCTTTCAAACCATTTCCTTCTAAGAACAATTTTTAAATTTTTACACAAAATTTTAAAATGACTAACAAACAATCAATGAAGTAAGTTTCTCTTTCACTAAGTAAAATCCTAGTATTTAGATATAGCAATGAAAATTAATACACAATGAAAATTTTGCCAGTTATAAAAAAAATTTCTCAAGTTTTTGAAAGACATTAAAATTAAACTGAAAGTTTTAAAACTCTAAGATTTTTGTATGAACTCAAGAAGAATCAACCTCATGAATTTCCTTTTACTTCCCTCTTAGTTATAAATAATGGATAAACATTCCCATACTTTGAACATACACACATTTGGAAGCAGACATACTCTTCATAGAGCTTAAAGGATTAGTTTTAATAAACAAAAACAAAAAAAAATCAAAGAGAACATTTAAAATATAAACTCTCTTTCCAAAAGCAGAAAAATAATTTGTTTAAAGCTTAAACCCCATGTTCAATACTAAAAAGACTGCATTGGTAACTTAACACATGCAGGAAACTCGAACAACCAGATCGTAGAAAACATCCCAGAATGCAATCCAACAGGTTTAACATCTTATCACCCACTCTAAACCCTATAGCAAGTCATTTACTTTATCTACTCCACATATAGTCAGAACTCTTCATCGGTGTTGACCCTAATATTAAAAAATATACATAATTTCCATGACTACTGCATATATTAGAATTCTGCTTCACTTCACATTGTCAAAATCAGCAAAATTATCAAAATTAGCAAAATTGTCAGATGCTGCTGGAGCTGGATTTGAGAAAGGATCGAATGCATCTTGAGTTTTGCTTGACTTAGAGAACAAATCGGTGAAGGCATTGCTATTGCTGGTATTTTCAAAATCAGCTGCTTTGAAAGGGTCGACTGGGGCAATTGGGGCGGCTGGGGCAGCTGGGGCAACGGGCACTGGTGGAGCAGGGGCTGCCCTTGTTGGTCCTGGTTTTGGAGCACTAGTACCTCCTCCTACTTTGGGAGGAGCTGGTCGAGGAGGTGGAGCTTTACTTTTCTTTGGAGGAAGAGCTGGGGTTGGACTTTCAGGCCTAGGCGGTGCTGCATCAAAGGGGTCAGCACCAAAAGGGTCTGAATCAAAACTCTGCAGAAAAAAAAAACAACATATGTCAATGTGCATTACATCAGCATATTAAATTAGTAAAACAACCTACATTATGTGGACACTTCTATTTCATTTATGTGCTTTGCACAGTTTCATTAAACAGTACCATTATAAAAATCTATATACAGCACCTAATAACATTGAGAATGAAATTACTCATAAAATGTTAAACTTTTAATCATTAAAAATTGTTCATAAAATAGTATGTATGTGCAACAACAGTCTTCTATAACCTTTATAACAAAGTGATAATACCTCATTTAATGAAATATTGAAACCAAAGACTAGTTTTTTCAATTACAAAGAGCCACTTCCTACATGAAGTTGCTAGTAAAATGAAATAAACCTATCTGCTTTGGCTAACCAGTTTCTCTATTCATAAACAAGTGCACATGAGATGAAGAACTGACTCTATAACAACTGTTGAAAAGTTGCTGCCAGGAAATAATCCAAAATGTCCAAAACAGTTTTTCTGTAATATCTTAGAATACCATTTTGCCTGACTGTAAAGAAATTTCTTTTTTCTTCATTTGTAAGTCAACATTTTCTTCAAGTGGGAACTATCAAAACACAAAAGATGTATAAGAGCATGGAATTTGCTGATACAAGTTGTTAAAGAAAATTTATTTTTAGATCTAGATAAACTCCTTAAGAATTTTCTAGCAGATTGTTCTGCATAGAGAAAGCATTGGAAAAAGTATATTGTGAGAAATGAATAAGATCAAAAGACACAGATACTGGCTTTAGAATATCTAATAACTCCAGGCAAATATTTTTATGTCAATAGTCTTTGTTGTACAACAATAACAAATTCTTCAGTGCAAATATCACATATTTTCCATAACTGAATGTACATTTCTAAGCAGTTTGCAAGAGCATATTTTAACAGCTTCTTGACAGCATTATATGTGCCCCACCAGCTTCACAATCCTTCTGCTACTACGAACAGATTATTCCTGAAGTACTATACAAGCAGCTGAATATTTATTTTTATACTCTTAATCTGTAAAACTTCATAAGATATGATTGTAATAGAACAAACTTAATATTACTATACATAATATAAACAGATTGCATGATAATAAATTATACCTAATAAAGTAAAGGGTTACAAAAGAATTATATGTGAGATCACTTTTAGTTTTATTATTCATAAACATAACAGATTTAACTAGATGCTTTAATAAGACTTCCTTGTCATAATAAATCAGCTGGCATCATATTTGGCCATAATTCTAAAGAAGGTGAAACTATTTCTTAGGAACTTTCTATACGTCTCTGTTTTCTAGGACCAGTCAGAATATTTTTGTCGTTTTGTTTTGTTTGTGTCATTTTAGTTCTTTTTCTTTTCCCCCTACTATCTTCATGGGAAGAAATCACAGAACACAGCATCATGACTATCAGGCACCCTTTATTGAAGTCTTGTGTACTGCACTATTTGATTGGTGAGGAATTTAAATTTTTTATTTGCAGTTTGACGTGGTGCAGAATCCTGATGGAAGTCTATGATTGTGATGGTAGATGCTGCAGAAATCATTCTTTAAACATGGCTTTAATATTTTCACTTTGTTGTACTTTGAATTAATTTTAACCATGGATAGCACATATTGTGATTAAGTAGCTCCCTTTGTAAATATACTTCCATAGAAACCCTAACATTTTTAAAATGAGCAAAAGAAGTTGATAGACATAAATCTTTTCTATCACATCTCTAGAGAAGTTAAGTAAAAAAAATGTTTTTTTCCAGAAGATAAACTGAAAATTTACGTGAGTTATAATATTAATTCAAATTCTATCAAAAATATTATTTGTAGTAAGTTTTTTTTTTTTTTTTTCAGTATGTAGGCATCATTTTTTTTAAATACCAAATTAGGGTTAGTTATTAACTAGTGTTTCCTGTACATACAATTCATCACAAATAATCAGGAGTTCAGTGTACGTGTAAATTAATTGTAAACTTGAGATATCCCACTTTTAATTTAAACTGTTTTTGTAAAATCATATACAGTGGATCTCGATCTATCGTTTTTCAAAGGACCAAATGAACTGAACAATAAATATGGGAAAATGATAGATGCGGGAACATAACAAAGCAATATGATCATCAATATGGGTGAAATAAACAACGCATACAGGAAAATGATGATTCAGAGAACGATAGATCGAGATTCCACTGTAGCTTGAAAAAAATCTTTATGATTAATAAATTATTTAATCTAACCCTAATACAGGGTACTGCTTAGTAATACAAATTCAAGTTAAAAGCACTTAATCATACACAGTATAGAAATTGATTTCAATAATTACACAAAGTTTTATTTAGTACCATTATTAACCATTTAAATTCAACTGGTTTTCAAATAACATCTTATGCATAAACTTCTGCTCATTAATATTTTTTGTTCAAAGTATAGTTTAAACTGTAATAAGTCTAAATTTATTTTTTTTTAATGGTGGCAAAAGTAACAAAATAAAAAATTAATGATTTAAATCCTTCAAAAGAAGATAATTTTAAAAAGTATGAGGTTTACTCAAGAGAACAAAAGAATAAAATATATACTTACAGTAACTGGTGACTGTAAAGAATTTGATTTGGAAAGGCCAAATGGATCAAAAGGATCCTTTTCTGTAAAAAAATAATAAAATTGTAAATAATTTTAAGTTATGTTTATTGTACTTCACAACTGTAAACCAACAAAAGGTAAATGAGTTTAACCCTTAGACCGTTACGAATGCTCTCAGCACGTTCATCAGAGTCTTTCCACCAGCATTACAAACACGCTGGACGCGTCCAACTGGATTTTTGAATGTTTTGCACATTACAAACGCATTTTACACATTCTAAATTGATTTTTTCATACAACAATAAATGGCAAAACTTAATGGTATTCAAATACAATCTCTCCTGATAAGAAGTAGATTTGTGGGTGATATTTTGAGAATGTATACAGTATAAAATAGCTTGAGTTTTGGGTTTTTGAAAACTTAAGACTATTCTAACTGACATTTTAAGTGCTGTGAAGTGGGTTTATGCATATTAACTTGCTTTAAAATATATCCTACTATAAGAAATTTATAAACAAAAAAATCTGTGCATTATACAAATATACATATGTATTCTTAAAAGTTTTATGTTTCACTTATTTTGTACTATTTATTTTGATTTAAATAACTTAACTGTATTGAACTCGCGTTTTTGAACATTCCTTCAAAGCGTACATCCTCCGAAATGTATTTCCAAAAAATAACCCAACGCTGGGGGAAGAACCCGAAGGCGAAAACTCAACGGTCTAAGGGTTAAAAGAATTAAGGAAATATGTGCACACAACTAAATATACTTGCAACAAGTGAAGCAAGTAGTTTAAATTACAGAGTTCCACTAGGTTTGCAATGTGGGATTTTGGAACTATGTAAAAATTTCCACTCTCTCTTTTGCATAAGTAATTTAATGAATATTTCTTCAGCTAATAATAGTAAGAAAAAAAGCCCTTACAATTGTTTGGAAATTCCCATACAGGAACACACATTTTCAAAGTTTTAAATAAGATTCTATTTATATAACACCCTTTAGAAACAGAAACAAAAATATATGTCTGTGGTTATTCCAAGAATTTGGTGTACTATATTTTGCAAAAGATAAAAACAATAATTTAATAATATTTCTTCAACTAAAAATAAAAAACTCTTGTAATTGATAATTTGGAAAAAACTTGCAGACATTTTCAGCAAAAAAACTGACAGAAAACAAACATTTCCATAAGTTTCTTTATGATTCTGATTATATAACACCCTTCAGAAATAGAAATAAAAAGAGATCTCACTAAACATTTAAAAGAATTATTTCAAACTATATTTTAACACTTGAATAGGTTTGGATTGAAATCCATGCATATAAACTAAGTAAATGGGTTTATCATTTTTAAATTTGTAGCTCTAAATTAAACATATTCCTATTGAATGGCTCCCCATGCCTTTTTCCATACCCAAAACAGCAGCTTGTAGCTGAGGTGAGGGGTGGGAGGACAAAGAAAAATATTTAAATTCCATATAGAGGAAAACTCATGGACATTCCCTGTCATAACCCTATTTTTTACTCATTAGTTTTAAATTCACAGCTTTATTGGAACATATTTAATCTTTTTACAATTTTCATGACCCATAGACACCTTTTTATTGCATTGTGTTTAATGCTAGATGTAACATTCCATGCCCACATGCCATCAAATGTATATTACAAAGCTGTTTTCAGTTCAAGACAAATATACATTTTAAGCAAATACGTAAAAAAATTAAACAGTACTTTTACAAACATATAAAAAAATAAGTACTTATCAAATACTTTTAATAACAGATGATTCCTGAGTTTTTATGAGCTCTTTTACGAATTTTAAAGAATCATTTTTCATTAGAAAAGTTATTTTGTCATTGTCAATACAAGGTGATCAGAACAGAACTTTAAAATTGACCTCTAAAAAACTACAATTTTTATTGCATTGCTAACTCTTTAAAATGGATAAAAATTTACTTTATTATCTTTAAATTTAAATACAATAAACTCTGAACTTATCTATTACTTTTGCACTATAAATCTTTACAGAAACATTATGTTGTAGTACTAAAATATAATGTTGTAATACTTTCAAAATAAGTACAGTAAACAAAAACAGGATCTAGAAAGAAGGGGTCTGCCTTAAAATATGAACTGAAAGAATGTCAATGCAGTTCCAGTACCATATTTAATACAATTAAAAAAAAAAAAAGACATTCCATAGACATTAAAAATTAAGAACTTTAAGAGCACTTAGAGATGAAGAAATAAACACACAAGTGCCTTTAATAAAAACTGTCAAAAAATTAATAGTTCTTCAGGACCATTATTGGGAGTGTATGACTTTTCATATAAAATGGATGTGAAACTTATTTAATTTTATTAAAAAATCATTTATATTTATGAAACATAAATTAACAGCATAGGAATAAAATAAATATAAATAAAATAACTTATTTATAATTATAAAAAGTAAAAGTGGATGTTTTTCAACCAGATAAATATTAATTGACAACTGTTATGAAATATGATAAGACTCTCACTGAAGAAAATACTACTTAAATAATCATAAGGAGAAAAAAAAAGTCTAGAAATCATGATTTTAGGCCGTTTTAATCTTTGAAACAGCTCACTTAGGAAGGGAGATCCTACCCGGTCATTATTTACATGATATTTTCAGGGAAGAAAGATATGATTATTTACCTGGAACAACAGCAGCTGCACTGTTAAAACCCCCAAATGGGTCACTAGCAAGAAATGGGTCTTCCTATAAATTCACAGAAAAAGGAAAACTTTATTGGTATTTTTTAAACAAACAAAAAAAAAACATATGGTCATTTTTGAATATCATAGTACAAGATAAATACATATATGATTTGAATCTTTTTTTAAACAAATTTTACTAATATGTTTTTGAATCATGTAATTACTAATATATTTAATAATTAAAGTCTTGTTTTAAAGAGCAAAGCAGAATTCTTAATTGCATACTTTATTAACTTAGAAGGAATACTAAAATAATATTAAAAAGAACCAACTTTAGTATTTGGTTGTGCAGCAGTGACACCGAATACATTATCAAATGGATCTCCTCCAAAAGGATCCGCAGTGGCAGTCACAGCTGTTTCTTTGAATGGATCTAAAGAAGAAAAAGCAAACTATAGCACAAAATAGATTAAAACATTTTAGTAATATAAAGAATTTTTATAAATAAGGTTTAGTTAATACAATAAATTCAGCTGTAAAACTTTGTAGTATCACACAACTAAGTGTGAGAGGAGGAAAATATCACTTAAATGTGATTGTTTTAGATAATTAAATCCTATTACCCATCAAGATAGTGACAAATCAACAATTTTGCCAAAATGAGTTATAAATCTGTACTCAAACATATACATTATATTTAACACTAGCATTAATTATCCCAAAAACTGTATTTAAGGATTTTTTAAATCCTGAATTAATAAGTCAATTTTTTTTTTTGCTTTGAAAAGGAATAAAGGAAACAAGATTGTACAAAAGCTTCTCATTTCAGTCCAGGTGCAATAAAAGTATATATTAATACTTACAAAAGGATTTATGGATGTGAATTATTACAATAACTTTTTTTTTCAGATCTGAAAACAAGTATCATTTGGTAAATAAAGAATAATGTTAAGTTATTGAGCCTATTTGCTCTTTATTTATATTAAAGTTAACATGAGGATATTCTATAATAGGATAAAAGGGGCTGGGATAGGGCATATACATTATTTAAACTCTTAACACTAAAATTACATGTAAAGGTATTCAAAGCATCTATACCAGCTTTGAAAGGGTCTTCTCCTGCAAAAGGATCACTGGCGAATCCATTCAATTTCCCTTCAAACGGATCTTTACTTTTAAAAGGATCTTCCTGTGTGATGGAAAAATAAGAAAATATATATTTTAAACATCATGTGCTTTATTAAAGAACACTATTTAATACAAATTTAAAAAATAAATAAATACCTGAAAATCACTTATAGGAGCAACAGGAGAAATTTCAATTTCTTCTGCAACGATAGCTTTTGGAAACTATGGGGTAAAAATTACTAATTAGTAGATTGTAAAATACATAAACTTATCAACACCAATTTTTATATAAAAAAATTAAATAGATGAGGAGAAAAAGGCATTTATATACTTGGAGCAGAATAAACAATTGTAAGTTCTATTAATAGTTTGCATTTCTTTTGACACAGTAAGAAAATTAGTCATAACTTTGCTTAAATTAGACACTGTTTTAAAAAAATTCTCTTTATGAAAGGTTCACTTCTGTAAAAAATAAAAATATAAAATTTATATATATATATATATATATATATATATCTGTAAAGAGATACTTCATAGGATAAGACACATGAGGTATACAACAATCAACCAACCTCCAGTTATATTCTGAAGTATTATGCACTATAAGCCCTATCAATGGTTACATTTTCATTTAAATTAGCAAATTTTTCATTAAGAAAATGGAATCTTGGCTATCTTTATATGATTTAATAAAGAACTTGTTGTGGATTCCAGGAATTACTAAGCTCTAATCATATCAAAATACCTATATAGCATAACCACAAACAAAGCACAGGAAACTTAATGAAAAAAAAATTTCCATACTTCTGTAATTAAAAACTGCAATAAATTAATTGCTACAGTTTTAAAAAAAAAGCTGTTTTAAAGAAATCCTTTTAGAGAGAAAATGATTTAACTATACAGATACTTAAATAAAAGAGACATGCTTAAAAGATTTAGTAAGAAAAGTCATTTAAAATTCTAATTAATAGTTTATGAAGTACAGTTAGTAAACTTTATTCTGTAAAGTGTGTTAGATTTATCAAAACTACTTTTTTAAATGATTGGCCTTTATTAAAAAAAAATACAATACAACTAATACACTGTTTCAAAATACTTGCAAATGTACTATCACTCATTGATAAATATATGATTAATCATTGATAAATATCTTTAATATAAAGAATTACTCTATGATTTGTATCCAACATTTATCCACTTGTGCAAATGGATACTAGCAAAGGTATCAAAATATTAATTATCTAAAATCATTATTTTATTTTTGTTTTCTAATGTTGTATAGTGAATGAGAGCATTTCTAGCAAAGTGCATTTGTTCCCTAAGATTTCAAAATTTAAAAGTCTATAAAATTTGAGACATTTTAGGAAAAAAATATTATTTCTATCTATCTATATCATACATAAAGTAGATTTTTTTTTATGTATGATTGTTTGTGTTTTAATGTTTAATTACATTAACAGATCTGTAAAATCAGACAGTTTTGAACTACTAGCAGCATTGAACTGCTAGTTCAAAACTGATCTGTAACAGATCAGTTTTGAACTAACAGTAAACTCATACAAACTGATTTGTATGATACTTATTCTTTAATACTTAGAATTTTTATACCTATAATTTTTAATAAAAACTGAATAAAAGCACATAACATGTAAAAGAGAAAAAAAATCATAAGAAGAAAAACTGTTGAATTTCTCAAGTTCACAAACTGTTTATAATTTAATAGCATCACAATTCAGAGAAGACATTTCATTATTTGACAGTTTTAAATGTTGTTTTAAAATGATTCAGGAAGTAACTCACAGTCGGTGAGAAAGTAGTGACTTCTGCATCTTCCAGAGGTGGAAATCCAGTAAGTGTGAAGTCAGAAACACTACGGAAGTCTCCAAAGGAAATAGCATTTTCCATTTCTTTGATTGCATCCGTCATTAACCTGTGTTGTTCTTGTAATTGGTCTATCTTAATTTTCATCTATAATAAAAAAAAATTTAATAAACCTTATTTCTCATTCATAAACTAAAATAAGGATGCAAAAACTTCCAATACATGTAGCTAGTCTAAATTTTTGTTCACCACTTAAGTGAGCTTCCCACTTTAAACACCCTACTTTAACCATGCAAGTTAACCTAAATCGCTTTTACTAAGCTAAACTTTATCAACGCATATTAATAGATAGGTATTGTTAAAATTGAGACTTGCAAAAACAATGACAGAACATCATCTATGCTTTTTATTTGATTTAAAATGAAGTGCACATCTGCTGGAAAGTTACAATAAATATCAAGGAGTAGGAAAGCAATATAAAATATCATGAATAAAAAGCTAAATACATAAAAGACAATTTAATATAGCAAAATCCAGAATATCCTTAAAATCCGAGGTATGATACTAAATTTTAATATTGTCTATGAATTTGTTTAAAACTATATTTGAAAAAAAAAATTAAGATTGATGTTTGGCATTAAAATACAGATCATAAAAACCTGGAAAGTAATTTTTAAATAGTATCATTAAATATTTTCAAATTCAAATAAATTTTATAGATACTACTATAAAAATGGACTTAACAGAAACTCCCAAATTCATGTATCATCCTAACAGTAACTATCTGGGAATCGGACCTGATAAACTAATGATTTCCCTTTCAATAAATTTTACAATATTAAAAGAAAAATGTTATTTTGTTTGTTGCTGCAGTGAAAATTTTAAATAAATAATTTTAATGAATACAAAAATATACATTTCACAAAAAAGAGCGTTAATAATTGAAAATGAAAAAAAAAATTCCTTTTAAAAGAGGAGGAAAGGTTTAGGATTTTCAAATTTTAATGAAGATAAAAAAAATGAAAATTACCTTGACTCAAAAGATTGAAGGGGCAAAACAGAAGAAAAAAAAACCCTAATTTTTTATGGATAATTTTTGAAACAGCATTTAAACACATACATGTACACACACACACACCAAAACCAAAAAAGGAAGCTGATATTTACATGAAATGCTATTTATACACCCAGTCTAAAACAGGTTTAGATATTTGATACAAATCAGCCATCCACAAATGTTATGAATTGCTGTCTTTTAAAAGATAAAAAAAAATTGCAAAATTTAGGTGGGATTGTCATACTTGAAAACCTCCCTGATGTTTTCTGTCTTTCATAATGTTAAGACTGTGTCTGCAAGTCTTAATGATCCCTCTAGAAATACATATCAGTTATGAGATAACTGTATTAATTGGAATATCTGCATTGGAAATTAATCTTTTCCAATTATAAAATCTATTTAAATTATTCATAAATACAGTGAAACTTCTCTAGCTGTCCACTCCTTAAAGCAGCAATTTTTTTCGGAATCATGACTGGCCTCCTTAGAGAAGTTTCACAGTATTATATATTCCTCCAGTGAAAAATAACAATCCTTATTTGCTTTGGTAAAAATAGTTTAAAAAGCTTTTATCCTATTTACCAAAATAAAATGTTCATGTAATGCAGATCAAATATCTTATTCACAAAAGAGGAAATATGTGCTTTTTCTTTGCCTATGAATTGGGAATATTTAAACTCAGATTAGTTCAATACAATCACTGAAGCTCCTTCAGAAGCTAATGGAATCCTCTGAACAATTCCTTAACAAACCAAAGTTTTCATTAAAAGATTATTCATTGACATTACATCACATTCTATCTTTAGAGACATTTTCAAGTTCTTCATGTGCCTATCAAACCATTTATAATGTAGGATTAATTGTATTCTTTGTGCTAATTCATATTTATGGACAAGTTTCAAGGACTTCTTTAGAACTTCTGTTAGTTAAATTTTACATAAATAGGGTTAAATCTTTACTTAAAATTTTCTTTAATGCTCTTAAATTTTAAAATTACTTACCTGGCTAATTTGAAGAATAGTAGTTTGTAATGAGCTAGTTAAGGCATCTAATTGACTTTTACTGGCACTTATTTGACTCTCTAGCTTGGCTTCTTCTTGTCTCAACTCACTGAGTTCCTTACGTTTACTGTTAAGTTCCTGCTCTTGAACCTAAGTAGTCACGTAATAGTAAAAAAGGGCAAGAAAAATACCAAATTAAATATTTCACAGCTAAATACTTTAAATCTTATTGCTTTTCACATAAAATGATATTGAAACATAAAATACATATTAGAGATTACCAGCATAGAACCCTCCATGCATGAACACTCACACACATACACGACTTTGGTTACAGTACAAAATCTACTTGTAACATATTGACTTAACACAATCATCATTCATATATATATATATATATATATATATATATATATATATATATATATACTAGCTGAATACCCGTGCTTTGCTACGGAGTAGATAAATTCAAATTAAATAAAACGGTCAATGTATACAATTAATGCAAAAAAATATATATATATATATATATATTTATAAAAAACTATAACAGATATTTTTATAGGCAAAATAATGTAGAAGAAAATATTCAAATTAAATACAACGGTCAATGTATCCAATTAATTTATATGTTTAATATCCATAAAACATACTAATTTGAATTAAATTCTTAAAAAAACTTCCATCTCAATTAGTCCAGTCATTAAGTTTTACCTTTTACCGTATTTTAATACTTTTTTGTCAATTTATTTCATTGTTATGCAAGTGACGATAAATTAATTTAAAGTATCACAAAAAGAAAAGAAACCATGTGATCAGCATTTAATAAATTAAATTCTAAAAATTAATCTTTAAAAATTCACCAAATATCAGAAAATGGAGGTAAAAATTCGAAAAAAATTTCCTTTTGAAGGAATTTTTATGATCTTTCTCGTGATATAAATTTTATAACCCTCAATGTATTATTTTAAATGCAAACGTAAAAAAAGTTTAAAAAACAGCTTAAAAATTCAATTTTAAAAAATCTAAGAAGAATTTTTCAAAAATCTTTCTTAATGCACCCCTACACTATAAGAAGAATCATCATGCAAAATTTCAGCCCTTTAGGTCCAGTGGTTTGGTCTTTACATTATCTGTCAGTCAATCAATCAATCAATCAGTCAGTCAGTTACGGAACTGTTTTATATATATAGATATATAAATCAATGCATTACACACATACTTCTAATTCCATTTCTTGATCTTCCTTCTGTCTTTTCATAGCATCAATCTAATACACAGAAATTTTGAAATTAAAATTTGTCAAAACATAAAATTTTAATACAATTACATAGTAAAATTTGATAATCAAAGTCATTTATTTATTGATTTGTGTTACGATAGTTGAGTTAAAGTACAAGGAAAGAGACTACAAGAGAAATGAATTCATATATACATATTCAAACTACAAAACTTTGATAAAAGGCTTTCTTTACTACCAGTGATATAAAAATAATTTCACATTCACAATGAACTTAAAATTTTCATTCATGCATGAAATTTACTAAGTTTTATGATTTTCATGCATATTTTTTATAATCATAAAAATATAGATGCACCTATAATACAATGTTATACATGCACACGTGAAAAAAGAAGAAAAGAATGAAGAAAAAAGCTAGAAAGTTAAAGACGAACCATTTTGATGCGAACACTGTGAAGCAAATATTTCTTCTGATAAATAATTTTTTTAAAAATTTCACCCAGTAAACTGATGGTACAAAAAGTAATAGTTCAAAGTTTTGTAGAGGGTAGAAAAAATTTTTAAAAATACATTCATAGACATTACTACCCACGAGTTAAAAGGTGCCTATGCAAGAAATATATACCAGAGTCAAATAAAGATAACAATGTAAAAAAATGTGCACACTAAATGTTTTCTTCATTTTCACAAATCACATTATTTATGCTAATAAATTGAAAATTCATACATTTGTATGCCAAAATAAGTATGTTTAAAAATATATGGGTCCTTAAAATAGAAAACAGGGTCTTTAAAAATGAAAACAAGACAAATCCTAGACTTGTAAGGAATTTACAAACTCTGCAAGATTATCTATACATATGTATATAACATATTGTAATCTGTGTCTTAAAAAAATCATTTCAGTTCAAATTCATCACAGGCATTTAAGTAAATTATTATAGAATACAAGGTGTTTAGTAGAAGTTTATTCATTTAATTAATTCATTCCTAGTGAATAAAGGATGCTTATTAAAATTAACATACAGTTGTGCAAACAAATGAATAAAATGTTTCATAAAATGACATCTGTAATTTTACATATATTAAGCTTAAAACAATACTAATTAAAGATTCAGACTCAATAAAATTTAAAACTCTTGAAAGAGTGTATGGACTCTGGAAAGTACAAAATAAATGGAATTCAGTAAATTCTTGTACAGCACTTAAAATTTTTAATGTATTTATATAGGAATTTATTATGAATTGAATAAAATATACTTAACACTAATCAGAAAAATAAATAAAGTTAGTATACACTATTTTTTTTTCAAATGCCAGATAGTTTACAATCAAGCAATTAGCTTGTACAGCTCCGATTAAAAAAATTAGTATAATGAAAGAAAGCATGTTCAAGGGAATTGCAAATCTAATTTATGAAATAAATAATCAATGATATCAAATATAAATTATCATAATATAAATCTGCATATTTTGTAGATTATAAAAATATGAACATATTACAATGATATAGAAAATATATTTAAAACAGCAAGTGATAAAAAATTCAAAATATTAGAATACTTCATAACATGGTTCAAAAAATTAGAATAATGTAAATATATTGTACACAATTTAAACTCGAAGGGTTTTTACATGCTAATCAGTACTTTGTTGCATCACCCTTAGCTTTAATGACAGCTCTTAAACGGTTTGGCATATTATTGGCTAAAGGTTCACACATTTTTTTATCAATATTCGCCCATATGTTCTTCAAACTAGAAATAAGATCTTTTTTGTCTCTTGGTGCAACTTCTTGAAGTTGTTTTTTCATAATTCCCCACAAATTCTCGATGGGGTTTAGATCGGATGAATTCACAGGCCATTTATTTCCTTCTCTTGGAGCCATTTAGTTGTCGATTTGGAAGAGTGGGAAGAAGCTGAATCTTGCTGAAACACGAAATCGTCATCACATAAATCCTCAGATGAAGGGATCAAGAAGGGTTCAAGAATTTCTTGATACACTTCTGAATTGACTTTTGTGTAAATAATACACAACCTACCTGGGCCTTCTGCAGTCATGCAGCCCCATACCATGACAGAGGTCACAAATTTGACCAAATGTTTTAAACAATCTTTATCAAAAGCTTCTTGTTTAAGTCTCCAAACACGTATACCTTGATTCCCATGGGACACAGAAAACATACTTTCATTGCTGAAGGGTACCTTTTTCCAGTCATCTTGACCCCAAAATAGCCTTTGTTTACACCATTTGACTCTAGCAGCCATTTGCTTAGATGATAAGAGTGGCTTTGTATTAGACACACGTGATCTCAAACCTAATTTGTGAAGTCATTGTAATGTTGTAGATTTAGAGGCATTTACACCCACTGCTTTCCATTTTCTCTACAAATATCTCACACTTCGAAAGCGATGTTTCTTCACAATCTTTTTCAATTGCCTTTCATCTCTTGCTGAAGTTACTGGCTTTCAACCACTTTTAAATAATTTCATAATTTAATTCATAATTTAATTCATCATTAATTCATAATTTAATTTAAAGTGTTTATTTTGAAAACACTTATTACTACAATATTCTCTCAAAACTCTACTCACACTTGCTTGAGAACATTTCACTTCCTTTGCTATAAACAGTTGTGTTTTTCCTTCTTTGGGCAAGTGCACAATATGAAATTTCACAGCCTCAGATAAGTCACTCTTTCGTCCCATATTAAGAAAATACAGAACTAAAATCAAATGCCAAACTACTTTTCATTTTCCGCGGAACACATTTTATAGTCCTGCACATATTAGTCCCACAGCTGTTCTCTAAACCAACAGGAAAATAGTTGCATATTCTATTTTTTTTAACCATGTTATGAAGTATTCTAATATTTTGAATTTTTTTTCACTTGCTGTTTTAAATATATTTTCTATTTCATTGTAATATGTTCATATTTTTATAATCTACAAAATATGCAGATTTATATTATGATAATTTATATTTGATATCATTGATTATTTACTTGATAAATTAGATTTGCAATTCCCTTGACCATATTTTCTTTCATTATTCTAATTTTTTTAATCGGAGCTGTATGCAATATTATTGCATGCTTAATGTAACAGTAATAGACATCCTCAACAAACAGTTGATAACTGTAAATTAGCATGTACTCTCTAAAAATACAAAAAAAAAAAAAAATGAAAACTATTCTGCAGAATAGCATAATATAATAAGTGAAGAAAAAGAAAAAAGTAAAAAATATATTTAGTCTACCTGATTCACTTCATCCTCAGTTTGAGCCAGCAAATCACAAAGGTTAAGGTCTAAAGAGTTTTTCTAATGCATGCAAAATATAACAAAATTTTAATGCAAATCAATACTTAAGGGATGCAAAAATACAAAAATGATGCAAAGAATAAAAGCAAAATCAAGTTTAAATAAATTATAACATAAAACATAAAAGAAGAAACAGATAAGGTCAGCCTACATACAACTTTACAAGGATCTCTACATGCAGTACATAATTTAACTGATTAATTTAATTAAGCTTAAAAGACATAAAAATATATCTGTCCACTGCATTACCTGTTTGTCAAGGTCATTTAATCTTTTACGGGCTTCACCCTTCTGAATTTCCAACTGTTTTAGCATAGTTTCCAGAGCATCTTGTTCATTTTGTAAATTTTTAAATTCTCCAGTTTTAATTTTTACATCTGCTTCTTTTTGGGCAAGATCTTTTTCTAAAGTCATCTTTTCCCTAAAAATGAAAAGGTTTATTTAGTTAAAAAAATAAGTTGCACTTGTTTAATTTTTTTTTTTTTTCAAGTTACAGTATCAGCATATTTATCAGTTATACTAGCTGAATACCTGTGCTTCACTACAGAGTACATTCAAATTAAATACAATGGCCAATGTATGCAATTAATGCCAAAAATATATATATATATTTATCAAAAAAAAAATCATAACGGATATTTTTAGAGACAAAATAATGTAGAAGAAAATATTCAAATTAAATTTAATAGAACATACCAAAGAATATAGTACAGTTAATATAGTACAGTTTGAGGAACATTTCTTTTACTGTGTTTTAATTACTATATATTTTTAAATAATGTCCAATCATCTCTGCACATTAGAAAGAAGAAAAAAAAAATTTTGTCAATTTTTTTTTGTTATTATGCACATGATGCAAAATTAGTTTAAAATATCACAAAAAGAAAAGAAACCACGAAATCAGCATTTAACAAATTAAATTCTAAAAATTAATCTTTAAAAATTCACCAAAAATCAGAAAATGGAGGTTAAGATTCGAAAAAGATTTCATTTTAAAGGAATTTTTATGATCTCTCTTGTGATATAAATTTTATAACCCCCAGATTATTATTTTAAATGCAAACTAAAAAAAATGTTAAAAAAAGTTTAAAAATTTAATTTTAAAAAATCTAACAATTTTTCAAAAATCTCTCTTAGTGCACCCCTACACATAAAAAGAATTGCCATGCAAAATTTTAACCCTTTAGGTCCAGCGGTTTGTCTGTGCGTTATTTATCAGTCAGTCACGAAACTGTTTTATATACAGATGGAGTACAAAATAATAGGAACACCTGTGAAAAAGTATGGCGTATTTCACACCTGCAGTACAGCCGCGCCACCTGCAACAGAAGTCTGCCACCTAGTGAGCGTGAAGAGGAAGGTATCAGTCTCTCAACAGCAGTCACCTACGTTGCATGCTTCTATCGAACTGTCTGTGATAAGTTGAAATGTCAGACTTGTCAGAGTTCCAAAGAGGAATGATAGTTGGAGCACGTTTAAGTGGAGCATCGGTTACGGAAACAGCAAACCTTTTGGGGTTTGCAAGGAGTACGGTATCAGCTGTTATGACAGCGTACACGAAAGAGGGTAAGACGACATCTTCAAAGCACAACAGTGGCTGAAAGTCCAAGCTATAGGAATAGACGTCCCAAGGATAGACGGGTCTTCAAGCGCATAGTAGCCCGGAAGCACAAGCAATCGTTATCCGAGATAACATCCGAAATGAACAGTCATCTCCAGGACCCCGTTTCAACAAAAACTGTCAAAAGGGAACTTCATGCTGCGAACATTTATGGCAGAGTGGCAATTCGTAAACCCTTGGTGACAGCAACTAATGCTTTCAAACGACGTCAATGGTGCAGAGATCACAAAGGCTGGTCCCCACAGCAGTGGCAACAGGAAATATGGTCAGATGAATCGTCATTCACCCTATTTCAGACGACCGGACGTGTTTATGTCTGGAGAACGCCCAAAGAAGCGTTTCATCCTGAATGCCTCTTGCTGACTGTGAAGCATGGGGGTGGCTCCATTATGGTATGGGGTGCGATATCTTGGTGCGGTCTTGGGCCACTTGTTATTCTGCATGGGAGGATCAAATCCAATCACTATCTAAGCGTTCTAGGGGATCATGTCCATCCTTTTGTCCAGACTGTATTCCCTGGAGAGCGACCGCTTTTTCAAGACGACAACGCCCCTATCCACACTGCTAGGTTTGTTCAAGAATGGTTCGAAGAGCATGACGATGCAGTTGAACACCTCGCCTGGTCCCCTCAGTCTCCGGATTTGAATATTATTGAATATTTATGGCAATATTTGGAGTCCAAACTTCGTTCCCGATTTCCACCTCCATCCGGACTTTCGGAATTAGAGACCGCTCTGCAGGAGGAATGGCTTAATATTCCTTTAAATATTGTCCATGACCTTTATGCATCTATCCCATGTCACATTAAATCTGTACTTCAGTCAAAGGGTGGTCCAACCCCCTATTAATAAAGATTTTCCATTATTTCACAGGTGTTCATATTATTTTGTCCACCATCTGTATATATATAGATAATAGGGTGAAATCAAGTTTGATATATTTATATTTCAGATTTCTGAGAGAAGAAAGTCCAAATTACAAAGTTTTCTACTAATTATAGCAGATTTAATAAAAGTTACAAGAATAGTACATTCATTTTTACAAGGTTGGTTGTATGGTTTTCTGAATGTTATGGTACCTTTAGACAATGGTTACTGAGTCTATCTTGCAAGTTAACAGAAAAATTAAAATTAAGAACGCTGGTTTTTAAAATATTTATCAAAAATAGAAAAAAGGAAATAATCTGATAAGAAATGAGAATATTCATACAAACTTATAAAGAAATTAAAATGCTTTTAAAACCAAACAACAGCTTTTGTTAGTATAGAATCCGTGTGCAAAGAACTCAAAGTTTACAGCATTGAATTTTTTAAAAAAATTTACATTTTTTAGATAGAATTCCTCCCAATCAGCTACTGCACTTACATAAGAAACAAGTTTCTTATACAATATTCCTTGAAAACAAGATGGATAAGTGGCAGCAATATAACTGAAATGCTTCCACATATTCCCAATAACTGAGTGCAAATGAAATTTTCTTTTGCTAAACACAAAACTTGTCCCCAAAAAATAATTTTTATAAATTTGTTTAAAGTTTTAAATTTTCACTGGAAGTGCTAGGAGAATGCTTAGAAGAAAACTAAAGATTACTGCTTACAATGATAATAGTTCCCTCCAGATGTTGCTGATTCAAAAAGTTTGAGACTGATCTAAATACTCGCTCTAAATGGTATCAAATATAAGATTAAAAAATAATATTTGGTCCCTAGACAAAATTTCAGTGTATAGGGCATGTAAATGGATATTCTTTAATTTATCAATATAAACATATTAAAAATAATAATAAAAAAAAAATTTTTTTTAATAAGGAGCATACATTTGAAGCTCTTTTATTTCACTGCTTATCATATCTAGTTCTTTACTTCCAGATGATTCTATTTCTGGGGCTATAGGTAATATTGCATCCTGAAAAAGAAATATGTAACTCATAAACAATATTTCCAGTCATTTTTTTATAATCTAAACATGTATCAATGATTAATAATAAAGTAATATTTAATAAGTAACACAGTTTTATAGTGATAGCATAGGATTTCAATTTGGATGTAAGAGTTGCAAAAAGCACATCAGTTATTATCAGAATTCACGTTAAGTTATAGATAGTAAAGCGAAAAACTACAAACCTCAGAGCTTAAATGTAATAAAAACTGAGAACTCATAAAGTTATTCTCTCCACTGAATGTTTTTAACTCACACCTTTTTACTATATGGATATTCTGATATGAAACTTTTATTAATTACAAATCACTTCAATTTAATTACATGAAATCAAAAAGTATTTTGTAAGAGCAAAAATACTCCTTCCCCTTTCTTTCAAGAGTTTAGTTGACTATTTTTTAATAAACTTAAACAAAATATTTAACGCTGAAGTATCACATTTAGGTAAATTTACGGCCTTATTCTCTCCCAAATTGTTGATCATTTTTCCTTTTTGAAACACATTTGTCTGAATTTAACACAAAACAAAAATGCCATGCAGTTGAAGGAAAGACAGGTCAGTAAATCAGGGGTGACAGTCAAAAAAATTAGACCGCACACATTTTCAATTTTCATTCAATCAAAAAAATGAAGATAGGAAAAACTGTTCACCTGAATAAAATTTCTAAACTGTATACCCAATACAAATCAAAACATTTACTTTAACTTAGAAATATAGATACAATTTTAGACGAGAAATCAGAAATTAAGAAGTAAGGCTTGGAGGGACTTAAAACTGAACAAATAAACATATATGTGTGTGTGTGTGTGAGTGTGTGTAAGTAACGGAGGTAAACGGCACTACGTAACAGTGATTGAATTTCACAGGAGAGCTTAAAGAAATCCACTTAGTGGTTTTTACCTTGATACAATGATAGGACATAGTGCCATTTTCAATTGGCAAGGTCTTGACATTTTAACATTTTTATATTTCATCTCTTAACATTCGAGTAAGAGATTTGCTCCACTGAAAATAGTGCAAAAAACACGGGAAGAATGAAGTTAAACAGTCTACTTTTAAGAAATGGAATTAATGCCCTTTACCTGTCATACACAGACATATATATATAAAGACAAATAACTAAAGTCAATGCATATATTGTATTAAAAAATAGCAGAGAAAAAAGTAGAATTGATTTTAAAGTAGAATAATAAGAAACAATAGTTGTGTAACACCCTACCTGAGAAGTATCCGATGCAGGCTTTGGTCTTAAAGTAGGAGGAACCATTTCTGGAAATAATGTAACGGGAATTTCAATGCCCTGGAGCTTCTGCTGTACAAGATACATAGCTAGAGCAAACTGTTCTGAATTCAATTTGCCATTCTGTTTAATATCACATAAATTCCTGTAAAAAGAAATATCAAGATTCAAGAAATGGTATGTTCCATTACAAAGTCTTAAAAATTAAAGCAGTTATTTTATCTAACACTCAACAAAAACTAAAAAAAATGTATGTATAAGTGCAGCTATAATTACTGAGAAGCTAACAAGTTCTCATTTGAGTTAATCACATTTAAATATTATGTATAAATATGCATTAAATAATCAAACATTTATAACTCAGATTCACAACTATGTTCAAAATGATTCCATGAAAAATGGCTTAGTATTAAAATTAAAGGTGGTATTAAAAGAAATACTGCATAATTTAAGTATTATCAAATTAATTATAATTAGCCATTATAAAATTGATTTTGGTAATCTCATTTTTATGAATATCCTTTATGTTTATTGGGTAATTTATTTATTTTGTATGTGTGTACTTCTCTTTCCCCATGTTGATTTTCATACTGAAGGATATTAGACTGATAAATTCATAGAAGTTTCATGGAATAAGAACCACTCAGCCAACACACTTCTACTATGACACAATGTATGTACGAGATCATACACATAGAATTGAAAAATAGAAGTGTGACCCTTTCCTATAATACTTTCAAAAAAGACAGCATATTTACTCTCGACATTTCCTTTAAACAGGCAAAAAGGATTCTTTGGAGCAGCGGTTCTCAACCTGGCGGGCGTAGAAAAATTTCAGGGGAGGCGTGAGTTTAAAAAAAAGCAAAATAAGAAGTAAAACTAACTGTAATTTACTGTACTCAATTTTGCACTCAGAATGTAACCGTAACATATTTTCGACATACGAACACGAACATGGTAATTGTCGTACACGATAATTTTTGTAATTGCAAAAACACGATAATTATCGTACGTCTGGACGTTGAAAGTGACCTGAGGTGTGCTTTGTCATAGTTACAACCTTATATTCAAAAACTTGTCAAGGACAAACAGTGCCAGCCCTCTCATTAATGTTGTGAAAGTGACTGGTATTACATGCCAACCTCACCTAGATCCTCGATTACCTCAAATATATTTGATCTGTATTTAATTCTTTAATTTCATATGTTCTAATAATAATATGTTCCAAATTAAGATATGAGTAGTAATATTAAATTTTGTGTATGAAATTATCTATTCTATATTTTCATTTAATAACCAGATTCAGTTTCAAATTCCGATTGTATTACTTGTATTGACCACATATGGTGGTGATGGTGGGAGGGGGGGCGTGACCTCACATCAGTGTTCAAAGGGGGGCACAGAGCCTGAAAGGTTGAGAACCCCTGCTTTGGAGCATGCTCCATTGCATATTTCAATGAAACACCATAAATTTCATAAAGGGAAATTGATAATGCACAACATGCTCTAATGCAAAATGAACATCTTTTGTTAATCTTAACTGCATTTTTTTAAAAATAAAACTACGTCTTTAAATACTATGTTATCATGACAACACATACTTTTACTTACACAGAGGAGATACAGTGTCATATTTCACAGTTTCTATTTATTTCAGCTCTATTTATTTTTTTTTTATTTTTTACCGACATTGAAAATTAATGCCTGGGAGAAAGTAATATTGGATAGGGTTTAAGTATGAGGGAAAGGCAGAAACCTTAGTGTTTTTATATTAAGTTAATAAGATTATGCAGGAAAGCTAATCTTTTCTGCATGAATTATTTAACTATTTAATGAATATCAATTATACCAGTACTTTCAATTTTGTCTTGCTAGGCCCTTCTTTCTAAGTCACTGTTTAACAGATTACATAACCTATTTAGAACATAAATCATGTCCTTTTGCTGATTCAAAATTAATTTGTGATTCCTAATAACTCATGAAAACTGAATTACAGAGATAAACTCTCATGTGGAATTTCTACTGGATGCCATTTCATTATTATAATATACAGAGCCATGCCAAATTTACCCAAATAAAAATTAGTTACAAAGATTTCCCAATAGTATCAATATGGTTCACTTAACACAATTGCCTTAAATTTATGAAGAAAACTAAACAAATTTTCTAGAAAATTAAAAGGATAAGTCATAGAAAGTAAACAGAATTACAAATCCACAAGGTGAAACTGTAAATTAATTCTTCAAGAAATACCAGTTTATTGGGCTATTCTTCCTATTTTTTTTTTTCTCAAGTTCAAAATGCACAATCAAATGGATTGTGCATTTTGAAAATTATGGAAAATTACCAAAATTGACAGAGTCACATGAATGCACGTAAAAAGGACTTTTTATGTACATAGGTACATAAAAAGTATCTGATGGCAGAATAAAACTGAACTTTAACCCTCTCCTATTTATATAAACATTATCCTAAATATTTAAAAATAGAGTAAAAAAATATATTTCTAACTACAAAAAGCTTAAAAATGAGGATAGCTCAAGAAAGCTCACTGTATTCTGCTTAGATAAAAAATAAACTTGCAGTAATTTTATTATAAAATGTTAAAAGATTTTTACACTCAAATTGATTAAAAGTATACTAGATAAATTACCAGATATGAGCTAGAGTAGCTGGTGGTAAGCCAGACTTCAATAGAGTATCTTTTATATCTGCTCCTGTGACAAAACCATCCTTATCTGTATCTAAGACATGAAACATATCATCATATTTTGCTTTATCAACAGCATTTACAATCCATGTAGGTCCTCTACCAATAATCTGTAAGTCAAATACATTTTACAGGTATATTGAGAGTGGAAAAATAAGTAAAATTGCAAACTTTAATAATGTACTCAAATCAATTCTTTAAAAAAACAAAAAAAAAAATCTTTCTCACATCAGAAGAAGGAGTACTAGATCTTCTAATACGGGAAGATACTGAATTGTCAATTCCTTGAGGAAGAACATCAGGCAACACTGGAGCTATACCAGCTATGCTATGTTTTCTTTTCAAAATAGAGGCTAGTTCTGGAGGTAGGACAGTTGGAACAGGGATGTTTTCCAGGGCTTTGTAAACAAGATGCATAGCCTAAAATAAATAAATTGAAAATGTGTTTTAAGTAAATTGAAAAAAAAAAAAACACTTTTCAAACAAAAAAAAGTTGAAAAAAAAATGAAAATATGTGTACAAAGTTTCTCGGTCCTTGCGGAATAGGTTTTTTTTTTTTAAATTCTTTAAAATAACTCATATGGCTGACAGAGGTAAAAGAAAATTTTACATTTCTACCATTAACTAAGCCAAGTGTTTAGCACTTTACCTATTAAAGTGTTAACCAATTTAATATGTAAAAGAGGTTAAATATTTTACAATTTTGCTTTGTCTTAGCTTTCCTTTCCCTAAAATTAAAGGAAACTAAAAATGTACATATTCCTCACAGTTTTGACTTTTAAGTTTTTTTCACAGGCATCAATACTAAAGACAAGACTACATAAAAAGTACAGAATAATACAACATGATATAACTTACAGAAAAAAACTTTATCAAAAATTTAAAGGTCTTCTGTCATGATTAATATCTTGCCAAGTATCATCTCTCCTAACTTGCTATACATAACCTTCGAACTAATTTTTTTTCTAGAAGATAGTCTATAGATTTCACTAAAATTATGGATCTTGAACATAATTCATCAACCAATAACATTTTAACTAACCCATCTCTTATGACAAACCTCTTTTCTTGAACACTCAGAATGTTAAATTGCCTTACTTGAGAGATATGATCATTTTTTCTTTAAAGGGCCTGCAGCAGAGAAACTATTGATCAGTCCTTGCCATATACCAGATGAAAAGATTTTTATTATCACCATGTTAACTATTAGTTATCCTAATAATAAAAACTTTGTGCTCTCATTAGGTTACTTGAAATGTTTCAAAGCTACATACTGGAAGACAATCATTAAGACAGCAAATCCCTTTCACCAGGCCATGTATCACTAAAACAAGCAATTTATTCAACAAAGATATAAACTAGCTGAATTACTTCTTTTCCTCTTCCCCTTCAAATTAAGGTCTCACATACATCCCTGTCATTCAAATTCTGCACACTTTAAAATATAAGATTGTATTTACTTACTAAAATAAATTCTTCTTTGCTTAAGAAACCATCTTGATCTGTATCACTTAAATCCCATATCTGCAGAAAAAATTATAAGGAAATCAAATAATGGACTTTATTGTGTCTCACAGAAAAATACAACAAAATGTACACATCATTATAATGCATGGTATCATGAAATATCTATAAATATTCCAGATCTTATTCATCTTTGTTTTCTAATGTGAATAAGAGTACAGATAACATATCTGAGCAGATACATATATCTGAACTATACCTTGCATATACATTGCATGCTGCTATCTGAACTATACCTTGCATACCTTGCATCAAAGTAGATTTTTAAGTATATGTTATTTTTTTTTCTAGTGGCTGGGAGAACTGAACCTAGGCTCTTCTCCAGGAGGAGCCGGAAGCATTAGACCCCTTCGCCGCATGCGTTGCCCCAGGTGCACCACAGGAGGTGGGTCCCCACTGCATCCGTTTGATGGTCCGCGAATTTTGAACCATGTCAAGCGGCAGAACCAGACCACCTGACCCAGCACCACCAGAGTTAATTTGAGAACTTTCAGAGCATTGTAGCCCCGCCCTATTTTATGTGCCTCAGCCACCATTAGTGAACATGGCGGTGGATTTTTGTCAGCGACCGGCCTCGAATCCGCAACCCGCAGATCACTGGCTCGATGTCTTTGCCAACCAGGTCACCGTGCCCTTTTTTAAGTATATGATGCATATAACAGTTTTACTTGTTGTTTTTAAAACGTTCTTAATGTGGCAAAGAATATTATTTACATGACCATAAAAGTTAAAACAATACCATGCACTCTACACTTAGACATTTTTGACCAAAACTTTCCCAGTGAAAAAAGGAAACCTTCTCTAGAAATGAAATCTTGTTAAGGTTGTTACACAGGACTTCACTAGAAATAGATTTCTATTTACGAAGTTTTGCAGGTTTTCCATATGACTAGATGTAAAATTCCAGTTTAAAGTTATGTATATATATATATAAATAAAACTTAAAAAATTTACTATAATTATGTTCTATTAAAATTTTTATCTTTATTATAAGATTCAATAAAATCTATAACATCACATTTCATTTTCATTTAGAGCTTTTTAAAACTTAAAATATATATAAGTTTTACTATCAAATACTTATTGAATAAAAAGATATGAAGTAATCCGCATTTCCAATGAATAAAAAATAAAAATTCATTATCACATACAAATTGCTTTCATGACAACTAATAAATGTAACATTAAAACTACCAGGTATTAGTCAGTGATACATAACTAAATGAAGGACTCAATATATTGAGCAAATAAATGTACACAAACAAATCAATAGAAACAAAGTAAATTAAGTAGTCAATGCCTTTAAAAATTATACATCCCTAACATTAAGTTTTTTGCATGGGTTCTGCACCTAACAGGTTATGTTGCAAGTTTCATTAGCAATTTGTGGTGGCAGCCTACAATCAGAGTATGTTCACATTACACCTAGATGAGTCAAAGTCTATACCAAATAGGGCAACAAAAATTTGGTTCAGGCTTCAAGCGAGGCAGGGTAATGGCAAAATGGATAATAAGCCAAAAAATCCAACTTAGTGGTTAAGGATTTGCCACAAGCTAGATAGTTAGCAATACCTCCCTTAATAACAAATCCTTCTTTAAATAAGTTGAAATTGTTTGGACTTCACTAAAAAGAATATATCAACACTAAAAATGTCAAGGTAGAAAACTTAATTTTGCTACCAAATGCTAAGGATCATATGTCGAGTGAAAAGTAGATGTAATAATTTTTAACTCTTCATCTATGAGGTTTTCCCCCTCCCTTAATTTTAAATTGTTAATCAGAAAAATAGGGAGCTATTTCCTTGTAACAGCACTAGAAAGTTTAATGATATTATTTTAATGAAAAATTAGCTATTCACAAGAATGTTAAAATATTGAAAGTATTTTCAATTATTTTACATGAGTTGTTACATTGCATGTAACAACATTCGATACAGTTACATGCACTTTTTTAAAAATCTTACAAAGGTAATGTTTATGGGGGGGGGGGTGCAAAAAGAGATTTTTTTTTTTTAATGCACATTTGACATTTCTAAAACACAAGAAAATTTTACCAAAATATTTCAATAAATTATTTGCTCTTAACAAACGTTAGCAAAAAAATGTAAAGTTCAGTGAAAATGTGACAAAATTTAGATGAAATCAAGGGTAGAAATTTTCCTGAAATAGGAAAGAAAGATTATTAACCAAAACAATCATTACAGCTCATATTCAAAATATTAGAATAATTAAATTTTTTTACAAATTGAAAACATCGTTTGGTAATTTAATGTCTTTTAATGCAAATATGCAAACGATATTTTTATTAAGAACTTATTGTTGATTAAACTTATTTATTATCGTAAAATTAATATCATTTTTGAAAAGATTAATTGAAAAAAAAATTATTTTGAAAAGTCAAAATATTAGAATATTTATTCAAGTGGTTCAAAATACTAGAATATTTCCCATTAATTCTCCTTTAATTATCACCAATTCATAACTGGTGGCATCATTGATTAAATTCAGCTGATTTTAATTAACATCGGCATTCTTTTTGCAGTTAGTTTCCTTTTTCGTCTAATAATGGGTCGTGTGAGTGATATTCCTGAATCTATTAAACTTCATATGGTTGATTTGTATCGGCTCGGTAAAAATCAATGTTATATAGCAAATTATTTACATTTTTCGCAATCAAGCATTAGTAAAATACTAACACAATATTCAAAAAATGGAAAATTTCAAAATAATCGTCGAAATGGCGGCCGAAAACCAAAAACATCTGCTAGAGATGACAGGAAACTGAAGTGTACAGTTAAGAAAAACCGTTTTAAAAGTAAGCAATTCTTGCACCGAAGATGGAAAGAAGAAGGAGTTTAAGTTTCTAAATCGACAACATTAAGACATCTCCATAAATTTAAGTTTGAATCTCGTGTACCAAAAACAAAACCTCTCATGACTGCAAAACAACAAAAGCGTATAAGATTGAATTGGTGTAAATCAAGACGTTTATGGAGCGAAGAAGATTGGAAAAAAATATTATTTAGTGATGAAAGTATGTTTTGTGTTTCATATGGTAATCAAGGTATTCGAGTTTGGAGAATGAAACAGAAGCATTTGATAAAGAATGCCTTAAACGTTCGGTAAAATTTGCTGCTAGTGTCATGGTTTGGGGTTGCATGAGTGCAGAAGGACCTGGAAAGTTATGCATCGTCTACAAAAAGGTTAACTCTCAGATATATCAAGAAATTTTGGAATATTACATGATTCCATCATCAGAAGATTTATTTGAAGATGATTTCATCTTTCAACAAGATTTAGCATCACCGCATACCTCGATGTCAACTAAGAATTGGTTCCGTCAATGTAAAATTAAGGTACTTCCTTGGCCACCAAACTCACCAGACATTAATCCCATTGAAAACTTATGGGGTATAATGAAGAAAAAACTCCAAGAAAATCCTTCTTCAAGTAAAACTGAGTTAGTGGCACGTATAAAGTCTATTTGGGCTAATATTGATAGAAATGTTTGTAAACACCTTGTATATAGTATGCAAGATCGATTGTACACTGTTATTAAAGCTAAAGGGGATGCTACAAAATATTAACTACCATTTACTTCATATTCATAAGGTAATATTTTTGCATAAAATAAAATATTCTAATATTTTGAACCAATCTAAATTTTATTCTAATATTTTGATGTGTTTCAGAAAGCTGTTGTATACCTAATTTATTGTATTTTGTATTTTGTAAATGTTAAAATCTTATCTAAACATTCCAGATTTAATTTATAAGAAATTTAATTGCATTTACTTAGTATCAAAAATAAATAAATGGAAAATAATTTCTTTCTTATTACTTTTTCTCAATTATTCTAATATTTTGAATCTGAGTTGTAGTTGTCAACAACTCACTAGGATTTACACAAATCAATAATAAACATTCCAAAAAATGTGTAATAATTTTAAAAAAATATGTAACAGTAGACAAGCTTAATTTGAATATTTTTTTCAAACAAGTAAACAAAAATTATGTAAAATGCTGAGATAAATCTTACTAAAGTGTACAAATGCTCATTTTGTGCAATGCAATCATGTGTTTTCCAAAATAATGATAAAATACAGACTTTAAAGATGAGGTAATAAAGATTTGGTTATTTTTAACATTTCTCCTTTTTGAAAGAAATCGTCTTAAATTTACAAAAATTCATAACAAAGCTTCAAGATATCATAGAGTATCTAGAAATGATGACTAGAATGAAATATCTAGAAATGATATTAAGATACTCTTTCTAGATATCATAGAGTACCTAGAAATGATGCAAGATACCTATTCATAAAGAATGATGATTGGCCAGTCAAGAATATATAGATTAAAAATAGTATTAACATTGAAACAAAACTGAGAGAATTTTGTAACAGTGATTTCATATTTTCAAAGCTAATTGTGTTTATTAGTGACTTTTGACTGTCAGTTTCATTTACCTCAGAGGTTCTTGGTTCTGTTGCCTACAAACCCTGAATGTAGGATTTTATGATTTGCTAATCTTTTTTCTGATTCTGCTATAGTAAATACATTTATCAGGAGGTTGGTGGATATAATAAATTTCTCTTTGTAGCAAATACTGCCTTGTGTTTACTAAACACCCTGTAAATCTAATTACTTCTAGAACAATTTACAGTAATAAGAAAACAATTATATTTTAAAAAGAATTTAAGTAGACAAAAAGAAAATTCAGAATTTTAGTATTGTAAGACTAATACATTAAATACTGTCTAATACACATGTCATGATTTTGTCAGTAAAGATCTTGAAAAATGTCTTAAACCAAGTTATCTTAAAAATACAGACAACATAATTATTTTTAATGAAGATAATTTTTTTTAAGACACTATGATTATATCATTAAATAATGACTTATTTTCAAAATACTATTTGAAGCACCAAACAAATAAACCACAAATATAAAAAAAATTGATACAGCAAAATAAATGTTGAATATAAACAATACATTAGTTAAGACAGTATACAATAATTAAAACTTTGTTATTTAAAACATAGTGATTTTCAATAACAAGAAAAAACATAGTTTATATACCTTTCCTAAAACATCGAGGGGTAATTTTGAATTCAACATAACCTACAAGTAAAAAAAAAAATTAAAATTTCAGGATTCCTTTTCTTAAAGTCATTTTAAATAACATTCAAAAGAAATAGAGTATTTATATAATAAACTGAATTTATTTTTTACACAAAAATTTTGTTGTGCAATAATTAACATATAGATATTAATGCATATAATTAATACATAGACATTAACATACACAGAAAATACATCAAGCTATCATTATAAAAACATGAGATGAATAATTTTATGAGAAAATTTAAAATTTAACTGAAAAAGCAATTGATAGACTACACAGATTTTTTTTTTACATACATACATATATAAGCGTGTGTGTGAATGCATATACTGTTTTATGAACAACTAGCTGAATACCCATGCTTCACTACGAAGTACATAAACTTCAAAAAATCGCCAACTTCGCAACGAGGTGCATATAACACATCTGTACCAAATCTACACCAGTGTATTTTAAAGTTTGGCCTTGAGACTTAATTATTGTCATACTTTGAGGGAAATTGCAGTTTTATATATAGGTTTAATTTAATACCCATAAAACATTCTAATTTGAATTAAATTTTTAAAAAACTTCCATCTCAATTAGTCTAGTGGTTAAATTTTATCTTTTACTGCATTTTAATTTTTTTTTGTTAATTTATTTCGTTGTTATGCTTGTGATGCAAAATTAATTTAAAGTATCATAAAAAGAAAAGACATCTTGAGATCAGCATTTAATAAATTAAATTCTAAAAATTAATCTTTAAAAATTCACCAAAAATCAGAAAATGGAGGTAAATATTTGAAAAAGATTTCATTTTAAAGGAGTTTTTATGATCTTTCTCATGATGTAAATTTTATAACCCTCAGATTATTATTTGAATGCAAACTTTAAAAAATGCTACAAATCAGCTTAAAAATTTAATTTTTTAAAAAAATCTAAGAAGAACTTTTCAAAATTCTTTCTTAGTGCACCCCTACACTATAAGAAAAATCGCCATGCAAAATTTCAGCCCTTTAGGTCCAGCAGTTTGGTCTGTGTGTTATCAGTCAGTCAGTCAGGGAACTGTTATATATAGAGAGATTAAGTTTCCCTACAGAGATTCCCAAGACTTGGGATACCTCCCAAGAGAAACTGTTCTGAAGAAAAGTACTTTAAATTCACATTACACACTATAAAAACTAGAACTTTCCATAACTAAAAGTACCAATGTTCAAAATCCTAACTTAAGATTTCACAGATCTCTGAACGTTAATAAGGCTTAAATTTTAAGTTGCAACATACCAAAACAATAAATTAAAATTCACAAAACTATATTCTTCAATTGAGAAAAACTATATTCATCATTTTCATATAAAACACAAGAGTAAAAAAAAATTGTCATACTGGTTTAACTTTATCCCCAGGTAATTTACCAGCAATCGGACCCATTGAATAAAACATTTCTTCATATTTCTTTTTTTCTGAAGCCTATGAAAGGAAAAAAAAAATAAAGAATACAGTATAAAGACTTGTTCAAAATATAACACTGAAAAATTACGTTCTTTGCCAACACTAACCAAAATCAATTAATAGCAACAACAAGAAAAAATCATTTCATTGAAGGTCTGAACACTTAAATATATTTAGAAATATGTATTAAAAGAAATTTTTTATGATCAGCAATACTCAAAACCTGCACATGTTTAGTTTATATAAAGTTTCTTTAATTGACTTATTGTTTATTAAAATAAAAAGTTACTTAATCTGGTTAAGTAAATTTAGATTTTAGACTTTTTCAACCAGACAACATATTTTGAAAAATATTTTGGATACAGAAGACTGAAAAGTATAGAAATAAACAATCTTTTATCTCTGTATACTCTTTACAAAGAGGGGGAAAAAATAAATCTACAAACCTTTATGTTCCAGTCGACAGCAGGTGAATTTCTTCCACTTAAAGTTTGCTAACAGAAAACAATAACATACTTAGATTAAAATATTATATGAAAAAAAAAATTATTAAGTTCAGTGTGCTATTTATTTAACTAAGAGAACTAGTGTATTTTTAACATGAGTATACTTGCTACAAAGATACTTATTTCCTTTTAAAACTGGAAACTTATAAATAATGCAAAGTATAAAGAGGACACATTTTACACAAATTTACAATTTTTAGGATTATTCAGCATTTACAGAAAAAAAATTTCAAACTTTTTTTAATATTGCTTCAACCTATAGATTACAGGATGTGAATCTGTAAATCATCCTTTAGAACAAAAAATGCTTACTAACTTACTACCCCATCAAATAATAGTCATTGTGAAGTAGGGGGAGGGAAGAGATAAAATGCACTTATTGCTTTTCCACCAACACAGGAGATATATTACAGATACTCTGTTTCCCTTTTACTCCCTATACATGGGTACTGTTTACTGTAAACAAACTACAGATGTGAAAAAGGGACTATACTAATTTGTAATGACATGACTCAGAGTAAAAGTTTTATTGTGGTTTCTGTTTTAAACTTGGGCACATTTTCAGGAGGATTTCTCAAAGATAAAAAAAGGATCTTAATGAAAAATAATTTTTAAATATCAATAGAAACTAATACATAAAATAGAAAATCAATATTTTGTTATACATCAACATTAAACTACATATTACTGAATGTATTAACATTTTACAATTCTTTCCAAAAGTGAAATAAACATATTTTTAAATTTATTTATGTAAGTACAGTGAAAATGAACCAATAATCAAATAAATACCATACATTTACTTTTAATATTACCAAAATGTATGAGTACAGCCAAATACATGAAAATATCACATAGGTCATTAATATCATTCCCTGAATAAAAATTAGTAAAAAAAAAGACAATTCCAACGTTATTTTTCCAAAATCCCTACAATAAAACATTTCGGTGAAAATGTGCTTTAGCCCACTGCTTGGCAATTTTTTGAAAATCACCAATTTGGTGATTTTCTGCGGAGTCTTTGGAATTGCAACCTTCCCACAGCAATTCAACCTCCCTGAGGCGTTCTGCAAATGTAAACAACATGGCAACCTAGGAAGAATAAGTAAGTTGGTAAAATAAATTTACCGCTGGCTGTATGAAACTCATAGGCACATATGGGATCTTCACTTCACTCAGATACCCTTGCTCCACTCCAAACACATCACTGAAATGCCCAACTGGCAGCTTTGCCACAAATATATTAGCTGTAGCAGTCAATGACAAACGTTCCGCTGGCTGTATGAAGTCATAGGCATAAATGGCAATTCTCTATACAGAAATCTATTACACACCTATTTCCCATAAAATCCATCTTCCATCTTAAACAACAACCTCAATTCAAGCATGTCACTCATTTTGCCCCAAACTACAGTCTAGAAGATACAAAACAACATTTGCATCTTCAACAACATTTGCAAACAAACAGTGCATTTAAAATCAACCACCATGTTATCAAAACTCAAATGCAACCACCATCTTAGAAGACTAACGACAACTAACTTAACCATTTAAATTAACAGTTAATTTCAAATAAACTGCCAGCTCTTCCTCTGTTATCCAATAAATTTGCTAGATTACAAAATGTCAATAACACATACGTGAAAATCCAAAGTCGCGCCACAGTTCAAAATATCGAGGTTGCCATATTTGACGTGTTTATTGCCCATCCAAAAAAGGTTGCCAAGCAGTGGGCTAAAGCCCATCTGAGCCAACATTTCTTAATTGTCAGACTAACCAAAGCTTAAAAATCTCTGAGTAATGAACAGTTTTTACAATTCTGATTGACACAAAATGAAAGGCAACCAAACCCAAGATCAAAAAGGGAGAAGGGATAATTTTTACTTCAAATAACTGAAATAATGCAGAGCTTATATGTTGATAAAATTTTAAGCAAGTTACAGCACAAAATTCTACCAAGTTTATTACTGATTCACAGATTTAAAAAATTGACTTGTAACTGTAAATTTAATCTGTAACTTTAGAGGAAGGGAGTCAATTAGAATCCCAAATTTCCGGGTCAAGAACAAGGTCTGACTTACTTTAAAATTGCAATTATAATTATTATTATTTTTAATGTAGTCTCCCTCATTACAAATGAGGTTAATATGGCACAAAGAAAAAATCAGCCTAACAAGAGAGAATTTATATTTATTATTTGAAGTTACCTATTTTTTAAAGCATTTAGGAAAAATTTTTAATACTTTTTTATACTCTTAAACTCTGCTTATTTTAGGAAACAAGCTATTAAAAAAGAAAAAAAAATCAATAGAAACTTTGCTAGGAGAAAAGAACAAAATCTTGTTACCATCTAACTGAATTTTCATAAACTTAAAATATTTATTTCTTTGAAGTCATGTTTGAAAACAATTAACACTAGAACCGCGGGACTTTCAGTATACCTAGAACTGCGGAGCGGGTCATTTTGACCCTAGATTGTAAACCTATAAAATATGCACAAGCGTTTAATTTAGTTAACTAAAACATTTTATTTTTAAAATAATTCAATCAATAATCAATATTGCTGAGAATTTACATCAAATAATTTATATAAATTAAGAGAAATTAATTTTTACAAAATCTTATTATTTAAAATTTTATATCCTTGAGTATAATAACATGTCTCTTTAAAAAAACATGACATAAATTTCCTAATTTCAATAGAAAAACAGAGATTCTCTTTTCAATAAGTTTAGACATAATTTCAAAAAATTTAATCAGTTATTTACTAGTTTTACAGATTATAAAATCCAATTTACTGTATACATTGTCAACAAAACTGAGTAATAAGTTTTGTACATTTTCCACAAATGGGTGCTTTACTATTTGAACAGATATCTATAGTTTTATTTTCACATTTCGAACTGTGGCATCGGACTCGTTTCCGTTTAATTTGTGGTTGTCCGTCATTTTCATTGGTTTCATCACACTCTCTTTTTGCCACCTTTTTTATCGGGAGAGAACAAACTTTTCTAGCAATTCTTCAACCAAGTCTTGAATGAATTGCCGTTTACTAATAGATTTTCTAGTTACAGCTTTATATAAAACCAAGGCATTGATTGTAGCAAGGTCCAAAATATCACAAAAAACCTGCACCGGCCACCTACGGGAAGCAGACTTGACTGTATATTTCCTTACCATTTGGTCAATCACGTCCACACCGTATTTAGTTGCATTGTAGAAAGCGATTGTATCAGGTAGTTTTTTTGGGGGTTATCTGCAATTTCTACGGTTGGATGGAGACTATTTAGCAGAAAACATTTTTATAATTTTTACCTTGATAAACATTAGCCTCTGCAAGCTTCAGTGTTGTGAAAAAGTTGTCCGTAGTGACATTTTTACCTTTGTTCTCATATGGACTTATTAGTCGTAGCACTACATGTTCAGAAAGAGAAACATTGGATGGACATTGGTTATCTTTACCAAGATACGGGAATCCATTTATCAGATATTTTGAGTCAACATCTGCAGCCGACCAGAACTTGATTCCAAACTTATCTGGTTTGTTGGGCATGTATTGGGTAAACCTACACCTAGCTTTTATAGGAAATAACTGTTCAACTACAGTTATATTAGGACCTGGTGTATAGTTAGTCTTGCAATTTTCAATGACACAATTCCAGATATCTGAAATAAGGGCAAATTTGTCTGTCTCTAGACGCTTTGATCTTGTTGATTTTATGTCGAAGCGTAAAAATCTCATTATTTCACAAAATTGGTCTCTTGACATTGTATTTTGGAAAAATGGTGGTCCCCAGTCCTTTGACCACAAGCTATGCAGCTCCAAGTCCTTTTGCACAATATATAACCTGTGCATATAAAATTGATATAAAAGCATCTATTTCTTCTAATGTTATATTCCATTCTCTTTCATGAATCTACCGGTGAGCTTCATCTTCAGTACATTTCTTTGTGCTTAAATATCCATTCATCTATAAAAAGTCTCCAAGCACTTGAAGGACTGTTGTCGATAACATTATGTTTAGCATGTGGTGTTGGGCCTCCAACTTCTTTCAAAATATTACACTTTGATTTTCTTTCTTTATCACTTGTTCCTAATTCAGCGACATTCCAAACTGTCCTATCTTTGCCAACTTCATTATTTCCAACTTTGAATATTATTGTCGATTTATTTTTCAAATTTCTTTGCGTGTGTGTATCTTTTCTTGGAATGTTTGATTTTTCTTTTTTGTAAGATAAATTATAATAATTATTGCGATGAAAAGGACCAATGATTGTTAGAGCATTGCCAGAGTCATCTTCACTTTCATTTTCTTCATCCAAATCCAAATTTTCTTCATTAGCAGGCAGATATTTATCCTCACTACTCAAAATCGAAACTTGGGTCATCATTATCTTCACCTCCTGAATCCGTTTCAGATAATTCTTTTAAATATTCTAAAGCTTCCTGAACAAGATTATGGCGTCGTGTCATTTTTTTATAAATATACTAATTACAGTATAAAAGCAAGTTCAAAAAGTCTTCTAAATATTCGCTATAATTTTTCACTATATTTGAACGTAGTTCGCGCTTCAAACCTAATATAATGACCTTGACTGAAAACCTTCACTATTAACCCTTCTGGTACAGTTCATTTCAGGAATTCCAGGGTGGGGTAGAAGTACTTTAGAGTTACTTCCGAGAAAATGCATCTGTTTTTCGTCATTTGTGCATTAACATTTCTTACAGGTCAAATTGACCGGCTCCGCGGTTCTAGGTATAAGTGTTAATAAACAGAAAATTATTTATGTTACGAATTTTTAAATTTGGTAAATTATTGTTCACCTTAAATTATTAAAAGTCATAAAAGGAATTTTTTTTTCAATCAACACTTTTCGTGTGGTGATAAATTGAACATAGTTTTGGGTCAAATTGACCCACTCCGCAGTTCTAGTGTTAAAATAAAATGCTAATCAAATACTAAACACATAGTGAAAGAAATGCATTAAGTTGAATGAAAAAAATTTACTTAGTCAACCAACTGGAAATGATCTTTCATCTATTATTATGAATCAAAAGTTAATGTCTTCTGTTAAAATCATTTTGACTGTATAAATGAATAAACTATTCAAAAGAAAGAGAAGAGGATTTCAAAAATTTTGTAAGCAACATTTGCTTTAAAGTCAATAAAAAATTATTACTGAAAGGCTTGCTAGAGAACATTTTTTATGGAACCATCATACTGGTGTAAACACCAAAGCCTATAAACTTAAGAGAGACAGATCATATATTTTATTTAAAAATTGATTAATAAATAAATATAAGTTGTTTGGAAATCTTCTAAATATCTGGCATTTATTTAATTTTGAAATAGTTAAATCATTTTATAGTTTTTTCTTCTATTATTATAAATAAATTTTGAAGTATTAAACTCAGGAAAATCAAAATTATTTTCATATTAAATATTATTCAATATTATATAAAAAATTAAAATAATCCAATGATTTTTGCAAATGCCTTGAATTCAATCAAATCTTACATAACTTCCTATCTAATTGTTATACAATTTATAAAGGGGAGAAGGGATATATTTACTTCAAATAATTGAAATAATGCAGACTTAGAATATGAGAGCAAATATGTTGATAAAATTTTTAGCAAGTTACAACAACAAAATTTCAGAAGTTTATTCCTGATTCACAGATTTAAACCATTAACTTGTAACTGTAAATTCAATCTGTAATTTTAGAGGTAGGGAGTTAATTAGACTCCTGAATTTTTGGGTCAAGAGCAAAGTCTGACTTATTTTAAAATTGTAATTTAAAATTCTCATAAGGAAAAAAAACTGTCTTTTAATGTTTACCTCTTTACATAAAGATTAAGTTCTCCTATCCCAATTCTCATCAATTCCTTATTAAAATTTATCAGCAACTTAACTAAGAAATCAAATGATAACCTTCAGTATGTAGGATATCAGATGTTTTAATGACCCTGGAATAAATTATAATAAAATTATACAACTAATCATCAATAATGTAATTTTGACCAAAATTCACATACCATTTGTGGAGGAGGAACATCAAGGCTCATATTCATTAAAGTAAGCTCTTTACCATTCTGTTGGAGAGCAATTAGCTTAAGAGCTACAAAGAAACCCTGTTTGTCTAGGAAACCTTTTCCTTGTGGGTCTGACATGTCCCATATCTAAAAGAAAAATGAAAATTAAGAAAGGTATAAAAGGTGTATACTATAAGAAAGTTAAAAAGATGCCCTTAAAATTTTAACAGAATGTAATGCTCAATAGGATTTCATCTCATTTTACTATCTCATATATTAATCAAAAACACTTTTAGTATTTTGCTTTTGAAATATTTTAATTAAAACATTTCCCCACTTTTATAACATGATGATTTCATTTCAAAGATGCAAGCATTTTCTTTGAAATATAATTAACTTGAAATATAATTCACATTTTCTTTGAAACATAAGATCACTAAAGTCTTCCACTCTGTTACTACCTAAAATGCTATAAGAATTTCTAATATTATTCACTATTGATTGTGCCATTTTGATTTCATATGATCATATCAATCATATAAATTTTCAATTAACAGTATAACTAGACAGTAGATAATAGAAAATCTATCACCTTAAATATTTCCTTGATCAAACATCTAGATCTAAATCTGTGTATACAAAAAGAGAAGGGGAGAGAGACCAATTGATATTACAGTGATATCCTAAAGACTAACTTTTTAAATTATTTTAATTACTTTAAAACCAAAAGGATTCCTATAACTAAGATATTTAAACTTTAGGAATAAAATATTTCCTGCAGTAAATATTTACAATGTAACTTGTAATTTATTTTTCATTATTACAGCACCTAATAGAGACAAATAAAAATAAAAGGATATATTGAAAAAAAAAAAAAAAATGAGGATGGTATCAAATTTTTACAAATACTTAAAGAATTATCACAACAAAGCAATGAAATTCCTAATGATAGTAAGTTTCAAGCCAAAACTCAGGTTAAAGGATCCATTAAAAAATATTTTTATAAAGGGCATGTTAAGTATTATTTTATATGTAATCAAATGTATTGAAACATTTACATAAAAAAAATCAAAATGCACTTAAAATTTCTCTTATTTTTTCCTTTTAAAGTCTCTATTCAGAGCTCAGTAAAAAACTAATGTAAAAAACTTACTTTACTAAGTGTAGAATCTGGAAGCCCTGAACGCTTGAGAAATCCTGCTGCTTCGACAGCAGAAACACAATCCGTTTCAGCAGGATCGACCTAGCAAATTAAACCTTGCTACATACACTACATCATTTTAAATATGTGCAATGAATTAAACAAATAAATGAGTAACACATACTTAATAATCAACACAAAATGTATTTTGACAGACAGAATTTAACATTTAAACAATTAAATATAAACAAAATGAAGGAAACGTGAAATGATGTATTTGAAATGAATAAGCTCTAAATTTAAAAAATGTATAAAATATATATAAAATTCACTTTCAATCAAAGAGCAGCCTAATTTCAGAATCAACAAGTCCCAAAGACCTATTCTTTCGCCTCTTTTCAACTATTTTGCTCCACTTGCACATCAAAAGAAAATGTGATTACTTATTCACCTATCTAAAGAAATTTTAAAGGGAAAATAGAAAACATCAATGCCCTTTTCAGAAAACGTTCTAAAACACATGGTATTCAGTAACTTGACTCCTAGATGTGATTATATAAGGTTATGGTTTGCATCTTTGCTTTTGACCTTATAAAGTGAGAAAAATTCTAATGTTTTAAATAATTTGCTGAATCAATATTAAGTAAAAGAAATAATTAAAGCTATATCTCAAGTTATTAAAGATGGACTGAGAAATCAGAGCAGGAAACCCAAAATATTTAGCTTGAAGAACCCCCAAAATTTAATTAAGTTTATGCAGTGATCACTGCATATATATTTCTAATTCACAACATAAGCATACTGCAACAATAATTCATGCATAGTTAACATTCATAAGTAAATAATAGTAAACTTTTTTTTATATATTTATGCCCACTAAAATTGTTTTTCTTGGAGGAATCTTTCATCATGCTTTGATGATTTTTTCAACAATATTCGTACAACTTTTCATAAGTAAAAAAATAGTAGTTTTTGAGGACTTTTTAAGGCTATTTCAGCAATTTTTGGGGACAAAAAAATCAATCATAACAATGTGTTGAGAACAGAATAGGAAAAGTGACCTCAAAGCAAGCCCATATTTTTCAATTGTACCATGCACTTTCTCAAGGGTATAAAACATACATGAGGAAACTTTTTGTACTTTTTTTTAAATTAATCTGACGAGTAAAGAATGCTCCATAATTTAAATATTTTACATTATTAAATATTAATACAGCACACTATTTCTAAAATTACACCTCAATATTTTTTCTCTCACTGATGTACAGAGTCGAAGTATCTGAAATCCTTGAGGATTATGTAAAAAAGTAGAGAGGAGTTTATTCTGAAAACTTGAAATGGAGATTTTTATTTGGATTCAAAGAAAGAAAACAAAGAGAATGAATATAATACTTCATGAACCACAGATTTCAATTCAGAACTAACCCATCTCTATCAAATACTCATGGTGGTTTATCAATCAATATGGGTTTCACTTGACATATTGAGAGGATGGATTCAAAAAACTTAAATGAGTTGCTCCAGTTACCAAAACCTTATTTTAAAGATAACTGAAAATCACAGAAAATGAATATTTGAATAAAGAATAAATATACCAGTATTAATTACATGATTTTCAAGGGAAAAGCCTCCATAAAAACATAATTTTTATTCTCCGTTTTAAAAAATAGCTTTCTAAAAGTGAAAAGGGAAACATGTTAACATGACAAATTTTCAGCACAGCACCTACAGCTGTTTCCATTCTGTAAAAGTGATATTACACAGTTACTTTCCATAGAAAAAAAAGTGACATAGCATAAATCTTTTTCTTTTTTTTCATTCATGAATGCTGATTTAACTTTTTTCTTCTTTAGTACAAATTTTTACTTTTTACCTCTTACCATTCTCATGTATTTTGACTTAAAAATATGAAAAAAATTCAGTTTCCAGAATACTAGACATTTGAGCAAAGTGTTTGTACAAACTAAGATAAATCCTTAATTTTACTTATTTCAATTCAAACATTGTAAGGAAATACTGAATAACTTTTTTAAAGAAATTTTTTAAAGTTTTAACATTAGATCCCATAGCATTTTGCCTATGGATAAATTTAATGCTAGTTTGACACTGACAAAAGTTTGTAGATATATCAATTCAGCTTGAAAGGATCAATGAATATTCTCAACAAATGTATTAAAAGCTTTGTAAGAGGAAAAAAGGCTTTAGCTAAGATGTTTTTCAGTGCTTAAAACATCTATATAAAAGCTAATGATGCATAACATAATTTCAAATTACATTCTCAGAATCAAAAACAAAGGCATAGCTCAACTTAAATAAGAAAAAAATTTCTCAAAAAAAGGGGGAGTTGCTTTCTATACACAGCAAACTACAAATCACTTTTAATTAAATTGCAATGTTTTGAAAAATAAAATTTTAAACACAAAAGAACATATCCTAACATATCTATGATTTCAAAATTTTTAGATTTTTCAAGTTCCAACAATCAAGCTGGAAATAAATTACAATTGTGATATTTATTTCAAGCTATATTGAAACCAAATTACCTGCCGATAAAATGCTTCATATACAGCTATGTGTGATTTTGCCACCTATGAAAGGAAAGAAAATATTGGTTAAATAAAATTTTCCAGTAAAATAAAAAATAGAAAGCATGTGTAAAATATTTTTTCATTCTATTACATTTTCAGAAAAAATGTATTTTCATAGTTATGTTTTCACAGTATACAAAATTGTTAAAAAAAATTTCCTAAGTTAACATATAAATAAAATATTGATATATATTAGCTAAGTGTAATACAGCTCATTTATATTATATATATTTAATTTTATATATATATATATATATACATATATATAAATAAATATATATATATATATATATATATATATATATACACACATATATATATACATATATATATATACATATATATATATATATATAATAAAACTCAACAACCTCTCTCAAATTTCTTATTTCATACTTTAGTTAAAATATTACATATTAAAACCATTGAAAAATACATGTTTGTATCTACTATATAAAAACCTTTTTAAAGTTCATTAAATTAGTAAATTTAAAAAATGTGTGGTATTTTTCTTAAGCAAAATATAACTCAAAATATATAAATAATGCTTTCTCAATGAACAAGAGAGCTGAAATTTAGCAACTTAAATAAAATTTTTAAAAAACACAATTAGTTCAAAAGATGAATCTCTATACCAAAATTGAATTTAACCATTTAAAAGATGAATTGTAAAAAAAAAAAATAATAATAATAACAGTTAAGAACATTACATGAAGATATATTAAGTATTTAATTATTAACAATATTATCACAGTCAATTACTTCACTTTCTTAACAGTAATTAAATAAACAAGATTAAAGTACCTCATTAAGTGTTAGTCTCATAAAATACTTTAAAACAATAGTGAAGAAAAAGAAATTTTAACACTTAACACAAGTTAACTTTTACTAAAGAGCAATAAGGTAATTTTATATTAAAAAAATATATAATTAATTAAAACAATTGTAAACGATTGATATAGTAAAGGAACAAATTCTGAATTTCATTCATATATATATTTATATATTTATTCTTCAGACATCACACATTAAAACCATAATGCTAAGTTAGTGTCAGAAAATATATAAGTTCATGAGAAAGTTTTCACAGTGTTGTATATAACAGATTAATGAATAAGATATATCATTTTGTGTAAGAATTATATACTCAGAAAAATGTAATAATATAACATACATTGCATATTCATTGAAAGTATTTAAATGGCCAGTGAATAAATACTTGAATTGAAAAGCATTACTGGTAAATACATACAAGATTAAAAGGAAGTTTTATAAATAACCTTTCACCAGACTACCGTACAAATATAATATTACGTATAGCAACTTAATAAAAAAAAGTTACCAAAATTAAAACGAAAATAAACTGATTCTTTCAATTTCGACAGAAGAAAATCTGAATAGCGACAATCGGAAAGCAACGCAGACGGATAAGTAGGGCGGAAAGAAGTTTAACGATCGTAGCATTTAAAGAACATATACAGAATATACCACAGTATAATTAATAAACAAAAAAAATTACCATAATAATAGTATATTAAATACACAAATAGAGAACGGAGAAATAAAAAAGCCTCCTATATTATAATTTTAGCAAATTCTTCAAACATACATTTTTGTATTTTTGTTTACTCATATACATTCTTAAATATTAGGCAATACTCAAAAAAACTGAAAACTTCGTATTTTAATAATCTGTATCACCCTGGCATACATAAATCTTAGGCTACAGAAAAATAAAAACTTGTATCTTAACTTTGACAGAATGAGATTTTAAACGAAGATTACTACAATCCCTATCACTCAAATACACAGAACGGTACCTGTGAAGGTGAAGGTAGCATCCCCATCATAATCTTTTACAATTCATCAAATTACTTTAGTTATATATATAGTTTAAAAAATAAACGATGTGCTATAGCAATCACTCCACTGTTATCGTCCGCCCGAAAATATTAGAAACAGAGGTGCAGAACCGGAATGAACTAAAAGAATTGATTTACAGTTAAACGTAAACTATTTAGGACAAATGCAGTTGAAGTTGCAAAACAAGGTGTGTGTTCAGAATATCAACCCGAGAATTTCGATTTCCACGGTAACTACTCAAGATGTTCAAATCCTGGCACCCGCGGTTAATCAGAGTAGTAACACAAATGTACAAAACAGACATAACCTTTGGGGAGCTCAAGAGTTTACACGCACTTCTCAGAAAATTTTCCTGTGCAGTGAGGGCCTGTTCACATAGCAGCCCGTAGCAGAGCGTTAAAGTATTGAAATATATTTAACCAATGACAAACCTCCAAACGATTAGCAATGAAATTTTTAACGCCTATGATTGGTTTATTTTCGTGTCAACGTCATCTTTCCCTTAACGCTAAGCAACGGACTCCTATGTGAACAGGCCCTTAGAGTACATTATAAACAAGTGACACCTAGCAACGAGGAAAGTGTACCGCTCATAAATATTTTTTCCACTAACCAGATACCACTTTATTCCGAGTTGGTTCCTAGATAGTCGTAGCTTCGATACCGAGTAAGGGCCTGTTCACATAGGAGTCTGCTGCGTTGCGTTAAGGAAAAGATGACGTTAAGACGAATATAAACCAATCATAGGCGTTAAAAATTTCATTGCTAATTGTTTGGAGGAATATGATTGGTTTATTTTGGTCTCAACGTCATCTTTTTCTTAATGCAACGCAACAGACTCCTATGTGAACAGGCTCTAATTGTTTTTGTTTGTTGTGTTTTTAGTCTCGCGTTTTCGCGGCACCCTCACTAATTGTGTGTCGTTGGGTTCTTTTTCTTGCAGGCCCTTAGAGCAATCATTTTCGGCTTCGTTTCCTAAATTAGCGTTATTCCAAATTCTCCTCTTGCCATCTTAAATGGCCTTTCAGCTAGCTGATTTGAGCGGTGCACGCTTCTCCCCTGCGGTCTCTGTAGCCGTGACGTGGGGGCGCCAGAATAAATTTCCTAGATATAAAGATAAAACAGAGGTTGTGAGTATGTTTGTTGGAGAAGATTTATTTCAATTTATTGCTTTAGAAAGGAATATTTATGACGCTCGAAATTCCCAAAGGTACAAAACTTCGAAAAAAATGTGTTACAACCACACATATAAAGCATACAAACAGAAAGTCAGACAAACGCAAAAACAAAATTTTACAATAAGGAAAATACCATTTTTCAAGTGAATACTTTTATAGTAAGTAGTAATTAAAATGAAAGAAAGAAAAGTGGACTGAAGAAATAATGTAGGATGATGTTGTTTACACCAAAACTAGTCAGTAATCCTCCGCACTTTACTACCCGTATTCTTCAAGAATCTGTTCCCCGCGCTTACACCTGATATCCCCAGATGACGCTATTCCTCGCCTGTTTACAAACAAACAATGCGACGCCGAACGCTGGTTGGCAAAATATCCGTTGACTTATCATGGCGTTCTATGATCACACTTACCACAAATTCGATATAAAGTTATCAAATTATGCGAATACTTTAGACAGATCGTTCAAACAAACGTACGTTGAAAAAATAATCTTTAGAGAATAAGATAGGGTTTCTTTTGCCTTCTAGATCCCTTTCTATTAAAAAATGAAGACTGGAAGTATGACATTCCCTATGGCCAGTTGTAAAAAAATCCGACATCAAACGATTTTTGCACTTTACACCAGGAATACATATATACACTCAAGAGCCAAAACATTATGACCACCCCTACATTTTGCAATGAATTCGCCTGGATGACGTGAAAGGCACGTGATCAGGTGGAAGTGGTATTTAACTGCTGCTGGAGAGTCTGAAGAATCATTCTTTCACTTACTTCTGTGTGTGACGGGAAAGGCTGCGGATCTAAGCGACTTTGATAGAGGGCAGATTGTAATGGCTTGAAGGCTCGGAACAAGTATTTCCGAAACTGCACGACTCGTGGGTTGTTCGCTACCTACAGTTGTTAGTACTTATGCAAAGTGGATGAATGACGGTGAAACCAGCAGTAGACGACATGGTGTTGGAGTCCACACGCTATCAAAGAAAAAGGTCGTCGGAGACTGTCTCGCATGGTGAAGCAAAACCGGAGCCAGACAGTGGCTCAGCTGACTGCCCAATACAATGCAGGGCCAAGTAGAATACTATCGCAGCACACTGTTCAGCGGACACTGTTGGATATGGGGCTACGCAGCAAACGTCCCACTCGTGTGCCTTTGCTGACCAAGCGTCATCGCCAACTGCGCCTGCGCTGGGCCCGGGAACATCCCTGCCCGGCAACTGGTCCATGGATCAGTGGGAGAGAGTTGCCTGGTCAGATGAATGACGGTTTGTCATTCATCACGCCAATGGCCGTGTCAAGATACGCCGTCTTCCAGGCGAACTGTTGCTCCCTCAATGTACAGTAGGTCATACACAGGCCGGTGGTGGCGGTATTATGCTTTGGGGGACGTTCTATTGGGCGTCTCTGGGACCCGTGGTTGTGGTAGAGCAGACCATGAATGCTACAAGGTATCTGAACATCATTGCGAACCAGTTGCACCCTTACATGGCCTCTGTTTTTCTAGCTGGAAATGGAATGCTCCAACAGGACAACGCCCCGTGTCACAAGACTAAAATTGTGTTGGAGTGGTTCCAAGAACATGATGCTGAATTCCAGTTAATGTCCTGGCCGCCTAACTCACCGGATCTCAATCCGATAGAACACATTTGGGATGTCATGGGACGGCAGCTCAGAGTTCAAAGACCACCAATTCGCAATATCTCGGATTTGCGTGACCGTTGCTTAAACATCTGGTACAATCTGTCTCCAGCCATCTACCAAGGACTTGTGGCATCCATGCCAAGGCGGATTGAAGCTGTGTTGTGCGCTAAAGGTGGGCCAACTCGTTATTGACAGGTGGTCATAATGTTTTGGCTCTTGAGTGTATATATACAGTTGGCTCTCTGTTTAACGACTTTCAAAGGACCGTGAAAAATCGTCCTTAAGTAGAGATCGTCCTTAAACAGAATTTGTGAAAATGTAACATTTCCCATAACGTCGGAGGGGCCGGGACTGCAAAATATCGTCTTTAAATAGAGATTGTCGTTAAGTAGAGCGTCGTTAAACAGAGAGCCAACTGTATATATATGTATATGTATATATTATATATATATATATGCATATATATATATATGTATATATTTTATATATATGCATATATATATATATATATATATATATATATATATATATATATATATATATATATATATATATATATATATATATATATATATACATACATATAAATGTTGTTGTTTCTAATGCCCCCTGGGCATTCTAGGCATCGGGCTGAAGTGTGCGACTCCGGTTTATATAGCACCACAAGAGTCGGAGTCCGTCTTAGCTAGCTGACAGCTAAATTTTGACCGAGCACCCTCATGAGCGACATCTTAGGTATCATACCCTCTCGCACCCTCCCTGACCTCATAGAGGGACTTTCCGGTTTTTCGATTTAACGTGCCCATATCCGGCCTAGATATGGAGGTATTTAATGTCGCGCGTCGGGATATATATGTGATAATAACGGCCCACCATTATATATCTAAAGCGCATTTAAAATTATCCTGTTAATAAAGCACGACCCCTTTTTCCAAAATTGCAACCTAAAAGTAAAATAAGATAATTTATCGTAGCCCTGCAGATCAAGATACAGGCATGTGAAGTAGCTGAACTCAATAACATCCCCATATATGAGTGTTAGAAGTTATGAGATTCCGAATGTCAGTATAGTGTCAAAATTCTTGAAGAGCCCTCGAACCACTCTGTATTTATGGGGTCTGTAACGTCAAAAATCACACTTTGCAAGAACTTTATGGCCACTTATCCTGCACTCAGGTCAATAGGTCGTGGTTCTAACAAGCGCGGGATCTAGCAGTAAAGTCCCCGAAAAACTTTAATCTAAAGTCGCCCAATTAAAATATTAAGTAGTATAGGCCCTCTGGCGTCAATATCGCAAAGCACTTATTTACTATTTGCGTGAACAGAAGATTTCTGTCTCTTGGGGTCTAACTCTCGTTGCTGTCGGACCTGCGGTCCGCTTCTGTCTTGTAATGTAATCCGCGCCCCGTCAGGCCAAGTCATGTGGCCACTGCAGCTAATGCCTTCAAATAAATAAAGCAAGTCTTCGAAGTGATGTATTCCATCAATGGCTCCATGTGTGCGTGTATCGCCTAACGTTCGTAAGTGATTCCCTGGATCTACAATTCGCCCGACTGCATCACACCTTCGTGCCGGCTACGCCTCCGATTAGTGCTATGCCTCTCCTCCACGGCGTGAGGTACGGGGTATCGCACACACACACACACACACACACACATATATATATATATATATATATATATGATATTCCTTGTCTAGGGGTCAAGGAATTTGACCCCTAGACTTTATGTCAAGAACGAGTTCTGTTTTTATTTCCTTTAAATACTTTTATTATTTACATATATTAGTAATTATTAAGTGAAAATGTATACTTGTATGAATATATAACTTTATTAACTGAACATATTCCTTGTTTTAAAAGTTGTATAATTATTTTATATTAAAAGATATACAAAAAGATGTATATATCTATCACGAGGGATAATTTTTGTCATGTTATTTCAAACGCAAAATTGTTTAACATCTAGGTGTGTATCTGACTATATGTTTCTGTGACACAAAAAAAAGTTCTTTCACACCGTAAACCACAAAAAAAAGAACCAGGTTTTTTAAAAAGTCATTTTTAAGCAGTTTCTAAGAGGACATTTTTAAGTTAACTCGTTCACTACCTTATACGACCATAGTCGTTTAATATATGAACTATTAACATTTTCTTCAACTTAATCTTTTATATTTTTCGAGAATATTTCATTATGTTTGATTGGCCGGCAGTAATGTTTCATTTTGATTTTATTTGTAACTAGCTGTTTACCCGACTGTTTCGGGTATTTATTTATCCCGATTTTTTATTAGACAGGAAAAGGAATGAATTCTACCTTTAGTGCAAAATCGAAGTCATTTTATTTCTCCCTCCTCACTCCGCCCAGTGGTGATGGTCGCTGAACTTGTACTTAAGTAGCATCGGGAGTGTCAGTAATCCTCTCAGCGACCCCGAAAACTATGGATTCGACACTACTCTCGATCATTTTGAAAATTTTATTTTTCACCCTTTCTCCCCTCCCCCTCCCCCCAATGCTGATGGGGGCTGAACTTGCCCTTTAGCGGCATCGTGAGTGTCACTAATCATCTCAGCGACCCCGAAAATTAATGATTAGACACCACTCTCGGTCATTTTGGACATTTTATTTTTCCTCCTTTCCCCCCTCCCCCCCCCCCCAATGCTGATGGGGGCTGAACTTGCCCTTAAACAGAATCGTGAGTGTCACTAATCATCTCAGCAACAAGGAAAACTATTGGTTCGATACTACTCTCGGTCATTTTGGACATTTAATTTTTCATCCCTTCCCCCCTCCCCCCCCCCCAATGCTGATGGGCGGCTGAACTCGCCATTAAACTGCATCGTGAGTGTCATTATTCTTCTCAGCTACCCCTAAAACTATTGATTCGACACTACTCTCGGTCATTTTGGACATTTTATTTTTCATCCTTTCCCCCCCTCCCCCAATGCTTCTTTTTGGAGGGGGGGGGGGTCTGAACTTGCCCTTAAACGGCTTCGAGAGTGTCACTATTTATTTCAGAGATCCCGAAAACTATGGATTCGACACTAATATCAGTCGTTTTCGTTTAGTTTTACATGCCCCCTCACCCTTCCTCCCTCTCACTAGGGGTGCGAGGGGTGTCTTCCCCCCCCAGTAATTATTCCCATATTATAAGTCATATGTGTACCAAGTTTGGTTGAAATTGTTCGAGGCGTTCCAGAGTGATGCTGAAACATAGTATATACATACATCCGTTATTACATATTATTAAATGGATGAATTTGTATTTTCCACTCTACATCAATCGTTATATCAACCGCAACACTGAAAACGCAATTCATTACAATAGACTGCTTATTTCCCCGTTGACTTATTCCCCCCGTTACTCAGCAGCTGGCCAGCAAATCAATCACCGCTGCCCGAACGTTTCTCCAAGGACCCGGATCTTCGTCCTTCGCTAACGAGATCTATAACAGATCTATAGCAGATCCGAAGAGAACCGGGTCATTTTGAAAACACGGATCTTCAAAAAGAGCCGTTCATTTTCAAAAGTCTTCAAAAAGAGACGGCTCTTTTTGAAAGACCTGTATCTTCAAAAAGATTCGAATCTTTTTGAGCCGGGTCTTAAATATCTGTTTACAGTAGGCGAAGATCTACATCGGTCTTTCCGGTTCCGGTGAACGATGTGGGAGCTGTCAGATCCGAGATACTGAGATCCGGATCAGTATTTCATTTCAAAGAGCCGTTCAAAGCGAACGGCTCTGAGCTGATTTACCCATCTCTAGTGGGGAGGTCATTCTGAACGCTCTCATTGTAAAGCTCTACCAATCCTCAGCTTCAATGAATTTGTTGTAATAAATTGGCATCAATATGTCAGTTTCTGTTTCCCGCGTGAATTAAACATTTATTGTAAACACGGTTATTTCATTCGTAGTGGAAGCATGCCCCTTTCTGTTATTTCGGCAATATTTGGGCCGCTTGGCAAATCTCTGACGTTTTTTAAATAGTGATACTTGGAAGATTATGCTAATGTTAAAAATCATTTTTATGAAGGAATATTTTGTGTTAAAACTTATTCATATTTTTCTTGCTTATAGTACTTAAATATATCAGTTACGTTAATGTCGCTATAAAAGAAAAATGAAAAGAAGTTGTGCTCCTAGTCAGCTGGTGAAGAGAAAAACATCTCCTGTAGCTCCCGAAAAACGGCATAAACATGTGCATTCTGGTAGACTCCAAGTTTTTTGTAGCATTCCGAATTGTTGTTCTCCCAATCAAAACAAAAATGATCATCTTGGACACTCCGGAGGTAATATGCATAGTGATTCTCAAGAGAAAAAAACATGCGGTGAAACACAAAATACAGGAAAGGAAAATATTTGTCATGAAGATATAATCAAACAAATTTTATCAAAACCATTTGTTGTCCCAATACCAAACTACAATGGAAGTTACAGACACAAGTCTCTAGGTCTCCGTCGCTCTGGTGTGAAAGTTGCATTACATGATCCTGAAGAGGAGGGGGCATTGGTTTTGTATGAACCAAGTGAAATAGCAGTGCATGATCAGTTGAATTCATCGCCAGCAAAGGTGGATGTTCATGTTGTTGTTGATCCATTGCTATCAAAGATATTACGACCACATCAGCGTGAAGGTGTTAAATTTATGTGGGATTGTATAACTGGTAAGCAAATTGAGGGAAGCTACGGCTGTATAATGGCAGATGAAATGGGACTTGGAAAGACATTGCAGTGTATTACATTATTATGGACAGGATTGAAGCAAGGACCTGCTGCAAAGCCTACTTTAGATAAGTCTATAATTGTTGCACCTAGCAGTTTAGTAAAAAACTGGGAAAGAGAAGTCACTAAATGGCTTGGTTCCAGAGTTGGTGTGTTAGCTATTGATGGTGGTAGTAAGGATGAAATTGATAAAAAATTAGAAAATTTTGCTTTAACATTTGGTCGAATTTCTACTCCTGTCTTAATTATATCCTATGAAACATTTAGACTCCATGCTGAAGTTTTGTACAAGACTGAAATCGGTTTAGTTATTTGTGATGAAGGTCATCGTCTGAAAAATTCAGAAAATCAGACATATCAAGCTCTTGATAAAATCAAAGCACAGCGAAGAATCTTACTGTCTGGTACTCCTATTCAAAATGATCTGCTTGAGTATTTCAGTCTTATACAATTTGTAAATAAAGATATTCTGGGAACAGCATCTGAATTCAAAAAGAAATTTGAAAGACCTATTCTCCGTTGTCGAGATATTGATGCAACCCAAGCTGAGCAGGAGAAAGGGAAAGAAAAACTTGAGGAATTAATTTCTATTGTTAATAAATGCATGATTCGCAGGACTTCACAGCTACTTTCAAATTATCTTCCTGTAAAAATTGAGTTAGTAGTCTGTTGTGAAATGACAGAGCTGCAAAAGAATTTATATAATCATTATGTTAATTCTCAAGCTGTATCTAAAGCTTTAGATTCCAACAGTCAAATCAGTGCATTATCTGCAGTTACAAGTTTGAAAAAAATTTGTAATCATCCAGATTTAATTCTTGATCTTGTTAAAAAAAGTCAGGATGGACTTGGCAGTTGTATGAAATATTTTCCAAAAGGTTATGATGCAAAAAAACTAATGCCTGAGCTTTCTGGTAAAATGAAAGTTTTGGATGGCATTTTAGCTGTGGTGAAAACAACTAGTAATGATAAAGTTGTTTTAGTATCAAATTATACACAGACTCTGGATATTTTTGAAAAACTTTGTCAGTTAAGGAATTATACTTTTGTGCGCTTAGATGGCACAATGAGTGTTAAAAAACGAGGAAAAATTGTGGAAAAATTCAATGATCCAGCGAGTAATTTATTTATTTTTATGTTGAGCAGTAAAGCTGGTGGCTGTGGATTAAATCTGATCGGTGCAAACCGTTTGGTGATGTTTGATCCTGATTGGAACCCTGCTAATGATGCTCAAGCAATGGCAAGAGTTTGGAGGGATGGACAAAAGAAAGAATGCTTTGTATATCGCTTGTTATCTACTGGAACTATTGATGAGAAAATATTATTGAGACAAACTCATAAGAAAGGTCTTAGCAGCTGTGTTGTTGATGAAGAGGAGGTACAAAGACATTTTAGTTTATCTGAATTAAAAGCTTTATTTCGTTATGAATCTGATACTTATAGTGATACTCATGATAAAATCAGATGTGATAGGTGTATAAAATGGATTCAAGTTAGTCCTCCACCTGAGGGGGCCACTTGCAATAACGATTTAACTCAGTGGCATCATACTAAAGATAAGAAGAACGTCAATGATCATGTATTGAAATCTTGTTGGAGTACTGGTATTACTTTTGTCTTTCATCAGAAATCACATGAAAAGAAATATGTACCATAAATGTAGTTGTTTTGGAATTGAATACTCATTATGTAATGAGTTGTGTGTTGTTGAATGTATGAAGCTTAGAATATAATCTTTTTGTATTCATTTAGTCATATTATCATACATCAATATTAATGCAGGATGTTGAAAGGGACTCGTATAATTTGATAGGCTTTTTTTTTTCAAAGATAAAAATATAGTTCTTAAATCACTGCAGGTATGAAGCATATGTTTTAATTTTTTTCCTTCCTAAAGAATTAAATATTTTGCTAATGATCTTTCATGTTGCTTGTAAAATTTGAATGAAAGTTTATGGGAATGTGTTGCAATGGTTTAAAATTATATCATCATCAGTAATATATACTAATTTATGTTATTAACTTAGGCAGCATTTTAAAAAATGCCTTTGGTTTAATTTTTTTATGTTTATCTTAAAATTGTTTATTACCTAAATAATGGAGGTCAACATCAACTTGTCACTGAAGTGCTTTGAAAGGCATAAAATCTTAAACTATAAACTTTTAAATATACCATTGCCTCAGAACAAACTGAAATATATATAACCTTTATATATGAAAATTGTTTTTGTACATTAAAACCTCATATGTATGTATGAAGTTTTAATATATAGTATTTAACTTCATTTGATATCTATCTTGAGACATTTTTGTAAATGTTGAATGTTTGTGGTGTTACATATATTTATTTATTGAGAAATAGACTCATTTTAATTTTAATGTAGCAATTTTCTTCCTTCTGTCATTGTTAAAACCTTTATAGTTAAAAATGGCCACAGATTTTAGATTTTTAAAAATTGAGATGCAAGAAATCCAAACATCTAACATTGTATTACTACAGACTGCACTTGTTAATTACACCAGTTAGAGTATTTTCAACAAAATGCATTATGATATTTGCATTGTTTTGAAGGGGAAAAGAAATTATATCTGAATGTTTCTGATATTTGTGTATTTCTGTGATAATTTGTGCCTGTGGTTCATTACAAACCTTATCAAAACATTCATGGATTAATATTTTGCTATGTATAATTATTATTATTATACACAGCAAAATATTAAAATTTGCTCTGTATAATTATTATAACTATTAATATTTTGCTATGGGTTAATATATTAGTATTTTGCCTTTTTGATAATACACCTGTACACCTATGTGTGTTTTTGGATTTTATATAAATCTGCAGGCATTTACTTCCCTTTTGAAACCACAAAACTCATTTAAAAGGCTGTGAAAATTCTGTAAAATTTCAATTCAACCATTGTGTTAAAAATTTAACTTTTTTATGTATTAAACAGTGTAATGACTTACTTCATTGATAAAAGATTTTTAATTTCTGGAGACATACATAGTTGAAGTAATTGAAAAAAAAAATTGAGGGGGGAGGGAGAGGAAATTCTATTTTTTTTAAACATCCTTTTTAAAGGTATTAATTTTTGCAGTGCACAGAAAGTGTAAAGAGAAAAAAAGTAGTTAATATTTTACAAGCTATTTGATTATGTATCATTTTTTAAAAATAATTTCCTTCTAAAGTTGTTTTAAAGTTTAACCAAGTTGAATTTCTGAACATAATTTAAGAGAAATGGAAAAATCTTGAAAACAAGACTTTGTCATAGTTATAATCATTTAATAATTGTCAAAAATATATAAGGTCTCTGATGTATAATTGCAAGTTGTGAAAAAATTAAGAATCTTGAGTTCTGAATCTAATAGTCATTAATTGCAACATGATCAAATATTTTAGGCCTACAAATGAATGATCATTAGATAGATATCAATATTATGAATGTTATTTTGGATTTATGAATTTGGTAGTAAAGGAAAGATGTTGAGAATAACATGTTTTGTCTGTATTCTTAGAACTGTATTAATGTTGCATTATTCATAATTCAGAATAAATATCTTAATTTGATACTTCTATCAGTTAAAGGCATTTTTCGCACAAGGGGGAATATCATAACCTGCTCCTTGTATAGATCAGACCGAACAATGGTTGGACAGTCAAAGTAATGGCTTTCAGAACTAGGTCAATAAGTTGGAGTTTCATGGTTGTCACAGATGCTTGTTGCTGTTTGGAATGAATTTTAAACTGTTGGTTCCACTGATGACCATAGAGCTCCAAAAACCAACCAACCAATCCTGTTCAAATAATCTTGTTTTCTAGCTGTAGATCCAGCTATGGATCTCTTTTTGAAAAAAAGAAAAAAAGTTGGTTTAATTAATTTATTTTTTTACAAATTTTATAACATGTATGATATTTTGATGTTACAAACATACCTAAAATTTCATGTGATCGACTGTGTCAATAAATCTCCAAGTTATGGTTATAAGGAAGGAAATTAGTATTTAAATATATTGAAATTGCAGACTGGCTCTTTAAATTTAAAGTCCCTTGAAAAATTGCTTATTACTTTTTTTTATGTAGTATTGATACCTTTTTCTATAACTTGAAAAAAGATTTTGAATACCAGGCAGCTCACATTCATATGGACATTTGTCCTGTATTTTCTGATCTAAATCAGTCAGTCTATGCATTTTGTATGTGTTTTTTGTCTACTTAAATTATATGTAATAGAAATGTTGACATATAACAATAACAAACTTCATGACTGTTAGTTTTTGATTAGAGGTTTTGTACTTAGAAACAATTTAAAAGAAAAACTCTGAAGTTGTTTAATTAAAATAACAAATTTGCAGTTGAGTGGTTTTTTTTTTCTTTTTCGGTTGCTTATACAATGTATGGTTTTTTTTTTTTAAATGCAAAATGATGAATCAATGCTAAATGAATTTGATTTTCTAATTAGGAGAATCCTACATTCGGAAATACCCGAGCCACTCAAAAGTTGCTTCTGTCATGTATAGGATGAGTATAACAAATTTGTGAATCAACAAAAGTCTATAATTGGAGGGAGGTCCAAGATTGTCCAGTGGAACTCTATCTGAAGAGCAGTCAGTAGTGCTGAGGCTTGACAGATTGAGTTGGCCTTACTTTACTGAAGTGAATTGAATATAAAATTAACATCTTTAATTGTGGTCATCCCTACATTCTGTTAATATTTTTGTCATGTGGAAAAGCCTTTAAACAAGGCTCCATAACTGCAGCTGAATATGCATGAAATCTGAGTGTCATATTTCATTTAATGGCTGCTCCTACATTAGCTGCATATGCTGATGCTATACAGTAGTTAATAACATAACCAGAACATATACAAGAGCAGGGACAGATTTCCCATAAGGTCAACCTAGGCCATGGCCTAGGGCGCAGCCGTTAAGAGGGCGTAAATTTAGAAGTAACAACCAAATTATAAAATTTTTATCGATATAAAACAAGAAAGTTACATTTTTTTTCTTTTTCATATTTATTTATATATTCTTAGTATCGCTAAAAATGTTATTTGAAAATATACGCATTTTGAAATAACCTTTTCGTCAAGTGACTAATTATTTTTTCCTTCTTTTTCTTTCATTCTTTTCCCAAGCATCCATTATGAGTTAACGAGAAGCAGGTTAAGAATTCTTGCAATTTGAAGGGATTATGATTGCAGAAAGCAGTCGGACTTGAACCTCACTAAAGACAACTTCCGCTGTATCTTTCAATACTTTTGACAAAGAGCAAAAAGCCCTCGCTTTTTCCTCCAAAAGCAGCTTTCAGTCCAGGGGCAGTCCGATAAGAAGACTAATAGTTTTTAAACTCCCAACCCATCGTCATCTGTCCAGTAATTGCCGTCCCGTTGTCAAAGGAGCGTGCTATAACGAACGGTGGCACCCTCCAGGTTTAGAAACTGTTTCAAAGGGAAAGAATCATTGTGTGAACACTGGACTAGGGTGTCTTTCTGTGCAAGGTGTTTCTTTCAAGAAAAATGGACTATTATATGGAAACCGCTAGAGCGTCTGCAACCTGAAAGGGTCGTCTTAGAAAAGAGACAGTTAATTTTGTCAAAGGGAACCGAAATATTTGTCGGTTCTTTTCTTCTAAATTTTTCCCTGGGAGGAGCCATAAGTCGGGCAAATCAGAGTTCCCAAAAGTGAACATCTAAGGGGACCGCGTACCAATCCCGGTTGAGAGGGAATTAAAAGGAAGGAGAGGACGGATGGAGCCTCAAGGGGTTAAAGGGCAGGGCCCGTGTTTGGTTTTGATACGAAAAGAGACTTGTTTTTCCGTTAAGAGTGTGATCTGCAAGCTCATTTTGGCTGAGTGCTTTGTCAACCTTTTGCAGTATACAAAACATAAATTGTTGTTGTGAGCTTACTATTTCAGTTAGTTTTTTCATCTGGACCTATGAACATTTCTTGCTATTTTAAGCAAACACCTTTTCTATCGTGTAATTTCCAGATCTAAAGTCTTCAATATTAGCAGTTATAAGGTGAGTTTAGTTTTAATTTATTTTAATATTAACTTGATTTGCTTTGAAAAATGTTTTTATTAGTATTATTATTATCATTATTATTTTTGTTTGATTTTTTTTAATGAGTGTACTTGATTTTAATTTGGTTAAGTAAAGCTAACCTGGGCTGGGGTCTCTAAACTTTTCATTATGAAAAGGGATGAAATGTCATTTGTCATTTGACTGAAAAGTCTCGTGTTGGGTGTTGTGTTACAGAAGACTAATAAAAAAAAAAATAATCTAGAATTAGATACGAGTGTTATTAAAAGTACGTTATGTTTGTTTAAATAGTTCAGTTTTTTGCCATTTAAAGCTAAGGGTCTTTTATACTTTTAGTCTAAATGTAAAAGTTAAAAATATTTTTTTAAAGAGAACTATTTAACTTTTTTTTAAATTTTGAACTTTTATTAGTGTGCTAGTTGCTATTTTTAATATAAATTATTTTTATTCCATATAGTTATTTTTATGTCAATTAATACAGATATGAGAACTTTGCTTTTATATTTTTTTTTAGCTCGTTAGTTCAATTGTTTTGCACCAACATTTTTATGTGTTTTTGTTCATGCTTTTACTTGTTCAAACTTTCCTTTTAATTAATAACTAGTGAGTAACTTAAAATTAATGTAACACTTTTATTAAGTTTACTTGGAAATTGCTCTATACCTTCTAAAATTTATATTTTAGATGAAAACAAAATCTGTCAATATGTAAAAATATGTTCTAAAAATAATATTCTATGTTTAAGTTAGAATTTTCTGATTGCGTTTTTAAATGGAAAAATTTAAGCTTTGAAACAATGTGGAAGAAAATCCGGGTCTACCTTCGTCTAAACTCAAATATTATTTAAAACAAGGACATAACGTTTCGTAGCAAGTTTACCTCCCAAAACCTAGGGTAATATATGTGTTAAAAAATCACTAGTTTTCATTAAAAAAAGTTTTATATATAAATTTTTTGTTATCATATTTTAAGGTCTTTTAAAACAAAGTATGCTTTTTTAATTAAAATTAAAGCTCTGCAAATGAATTTCCAAAATGAAGCGATCTCTGTTAGAGTAAAGTAACCTTTTCTTATACTTATCTGGAGTTGTATTTTGAGATAAATTCTTAAAATATTGATATATAATATATTGATATAAAATATTGATATTTTATATAATAACTGTAAAAGCAAAAGCAATTAAAGATAAACAATTTTATCATTTTATTTTTTAAAAGCTAAACTACCGAATAAACGTGAAACGATCAATTTTAGCTGAAAAGCAAAAATGTATTTTATCTCCCTTATAAAATGAACTTTTATATTACAGTTGGCTCTCTGTTTAACGACGCTCTACTTAACGACGATCTCTGTTTAAGGACGATATTTCCCAGTCCCGGACCCTAGGACGTAAAACAATTCTATTTAAAGACGACGTTGTTTCTGTTTAACGACGAATTTTTCTTACATGATAAACTTTTTCTTCAACATTTTATGTGCAGGAGGGGAACTTTCTGTGGGGGAATACAAGTTTGGTTTTAATAACAGACCTGGAATTTCCTTGATGTTTGCAATGTTGCAATCATAGACTTGTTGCATTTGGAAAAACGGGGGGGGGGGGGGTTGTTTACTCTTTCTCGGAAGATCGAATATTCTTCCATGGAGCTCTTAGAGCGGGAGCGGAATCACTCGTTATCCCTACCATCTGTTGTCATGTGACTTACGAACTGTACAATAGCAGTCCTCTGTCACTCCTTCCGGGAAGCAGATGTTCATGTTTAGAGAATTCATGGTTGTGTATAGGAGCTCATTCCAGTATGAATACGAGGTGAGCAGAGCAAAATGGCATCAAAGCGAAAGTATCTTACGCTACAAGAAAAGATGAAAATTATTGAAGACTGGGAAGAAAGTGTTGGAATAACAAAAGTCCAGTTCGCAAGACAATTTCAGCTACCCGAGTCGACTCTCAAAGGTATTTTAGCAATTATAGAGAAAATTCTTGAAGCAGCACAAAAATTTGGTTTGGGATCCATATCCAAACGGCAGAAATTCAATGTGGCCGATCAGAAGAGTTGGATAAGGCAGTCCTGCAATGGTTTCATGAAGCAAGAGCATCCAACATTCCCATTTCTGGAGTGATATTTAAAGAAAATGCTATAGTTCTGCAGAAAAGTTTGGAATGCAAAATTTTCAGGCTACGGGTGGTTGGCTAGCAAAGTTCAAAGAAAGATATGAGCTTGCATTTAAAAGCATATTTGGCGAAAGTGGCTCCGTGGATGAAAAAATAGTGGAAGAATGGAAAATAGTGCTGAAGGGGATTAGGACTGGGCGATTTAGAGATTTCTTAAATCGATTTATCAGCATTCTAACATCGCGATTTAGTGATAAATCGATTTACCTCCGCTGTAGAACATGTCCCTATCTTGACCCCCCCCCCCTCCCCGCACGTATATGTTTTTAAGCTGAAGATGTTAGCCATCTTTTATAACAAAGGCAATATAAATAAATTAATTTTATTAATTAAACTTAGTTGGGGAAATTTCATTTGAAATATAATAAAGATTAGAAAAATTACTTTCTCTGAATTAAACTATTCATTGAATGAAATAATTTTAATATAATTATTCTTCTACATTACTTATGCATCAGTAATGTCAAATTTGTTGCACATTGGCAAATTTCTTGCCAAGGTTCTACATGTCACAAAAAAATTTGAAATGACAATAAAAATAAATAAGTTGCTTTGCTTGATATGCTCAAGTCAAAGAAAAGTGTGAATTGCCTGGAAGAAATAAGCCTCATTTTAAATAGGTGGAACAGGGATAATTTTAAAGAGCTGTTTAATACAGAATAGTTGATTATAATTAATCCCTTGAAATCAACAACATACCAACCTGATAGCAAAGATCTTGAAAGTAACATGAAATAAAAAACTTAAGTAAACTGTAACAAATCATAATAGTTTTCTTCAAATATAAGTAAGTACTATTAAAATATTTAACTATTTATTGACACTTATATATTTAATATTGTACTCTATCTCTTTAATTTGTTTATCATTTATTACAAACATACATATTTTCAATTTAGTGCTTTAATTTTGGTACTTTGATAAATTCTATTTGACATTTCTGCTATACATAATTAATAAAATTACAATTATTACTGCCTCTATGCGCAGCTTAAATCGAATTCTGGCGCGTGGATGGTCTTCCTTAAATCGGGATGGCGATTTAGCAAGTAGTGCCTATGCTCAGCTTAAATCGTCTTCCTTAAATCGGGGTGGCGATTTAGCAAGCAGGGCGCATGCGCAGCTTACATCGAATTCTGGAGCGTGGATCGTCTTCCTTAAATCGGGGTGGCGATTTAGCAAGTAGTGCCTATGCTCAGCTTAAATCGGGGTGGCGATTTAGCAAGCAGGGCGCATGCGCAGCTTACATCGAATTCTGTAGCGTGGATCGTTTTCCTTAAATCGGGGTGGCGATTTAGCAAGCAGGGCGCATGCGCAGCTTAAATCGATGTTGGCGCGGGGCATTTGTCTTTCGTTTTTGCATCGGAATTCCGGAATATCGCGGTCGCGGATGTCGGTGCTATATCGATTTAGTGCGTTACATCGGAATTTCGATATTTCGCAAACGATGTTAGCTCTAAATCGCATCGTCGATATTAGTACTAAATCGATATTTGCGTTACATCGATATAAAGCCCAGTCCTAAAGGGGATATTAGATGGATATGAGAAGAACATATTCAATGCAGATGAGATGGACCTATTCTACAATATGGTGCCTAATAAAAATTTTAACGTATATGGGCGAAAAGTGCTTTGATGGAAAACACAGTAAGGAACGAGTGACTGTTTTACTGTGCACTAATTCGGATGTATCTGAGAAATTTCCACCACTATTTATAGGCAAATCAAAGCAACCAAAGTGTTTTAAGAATATCACCAGGAAACCTTGTGAGTACCGGAATATTAATAAAGCGTGGATGACATCACAATTTTTTATTGACTGGATTAGAAAATTTCATGCAAAAATGCATCAAGAAAAGAGAAGAATTTTACTTTTAATCGACCATTGCACTGCACATACTCCAAATATCCCTGGACTTACAAATTTGACTATTCATTTCTTACCAGCTAATTGCACTAACAAGTTGCAGTCATTAGACCTGGGTATCATTCGCAGTGTGAAAGCATACTACTGAAAGTCTTTAATTAGGAAATTAATAAACCATTCGGCTGTCAGTATGAAAATTAGAAAAATTACGATCTTGGAAGCAATGTCCATGACAACATCAGCATGGAAAGAAGTTTCTTCATCCACAATAAAAAAGTGCTTTCGCGTTTATATATATATATATATATATATATACACACACACACACACACACATGTATATATATATATATATATTTTTATATATATATAATTTTATTTATAACATTTATTGTATTTTTATTGAAACAATAAGCAAAGTTTTTATACGGTCATCGTAGGACGACCCAAACAGGATCAGGTCCAGCGCATGCGTCGCTGGCCGGAGCACTCCATAAGTGTTTATATATGTATAAATATACACTCTCACTGCTGTTCGATGTGTCAGTAGATGTAAGCGATGGTTGTATGAATAATAAATGTAGTTTTAAATAAGCCTCTCGTGTCCATGGATTCTGCGTCCCACACTTTTAACGTGTCCTTCAAATACACACACAAAATATATATATGAATGTATGTATACATGTAAGCCCGGCCGGGGCTTACATGTATACATACACTTTATTTTTTACTTACTCTATTTTATTTATTTTTTTAACATTACGAAATATTTTTCGAAATTTTCGGAACAGTATTTAATATTTACCAGCGTACAGTGAAAATTAAATAGAAAGATTTAAGGAAGAAACGTGTTACAAAGATACGAAAACTTTTATTTTTGCAAAGTCTGATAAGTGCACACAATACACAATGATTATCATAAACACAATGAAATACTTGTAATGTTTAACAGAGCTTGACAAGGGTTTTTTAAGAGTCTAATATTTGCGAGCGATCATCAATTATACATTGTAGTATGAAGGTAGGATATTTTGATAAAGGTTCTTGTCTGCTCAACAGAAGACAAAGTTCCTTTTCCTACAATTGCAAAATGCGAATCAGTTCAGCCCTTTCGCCGTTCCTTACACTTGCGAGGAAGAAACGTTGCCCGGAGAGTACCGCTTGGAGGCGGGCTGTTGAACACTCCCCTTTACAGCAAGACCATCCGCGCGGCCCGATGCCAGTGGGCCGGCGTGTTTCTCACTTTTTTTCTTTTTTTTTAATGGAGGCACGATGTTTGGAGGATACATTTCCCAGCCTGATGTTGTTGGCTCAGAAATAAAAAAATCAATTTGTGGTGAAGAGGTTGACACGAGCCAGACGGTAGCGGCACTGGTGAGGAGGAAGATATAAGCCAGATGGTAGTGGCTCTGGTGACGAGGAAGATACCAGCCAGATGGTAGCGGCTCTGGTGAAGAGGATGATACGAGCCAGATGGTAGCGGCTCTGGTGAAGAGGATGATACGAGCCAGATGGTAGCGGCTCTGGTGAGGAGGATGATAGGAGCCAGATGGTAGCGGCTCTGGTGAAGAGGATGATACGAGCCAGATGGTAGCGGCTCTGGTGAAGAGGATGATACGAGCCAGATGGTAGCGGCTCTGGTGAAGAGGATGATACGAGCCAGATGGTAGCGGCTCTGGTGAGGAGGATGATAGGAGCCAGATGGTAGCGGCTCTGCTGAAGAGGATGATACGAGCCAGATGGTAGCGGCTCTGCTGAAGAGGATGATACGAGCCAATGGTAGCGGCTCTGGTGAGGAGGATGATAGGAGCCAAATGGTAGCGGCTCTGGTGAAGAGGATAATACGAGCCAGATGGTAGCGGCTCTGGTGAAGAGGATGATACGAGCCAGATGGTAGCGGCTCTGGTGAAGAGGATGATAGGAGCCAGATGGTAGTGGCTCTGATGAAGAGGATGATACGAGCCAGGTGGTATCGGCTGTGGCGAAGATGAGAAAGACATGAAGCAGATATTTAGGTGGTTTCGAGAAGAGGAAGAAGAAAGCAGACTTCAGTAACACTAATAAGCATGAGTAACCGATGATTTCTAGTTGCAGGCAACAAAGTGTTGGAAAAACTGAAGACAGTGTGCGATGAGTTGCAAAAATTTTAAATCCCAAATTGTACGGATATTTAAAGTTCTATAGAGAGACAGTGGATGATTACACATAAAAAAACGCTGTTTTAGAAATTTAGTTCATCGATGGAAAATCTTCATACAATTTTGTCCATGTAGGCTTGTTTGGTTAGTCTTTTGCTGAAGGCCGGAAACAACTGCACAAAAGTCGCCATATTCTTTTCTTTAAACTAAGTCGAGGTACATCAGTTGTAGTTTGGATGTCGCAGTCATTCAAAAACCTTTCCATGAGCGGGTTTGGAGGTTTAGGAGCCTTACGCAATACCAGGGCAGAATTAGGAGGCTTTCGGGGAGGTTTAGGAGGTCTAGCATCAACATATTCGTCCATAGAGCTTTCAGTGGCAGTTTCATAAATATCAACGTCATCTTCTTCCTCAACTGCCAGGCAAACTTCTTTTGACATTTTCCCGTTTATTTTTTTCTTTTCAATAAAAGCGTAAAATTGGTAAATACAAAAGCCTGATAGAAAAAATGCAGTAGACGTCCGACGTAGCGAACAAGAACACGGCAGACACGATAAGAACGAACTTGTCCAATGATAGATACTTCAACAAAGAACAATAAAAAGATCTCGATGTCAAGAGATATAAGAAAATTTCAAAGAATTCTCAAATTAAAATAAAAGCAATTACGATAAGCTTTCAAGCGCTCAAACCTTCACACATAAGTATTAGGTTTAAAATGGCGACTGTAAAAAACCTTTGTTGCGTAGCAGATCTGTTGTAAAAATCTTTATGATAATTAGCATTGTTGATGATTGACAATACTAAGAGCAGTTTACACAACACTGAGAAAGAACGATATCCTCTGAACAATGCTTAATATTTTCTCTTTATTTATGGCTATAATTAAGATTGTTGTTCCGTATATTTTGACAGCGTGGTCATTCATAAATGATTACTGCCTTTAAAGATGCATAGAAAAATTGAAAAGTTTTATGTAACACGTAATAGTTTCCCCTTAAATGCTTTAGCACAACATTGTCCTATTAGCTTGACCCGGGGGTATCTTTACCCGTCCGGCTCCGATTTCACTTTTCTCCACTGACAAACACAAATAGGGACTCTTTTTTCCCACCTCTCACATCCTAGTCGCGGAGACATGTCTTACTTTGTTCCCCACATTTTTCTTCATCTATTGGTATCGGTCTCGACTCCAAACCCCCAGCTGTTTCGGAGGAGATAGCGTGACAAGCTTTTGACAGCCGCTGCCGCTGCAGCGGGAGTTACTTTTTTTTAGAATAGAGAGATAAGAGATAATTGTGATAAATTATTATAAAATCTTAGATTTTTAGTGGTGGGTAAATGTGTTGTTGAAATATCTTTTCAAATTTCAGGTAGTGGACAGACATCCTATCTGTCATCTACTATTTGTGATGAGTTCATCGAGCTTCTAGCTAAAAAAGTACTAACGCATATTGCTAATGAAGCTAAAACTTCAAAGTACTATTCCCTTGTTGTAGATTCAACTCCTGATATCTCGCATGTGGAACAGCTGTCGTTTGCTTTGCGATATGTAAAAAATGGGAAACCTGCTGAGAGATTTATAAAATTTTTACCTAACGTTGGCCACAAAGCCCATGAAATGTTTGAAGCTGTTATTAAGACTGTCACTGATCTCCACCTTGATATCTTGAAATGTCGGGGTCAATCATATGACAGTGCAGCTAATATGGCTCGTGTTTACTCAGATCTTCAGGCTAGGATACTTGAAGTTTCTCCTCTTGCATCCTTCATACCTTGTGCAGGACACTCTTTAAATTTAGTGGGCACACATGCTGTAGATTGCTGCATTGAAGCCACATCGCTTTTTAATTTGCTTCAAGAACTTTATAATTTTTTTCTCGTCGTCTACAGCGAGGTGGAAAGCATTGAAGAAAAATAGCACCCTTACCGCAAAAAGCCTCTCCACGACACGATGGTCGGCAAGATATGATGCTTGTAGAGCATTAAAAGAAGATTGGTTTGCAGTCATAAAAGCTCTAAAATACTTTGAAAGTGACGAATGTAAAAAATCAGCAACAAGAGCAGAAGCTAGAGGTTTACTAACGAAGTTGCAAAGGCTCGAAACAGTATTCATGGCACAGTTTTGGGGAACGGTGCTGATTAGACTTCACCAAGTCAATAAGTATGTACAAAACGTAGAACTTGATGTTTCAGAAGTTGCCACAGTTCTTCAGTCACTCGTAAAGTTCTTGTTAGAACTGCGAGAACAATTTGATGTATATGAAAACAAAGCTCTGGATATTTCTGAAAAGAAAGTTTATGAGCATGATGAAAAGCGTCAGGTTTTCAGAAAACTACAAGCTGACGAAAAACGTGAAGGCGAAGTTAATTTAAACGGACGTGATATCTTTAGAGTTAATACCTGTTTCACGATTGTGGACAAACTCAAATCAGAGCTTGAGAAGAGGTCACAAGCTTATAGAGAGCTCGGTGAAAAATTTAAAGGAATTACTAAAATTTGGTCAATGACTTCTCTTGAGCTTGAAGAAAAGGGAAGAAAATTACAGATGTGTTTCACGCACCTTTTTCAATTTGGCGATTTTTTTATTTTTAGCAATTTTTTTTTTTTGGTCTGGCAGCCATCCGATTTGGCGTGATGTTTGTTTTTTGTTGCAACCCTGAATAGGTGTTGTGGTATTGTGTAGTGTTTTTCGAAGTTTAATATACCGGTGTTCGATATTTTTGTTAGCGTTTCATAGTAGCGGTTTAGGATTTCTGTAATGTTTTTGGAAGTTTAATGTCTTTAAATGTTTTAAATAGATGTTGCGGATATGTGTAATGTTTTTGGAAGTTTAATGTCTTCGTTTTTTGATATATTTTGCGTATGTTTTAAAGTAGCGGTTGAGCATTTCTGTTTAGGTTTTGAATTTTAATATAGCCGTTTTTAGATATATTTGCGTATGTTTTAAATAAGTGGTTGAGTATTTCTGCTGAGGTTTTGAAGTTTAATACAGCTGTTTTTAGATATTTTTGCGTGATTTAAAGTAGCGGTTGAGCATTTCTGTTTAGGTTTTGAATTTTAATACAGCCGTTTTTAGATATATTCGTGTATGTTTTAAAGTAGCTGTTGTGGTTTTGTGACATGTTTTTGAAAGTTTATTATTGCCATTGGTAAGTTTGTTTTGAATTTCTTTTATATTTGAGTTGTTATTGATATTTTGTGTATTATTTTAAGTGTATTTTAAGTGTAAAATGTCCGCGTAGGCCTGTTTTGGCGACAAGTTGGCGACAAAATTTTTTTGACGAGTATTTGGCGTCAAAAAAAAATTTGTCGCCAAGAGAGGTGCGTGTAATACATCTGTTCCGAAAATTACAGGCAATTTTTAAAGATGATTTGGAGCCTGCATTATGTGATGAACTGCAATTTCTAAAATCTCACATAACTAAGTGCAGCATTGGGTCGAAAAGTCCCTTAGCAATTTGCAAGTGGCTACGTGAAAGAGGATTACAAACAGTGTATCCAAATATTGATATCGTATTGAGAATGTTTGTGTGCACACCTGCCACAAATGCCTCTGCAGAAAGATCTTTTTCTGCACTAAAAAGAATCAAAGATCATTTAATATCTTTGCTGCATCAAGACAAACTAAATGCCTTGGCACTTCTTTGTATTAAAGCATATTTAACAAGATCTGTTGACTTCAATGAAACTATTGAAGAATTTTAATGGGCGAAAGCACGAAGGAAAAAATTTTAATTGTAATTTTTAGATAAATTAGAAGAAATTATGTAGAAAATTTTTATTAAAAATATGTTATTCAAATGTTTATTCAGTATATATGTTTCAAAAACTCTTACTGTATATTAAATCTAATGTTATAAGTCAAAAATTTAAATGGAGGGAAGGGGGCGCAAAATGGTGCTTTGGCCTAGGGCATAAAAATATGTAAATCCGTCCCTGTACAAGAGTAACTGTGCTAGTGGAATTATGACTTGTGTTATATGCAATGAATATATGAAGCTAAAAATCTCTTAACTGAGAAAGAAACTTTAGGTACATGATTATTTAATGTACTGGCATGTTATATTGAACCACAACCATGTATAAAGTTCCATCTTCAAGGGATAAAAAATATTTGGTGTTTGGGCTGATGCGATCAATATTTACATTCATTTAAAAAAAAGGTTAAAGTACTATGGGTTAAAAGTTTCAGCAAAGGTTCAGATCTTTAATTTAATGTCAGCGCACTAACCAGTCGGCCATCGTACGGCAAGAAGATCGTGAAATTTAATGGAAAGTCAAAGGGCAAAGCAACATGCAAATTTATTTAGAACTGTTAAAAATTATCATGCTTAAATGAGGCACAAGCAAGTAGATGAAAAATTCTGAATGAGACCTTTTGGGGTTATTTTTGCAAATCACATGAAGTGTGGGTGCAACATCATTAACTACACTGGTGAAATAAATTAAGAGAATTTGCATATTTTATCGAATTTCATGACAAGAACTGAACTGAATGTAAAACCACTGCTTCTAGACAAAAATGCAAATCTTGTACGTCAAATACGTAAGCGTACACGTGTGTGTAGACGGAGCCAGTAGATAAACAGGCTTTATAAGCGCGCGTAAGTTAAGACGCATTTCGTTCGCTAGCACACCTCGGCGAATTTCTTGGTGTTATTTTGGAGCAATCGGTTAATTTCAAATTGTAACAGTAAAAATGAGTAACCACCAACGTTTAAATGATGGAATGAGGTGGCGAATTGTGGGGAGGCTAGAAGCAGGCCAATCTCAAGTCCAAATTTGTAGAGAGTTCAATTTAACGCCCAGCGTCGTGTGTAACTTATGGAAACAGTTCCAGGATACCGGATCCATCGAGAAAAAGCCTGGGCAAGGTCGTCCAAGAGCCACGTCGGCCAGAGAAGATCGCCATTTGTCGATTATAGCGAGGCGTAACAGGAATGCTACAGCTTCTCAGCTCTCTCGTGACTTGTATGCAGCCACAGGAACCCGTTGTAGCGTGTTTGTGTTTTGTGGCGAAAGGAATAATTCTCTTCTTATGGAAATAAATTATATTTAACATCCATTCACCAGAAATCTTGTTGATACACAACGAGTTCAAAAAATTTTTTACAATCTATTAAAAATCCTCTTATATTATTTTTGGAGTTGAGTTGAATCAGCGCGTGGGAAAAACAACACTAATAAGTGTTGCAGCTGTTACGTCACTATCTTCTACTTCATGCAGGCCACTATTGAAGTCATTACAGTCTTAAATTCCTCCCCTTTCGGAAAAACTTTTCACTACGTCACCAGTGAAAAGTTTTGGTGTAAGGCTAAGCAGTGCGGCTTAAACTATCGGCGTTTTGGTGAAATTTTCCTTTCCGGTGAACCACCTTATAGTTGAAAGGTTGCAAAATAAGGGCCCATCTTAAAAGTCTTGTTGATGACAAGTAGATGAAAAATTTTGTATTTATATATATATATAAATATATATAAATAAATATATTTATATATATTAGGGTGGATCGAAAAACGCGTTTTTTCTGCAATACAATTCTAATAGCTCGGAAAACTTGCGCATAGGCGTCATTATAAATAAAAAAATATTTAAAAAATTTTTTTTCAAAATTTGAAATCGCGCAGAAGGCCAAAAGTTACCAAAAAAAGTCAAAATACCGGTAAATTTAAAAAAAATGCAAAAATTACAAAAAAAATTCATTTTTTGTTCTAATAGTGAAAAAGTGTTTTTAAGAGTGTCCTTAATGCATACAAAAAATAATTAGACCCATTTTTGTTTAACTGAATTCGCGCAAAAGGCCTAAAGTTGCGGGTTGTATCGTAAAAAAACGATATTTCATGATTTTCGACTATTTTTAAACATGTGCTAAAACCATATAAATTGTATTTTTTTATTCTAATAGTGTGAGAACTATGTAATATAGTTTTAATAATCCATAAATAATACTTTTATACCCCTTATTCCTTAACTGTATTTGCGCAAAAGAACAACGCTTACTCCCCTCCGCCGGCACCAAGTGGACTTACATTGGTAACAATACGTTACATACAGTGGTAAATACATTGGCCATGTCACACCAAAGAAAGGTACCGCAAATGAAATTGCTGACAGTATTTACGAACACTTGGAAAAGAAGGAATTTGATATGAGTGCAGTGGAGGCCATCGGATGTGATGGAACAGTCGCAAACACTGGATGGAAAAGCGGTGTTGTACATAACATTGACGTTAAGTGTCGCCGTCCTTTGCAATGGTTTATCTGCTTGCTGCATTTTAACGAGTTACCTTATAGGCATTTGTTTGATCACTTGGATGGAACGACAACGGGACCAGTATCATTTAGCGGTCCAGTTGGAAAACAACTCCCTGGATGTGAGAAACTCCCTGTTGTAGATTTTGAGCCGATACAATCAGAAGAAGTCGTTAATATCACTAAAAACGATCTGAGTAAAGATCAGAAGTATCTCCTAGACATTGTAAAAGCGGTCAACACAGGAATCTGTAATCCAGAATTGGCTGCTAGGGATCCTGGACGCATCAGCCACTCTCGTTGGCTAACCTGTGCTAACCGGGTTTTAAGATTGTATGTATCCCAAACTAGTTCAACAATTGAGTTACAGACTCTTGCAAATTACATAGTGAAGTGATATGCACCTGTTTGGTTTGATATAAAGAAAAACTACACTGTGAAAGATGGACCGAAGCATATTTTGAAGGTAGTTAAAACAACCAGACATCTACCGGACAATATCAAGCAAATCATTGATCCAGTAATTCAAAGGAACGCATTCTTCTGCCACCCTGAAAATATGATGTTGGCTATGATAATGGATGAGAGACCACACATTAGAGAACTTGGCTACAGAAGGATACTTAAATCCAGAAATTAGCCATCAGCTGAAGGTTATGTAAGAGACTTCAAAATACCTTCAATAAATTTTAGTGCAAACGACCATACCGAACTAATTGATTAGTCAATCTGCAAGTTAACACCGCCGCCACTACTGTCCAAGATGCCAACTGAGCACATTGCTTCTTTATTGAAAGACAAAGCGCTACCAGAGTTTAACTACCTCAAATTCCCATGCCACACCCAGTCAGTTGAGAGGTGTGTAAAACTGGTTACAGAAGCAGCAGAAAAAGTGTGCGGGCATGAAAATCGAGATGGTTATATTAGAGCTACTTTAAAATCAAGACAGCTGATGCCCACATTTAATTCAAAGTCAGAATTCATAGGGGCTTCTATGTAAATAACCTTTTGCCTACAACGAACATATATGCATTGTACAAAGTAAATAGTTACTGTAAATATTGTAAATAAAATTCACCCTGGTTGGTTGGTTGGGTAGGGTGGAGGTGGGACTCGCCTTGCAGCCATGTCCTCGCCGTGAGTCCTGGGTCATTTCAGCACAGATTAAATGTTGAAATGAGCTGAGAGCTGCAATATGATATGTTTGGCTAATACATTTTTTGTAAATCACTCGTTAGAGTCTTATTGCAAACCTTAATGTGTTAAATAAACACTCATCAGATATGGAAAACGTCGTTTTTACGGGACTCTATAACTTAACTTATACTATAATTTAGACCTTTTGCGCGAATACAGTTAAGGAATAACAGGTCTGAAAGTATTATTTCTGGATTGGGAAAACTATTTTGAATGGTTTTTACACTATTACAAATTAAAAATAAAACTTTTATGGGTTTTGGCACATGTTTAAAAATCGTCGAAAATCATAAAATATCGTTTTTTTTACGATACAACCCGCAACTTTAGTCCTTTTGCGCGAATTCAGTAAAACAAGAATGGGTCTAATTATATTTTGTATGCATTAAGGACACTCTTAAAAACACTTTATTCACTATTAGAACAAAAAATGTATTTTTTTGTAATTTTTGCATTTTTTAAAAATTCACCGGTATTTTGACTTTTTTGGTAACTTTAGGCCTTCTGCGTGATTTCAAATTTTGAAAAAAAAATTTTTTAATATTTTTTCATTTATAATGACGCTTATGCGCAAGTTTTCCACGCTATTAGAATTGTATTGCAGAAAAAACGTGTTTTTCGATCCACCCTAATACATATGTGTGTGTGTGTATACATATATATATATATATATATATATATATATATATATATATATATATATATATATATATATATATATATATATATATACAGAGTGGTACCCTCGACTTACGAGTTTTTCGAGATACGAGCATTCTCTCGGCAGATTTTTTGCGTCGAGTTACGAGTTAAAATTCGGTTTACGTGCAAGCTTCAGATACCCCAGAGCTAGTTTGCGCAGCGAATGCCATGTGCTCATCAAATGAGAACACGAGAAGCATATAATCTTTACAATCTTTATGTACAATTATTATACAATTGTATACATATTATTCTAAGACTACTATCCAGTCTAAAACCTAGAGATTAACACTCAACAATTATCGCCCGGAACAGCTCGCTCTACCCACTGTAGCGTGTTTGTGTTTTGTGGCGAAAGGAATAATTCTCTTCTTATGAAAATAAATTATATTTAACATCCATTCACCAGAAATCTTGTTGATACACAACGAGTTCAAAAAAATTTTATACAATCTATTAAAAATCCTCTTATATTATTTTTGGAGTTGAGTTGAATCAGCGCGTGGGGAAAACAACACTAATAAGTGTTGCAGCTGTTACGTCACTATCTTCTACTTCATGCAGGCCACTATTGAAGTCATTACAGACTTAAATTCCTCCCCTTTCGGAAAAACTTTTCACTACGTCACCAGTGAAAAGTTTTGGTGTAAGGCTAAGCAGTGCGGCTTAAACTATCGGCGTTTTGGTGAAATTTTCCTTTCCGGTGAACCACCTTATAGTTGAAAGGTTGCAAAATAAGGGCCCATCTTAAAAGTCTTGGATTTGTGCCGGTGTTCTTTTCTAGCCAGACCAGTGGATTATGATCAGTTTGTATAATGAAGCTCTGTTGTCCATCTAAGTAACATCTCAACTTTTGTATTGCATAAACGATAGCTGCGCATTCTTTTTCTGTAGTACTATATTTCTGTTCTGCAGGGGAAAACTTTTTACTCAAGTACATGATAGGGTGTTCTTCACCTCTTTGGTTTATTTGAGACAACACCGCACCAAGTCCAAGGTTTGAAGCATCACATTGAATGACAAATGGAATGGTGAAATCGGGGCTAAATAATACTGGTTTTTCTGAAAGTCTTTTCTTTAATTCTTTGAAAGCATCTTCACAAGAACTGTTCCAATCCACTGACGTTTTGACTTTCTTCCCTTTTAGTAGATCTGTTAATGGAGCTGCTACTACAGAAAAATCAGGAATATATCTGCGATAATAACCAGCAAGACCTAAAAATGATCTAATTTGGGTCTTGTTCAGTGGTCTGGGAAAATCTTTGATGGCTTGTATTTTAAGTTCTCCAGGTTTCCGTTCCCCTTGTCCAACTATGTGGCCTAAGTACTTGACATGTTCCTGAGCGAACTGACATTTGGAAGGCTTTATGTGGAGATGAGCTGTTTTCATCTTCATGAAGATTTGTTCTACGTGTTTCACATGCTCTTCCCAGGTATTAGAAAAAATTGCAACATCGTCCAAGTAGGGTACAGCAAATTCTTCACAGTCTTGCAACAACCCAGCCATCATTCTACTAAAATAATATGGAGCATTCTTGAGTCCAAACGGCAACCTTAATGGCCTATAGGTGCCGAAGCTTGTCACAAAGGCAGCATAACGCTGGGCCCGTTCACTCAAAGGTATTTGCCAGTAACCTCGGGTTAAATCTAGAACAGTAATATATTTCGCTGATGACACTTTCTCTATAAGTTCCTCTATATTTGGCATAGGAAAATACTGTGTTCTCGTTACTTTGTTTAAGCGACGATAGTCTATGCATGGTCTTCCTTCTTTTCCTGGTACTTCCACCAGTATTAGTGGAGAGGTAAAGTCAGAGTCTCCTGATTCAATTATCTTTAGATCCAACATTTTTTTCACCTCCCTCTTTAGAATTTCTGTTTGTCGTGGGGACATCCTATAAGGTTTTGCAAATATTGTTTTTTCTGTCTCTAATTCAATATCGTGTTCAACCAAGTCAGTACATCCCGGCTGATTCGAAAAGATATTGGAGTAGGCAGTCAACAAATTTTCCATTTGAGTTCGTTGAGTTTCAGATAATCGCGCATTCAATCTGAGTTCTCTAAAAATTTCAGGCAGTTCAGAAATGTTTGGATTTTCTTCATGGCAAGGAATAGGAATATCTTCATCTTCTTCAGTTTCTTCCAAGCACAACAGATTTACATTTTCTGCCCTTTGGAAGTATGGTTTAAGCATATTGATGTGGTACACATGAGTTTTTTCTTTTTCAGGAAACTTGATCACATAGTTGGTTTCTGACAGTTGCTGTACTACTGCACCAGGTCCTACCCACTGTACTGATAACTTATTAGGTCTTGATGGTGCCACAACCAACACTAAATCTCCTATAGCAAACTGTCTTTTAACGGTCTTCTTATCGTACCATAGTTTCTGTTTTTCTTTGTTCCATGTTTTGCACTGCTATTTCTTGACATCTCTTCATGAGATTCATCAGTTCGAAAACATAGTCTACAACACTATCTTCTTCACGATCTTGTTTTGTTAATTTGTCATACAGTAACATAACAGGAGTCTTTAAATTTTTTCCATGGACAAGTTCTGCTGGGGAATAACCTGTACTGTCGTGAGTCACAGTTCTTAATGCAAAAAGGGCTTGAGGTAAAATTTTCTCCCAGTCCGGACCAGATTCAAGACATAGGACACGAAGAATCCTCTTTAGCGTTCTGTGCATTCTCTCAACTGGATTACTTTGTGGGTGATGTACGGAGCTTCGCACGACTTTGATTCCAAACCTTTCCAGAAATTCTGTGGTTAAAGCACTCATGAATGACGTGCCCTGGTCGGTTTGCAGTTCTTTTGGAAACCCCATGCGGCTAAAAACTTGAAGCAGGGCGTCCACTACAGTAGTTGATCGCAGATTTTCAACAGGAATGGCATCTGGATACTTGGAAGACATGCAGATCACAGTGATGAGGTATTTGTTTCCAGAAGGCGTCATCGGTAAAGGACCACAAGCATCAATGTTTAGCTTAGAAAATACTTCTGAAATAACCGGAACTATCTTTAGAGGGGCTTTCTTTTTATCCTGTGGCTTTCCTGCTCTCTGACATACGTCACAGGTCTTCACAAAATTTTCCACCTCTTTATAACAGTTCGGCCAATAGAATGTTTTGAACAAAACATCTTTAGTCTTGGTTGCACCCAAATGAGCCGCAGTTTCTTCATGGCAAATTTTCATCATTTGTGTTCGATATCTCTCTGGAACTACAAGCAATAATCGTTCTGTCCCATCTTTGTCTTCTTTACGGAAGAATAGTTCTTGACCTCGCACCACATACCTGGAGTTCCCAGAACTTAAGTTGCTTTCAGCCTCCTGAAACAGAGGTTTCAATTGAGCGCTTTTTCGTTGTTCTTCTAAAAAATCTTCTGGGGATAGTTTTATAAGGTCTAATTCCGGAATCTTAAAATCTGCTATAGGTAAGACATTTTCTTCCACAGGGACTTCATTATCTGGGCTACATTCCGAAATATTTTCATCCACTCCTAGACTCTGGACATCTTCAGATATTTTCTTTTGAGCACGGGTCTGAACAGCATTCACCATATGAATCTTGACATCTTCGACTTGCTTTGCTTCTTCAAACAATGCAGCGGTCTTGTTCCCCAAAAGATACCTCCCTTGATCCAAAGAGTCTCTTAAAACAGCAGCTTTGGTCACTATGTGCCCAAATTCACATTCAAGTTCTACTTTAGCTAAAGGGTAACAAGTGGGGTTTTCTTCCAGCGGAGATTTAATCCACACTGTTTCACTTGTATACATCGACGGACTGACATACTTCTTACAAATCAAGTCTAAACTCGCACCCGTGTCTCGTAGTATCGGCATCTCGATCCCATTTACTTTTCCCATACTTATGTAGGGGGCAAGTGCATCATGGTATCCATACCTTGCAGTCATGTTGGAAGCAACAGTTTCAACTTTCTTTTTAAGCTTATCGCATTGTGGTCTTAAATGCGAAAGAGATCCGCACTCATAGCAACGAGGCTGTTTCCTTCTTTCGAATTCAGCTTCCTCATTTCTCTCCTTGGGAAATTCTCGCCGTGGAAAAGGCTTATCATTATAATTGTTTGTCTGGTTTTTAGGTTTATATCCACTGTTGTTACCTCCTGGTACTTTACTTGTGTTCTTCCGAGGGAATTCCTTTTTCCGGAAACTTTGTCTAATATCATCATATTCGTCTAATTTTTCCGCCAATTCGTAAGGCTTTTTCCAATTTATCCAATCATCGAGAAAGTGATCTTTTATATCAGCAGGAACTCTAAATTTGAGTTGTTCGGTTACGATTAAATCTTTCAACTCTTCAAACGTAGATACTTCTAAATCATTGACCCATTCTGTAAAATAGCTGTTCAATTCATAAGCATAATTTCTCCAAGATTTTTCTGCGTTCTTCTGATGTCTGTAAAACAACTGCTTTAATTTTTCAGGATTTAATTTGTATCTCTTCAAGATAAGACTTTTTACAGAATCGTAATTGTTGGCGGTTTCCGGTGGTTCTCTCGCCAACATATTGGAAACCTCCACTGGCAGCACTCCCAATAAATAGGCGGCCCAATCTCTTCTTGGAACCTTAGCCATTTCTGCTTTTCGTTCAAAGTTTATTAAATAGAGAGTCATTTCATCACGTTCTTCATCAAATTTTGGAGTTATATTCATTAATTGTATTTTATGCTCTTCCATACCGGTTGTTTGACGGGTTGGAGGATTTGACACACTTTGAGTCTGAAGTTCCAAACGTTTCATTTCTAGATCATACTGCATTTTCTCCCGAGCTAACTGATCTTGGCGAGCTTGTTCTTGGCGAGCTAACTCATCTTGGCGAGCTTGATCTTGGCGAGCTTGTTCTAGGCGAGCTAACTCATCTTGGCGAGCTTGATCTTGGCGAGCTAACTCATCTTGGCGAACTTCTTCGGTTTTCCTGTCTTCAATTACTCTTTCTAGAATAATCTTAACATCAGCTTCAACATAATTGCTACTGTTTAAAATTTTTGCTTTTATTTCGGGAATCTTATTCGAAGATGATATCTCTTCTCCCAATTCTTCGCAAACAAGTAATAAGTCCGCTTTCCTACCTTTGGCTAAGAAAGACATGTTAGCAACCACACGCAAATCACAACCTTCTTAAAAATTTCAAAATAAATTTTTTTAACTTGAACTTGCACCAAATTACCACAATTATAATAGGTAAAGTTTTCAACCAAAAATCTACCTTTCAAAATGAAGTCTGTTCTAACTCCACAAACTTTTCACAATCTAAAAATACACAATAATGTTTTGCAAATACTGCACAATTTAAATTATTTTTAATAAAAATCGTTTGCTGAAATAAATCAAACTTTCTTGTTTCAATTCGGCTTTTTATATCACTGAAACGCACGTTCAAAACAAAATATGATTTTAATATTTCTTTTATGACGTGCACTTCTTTCAAAAACAAATTCTAAGTTTATTTTCAATAATATTTCGGGTATTTTCTTTCCCAAACTTCTTCTGAATTTATGTCAAATTCTATTTCATATTTATTTAAACAAGAACATATATACAGTTCCTAAATAATGAACTTTCAGTCGTTCTTGAAAAAATATCGCCAAATCGCTGGCCAAACAGTTGATATAAAGTCGTCACTGAACTACTATTCCAAAACAAAAATACAATTGCTGAAATAAATAATTTCAAATTCAGACTTTACGTTAGTGAAAATACATTCAAAACGTCATACATCAACTTTATCTAGAATTCTTCTCGGAAACTTTTTTCATGAGACTTTTCAAACGCCAAACTATCAAATTCTATTAAAGAATTATTACCCTAACACTAATACAAATGTAGAGTCAATAATTTCAAGACAGATAGTTTATATAAATCATAAACGAAATCAAAGTTTCTCAAATTCGATATTCTTCTTTAATCGCCAAACTATTTATTAGAATTCAAATCAAATTCTACTTAGCTTGCAATCGGCACTTGATAATTCCATCCCGACGCTTGCCACCAATATACAATACAAGTCTGTAGCGTGTTTGTGTTTTGTGGCGAAAGGAATAATTCTCTTCTTATGGAAATAAATTATATTTAACATCCATTCACCAGAAATCTTGTTGATACACAACGAGTTCAAAAAATTTTTTACAATCTATTAAAAATCCTCTTATATTATTTTTGGAGTTGAGTTGAATCAGCGCGTGGGGAAAACAACACTAATAAGTGTTGCAGCTGTTACGTCACTATCTTCTACTTCATGCAGGCCACTATTGAAGTCATTACACCGTGTATCAAGGGTGACGCTTTCCCAAAGACTTTTTTGAAAGAGGGTTCTTTGCAAGACCTGCTGTTTGCGTCCCGCTTACTTCTACGAACAGGAGAATCCGTTTATCATGGTGCAGAGAGCATAGAGATTGGAGTATGGATCAATGGGCGACCGTTCTCTTCACTGATGAGTCTCGGTTCAGCCTAAACATCGATTCTCGCCGTACGTTCATATAGAGAGAACCAGGGACCCGCTACCTACCCTCCAATGTCCGCGAAATCGACCATTATGGCGGAGGAGGTTTAATGGTCTGGGCAGGCATCATGTTGCATGGCCGCACGCCTCTCCATGTCTTTGAAAGAGGCACTGTGACTGGTGTGAGGTATAGGGATGAGGTCTTGGAGCCCCATGTTCGCCTTTTCAGGGGTGCAGTTGGCCCTGAGTTCATTTTAATGGGCGATAACGCGAGGCCACATAGAGCTTTTCTGGTCGACGCATTTCTAGAGAGTGAGGATATTCGCCGGATGGATTGGCCAGCCAGATCTCCAGACCTTAACCCTAAAGAGCATGTCTGGGACGCTCAGGGGAGGGCAATTGCAACTCGCACCCCCCCCCCCCTCTGAGAACCATTTAGGGAATGAAAACAGCGTTGCTGAACGAGTGGGACCAATTGCCACAGGAAATGATAAACAGCCTTATTTCAAGTATGAAATCACGCTGCGAGACCTGTATATCTGTAAGAGGGGACCATACCCCCTATTAACCCATTTTTTTGTTTATTCTGCAACCGCTGTTTCATACCTTCCGACTCCAACGAGTGTTACGCACGATCATGCGTGTGTATTACAATTATTGAATAATGATTATTTGTTTTGTATTGTATCAATGTATGTACATATCAAAATTTCATTAAAATCGGTACAGTAGTTCTAGAGATAATCGACCAAGTCTGCAAATTCTCTTAATTTCTTACACCAGTATAGATGACCAGACTGTAGCCATTCGTAGGCGGATCTTTGATTATATATGTAAGAACACAACATCTATTATTCTGTCAACCAATAAACCTTGCGGAAAGGTTTCGATACTGAAGGACTTAACGAGGATTCAAAAACGAGGATTTGCGCAGTGCTCTCAGATGCTCTGGTAGTTGTCAGAAATGTTTTTTTTTTGCCCTTTCCATTCCTTTTCTTTGCTTGTCGCAGCCTATTGTTGCAAAGGTATAGAATCCGAGGGCTGATTCGTAAGACCACGTTGACGATGTAGTAGCTGACTTTTAGGGAATCATAGTGAGTTTTTAATTATTTTATAAGAAAATTTCCTGCAAGACTGGAGCTCTGATAATATAATTACCCGACCAAAGGTTGTAAATTTTGTTGTTAACTTTTTAGGAAATTGTTTTTAAGGAAATATTTTAGCATATTGATGTAACGTTATTCACTCATGAACTACTACTGGATTTCATTTAGTATATGTGGCTTCTTGTGGGAGTGGAGTAAACCGCGGAGATCGCCTTAAAAACATGACTGTATCTGTATATTAACATTGGATTGCGTTCCTCAATAATGGTCCTCCGGAAAGAAAAAAATTGTCCAGCGTCGCGAGTTATAATTTTGGCAGCGCGCCAATTCCATTAGCAGTAAGCAGTTAAACAGAAAAGTACCAAAATGCGTTTCTTTTTTAAAAAGAGGTAAGCAACGATAAGTAATCCTACGTTAATAACCCGCGGTAGTTTCGTTAGAAGAGACTACCTGAAATATATATATATATATATATATATATATATATTTTATTCTGGGGGGGGGGGGGTATGATCCACAGGTTAGACTTGCCAGGGAAGTGGGAGCGAAATAAACTTTCCCACTTAATGATTTATTAAATTGTGTTATTAGCCACCATGATTTATCGCAAGGGATCTGCTTGACAGATCATTCTTATGTTATGTTACTGACTTACGATTAATGCAGTTTACAGTGAAGTCATAAATATCTTGAATAATTTTATTTTACAAGTTTTTCAGTGCACATAAAAAAAAAATAAAAGTTTTTAACTAGAGCATTTCTGTTAGCTCGTGTATTTCGATAAGTTAGTCATTTGTCATGTCTGTTAAGGAAATGGTTAAAAAACAGTTTTTCTTGCCAACTTTCCTTTCTCTGTTGCAGAAATGCGCATTTTTAGATTGATTACTGAGCAGGATTCGTAGGTTACAATTTTTAACTTGTCGTGGCTTCCGGCGGATCCTGTGCTGAAGTCTTCAGCGCAGGTTCAGTTTTTCCCTCTTCCGATTTTTCTCTATTTTCTTTGAGACATGATTTGCACACCAACACTTTTTCTCGCATCGTAAAAGGCGTGTCTGCCAGAGATTTTTCACACAGTGAGCATTTGAAGCAACCAGCATGCCAACGGTAGTCTTCGAACGAATACAGAATATCTTGGTCTGCTCCTGTGGGGAAAAATTTATTTGACCACTGATTAAAAAACTTGTAAAATTAGTATAATTACGATACAAATACGACTTACCCGAGCTTCATCGAGTCAAAAGTTGGTTAGAGATCAGTGGTAAGAAAGATAAAATAACAAATCTCAATAACAAACTAATTATTTTATTGCTCGATTTGGGATAACTAAACTGAAGGACAGAATAGTTAAAGTATCGGGCTGAAAAAGTATCTCCTATCCGAAACTCACAGTACTCGACAACTAACTTTTAATTCCAAATTTCTTGCCCTACACTCTAGTCCTTCATTAATAAATTCATACCATTAGGCACTAGCAGCTTCCTATTCACCACGTAAGGTTTGATTATTTGATCATTGGTTGGCTGTGGCTAACGACCACGTCCTCTATTCCGATTGAATATCAATAGCGTTTTCGTTGGCTTATAAAACTTGCAGTCTCTGGTTCATCGTCTCTGAGTTTAAGTAGACTATATCACAGTAGGCATCAATCTACTCTTATTACTTGCGCGAAATTTGCAGAAAATGCATAACAGGATCATTCAACTTCTTAGCGTCCACAATAAATAAGTAAATAGAAGTCCTTTTTTAGAGTCACTCTCTCTTTTTCTTTTTATTGTAGATATTAAGAAGCTCTCTGCGTCTTCCTGTCATTCTACTCTTTTTTCCCCCCCATAAATTGCTTTGCAATCAGAAAGTAAGGAGAGTGCAAGATCATTGAAGATTTTTGACCTTAGATAGGAGGGTAAACTTAAAAAATCTCGTTATACACAAAATATTTACGCAAAGCCTTATAAAAAAATCGGTTTAAAACTCGATGTCGCAGAATTTTTACATTTTTTTGAACTCCACATTATTTTGAAGCTTGTAAAATAAGGTATGAGCAAAAAATGTTCACCCTTAAGGTTGATCTACATGCTTGCGGACAATTATTATTTCTCATTGGAAAAAAGAAAGAAAAAAAGGGCCTAATTTAGCAGTCTGAATTGTTATTGGTCGCAGGAAAAGAGAGAGCGAGACGACTAGCAGAGTGCAACCGGTGCAGGTTGTAAATACTTTCATGAAGAACAGATTTCAATTGAGAGGAATTTCTGCTCCAAACACTAAGGACCTGCTGAGAAAATAAATGGAGTTCTCAAGATTGATTATAATATTTTTTTTCTAGATAAATGACACTCTTGCTGATATTAAACACATATCATGTTGAATTCATCCCTGCAAATTGCGACAAATGTTGTCCATAGTTTTACACAAATAGAAACTGCAGTTATGCAAACGTATAAAAATACGATAAATTTCTTTTTTACTCCATGACATTCTAAGGGAAATCTCTTTTCCTTTCCTCTTGGCTATTGTTTGCTCTTTTTGTGGTTTGGATTAAAAACTTTCCATCGTTCCTCATTTGCAATATGTGACGTTTTTATATTTCTTGGTTTAACAAGGTATACATTCGCTAAACGAAACTCAGCCGGAATAAAGAACTAAGCGTAGATCTAGGACTTTCACTCCCATCCTATATAACTGTAATTTGGTTTCTGTAAGTTCATCTGTATCCGTTTTCTGATTTGAGCCATTTGATAGCATTATATTAACCGGGAATACCTTTTCAATAAAAACAGTCACTGATAAGCAGTTTCTGATCTGCTGAAGTTCGAAGCCGGGGAAACATTTCTATTTTCATTTTTTCAGCCCACTTTTTAAAGTAGCTGGTAGCGTGTTAAAATGGTCTCTTATACTTGCAGAAACTAAAACTAAAATAACGACGTTCAGTTAATTATTTTGGGCTATCATCAGTCATCGGTCTTTTATTTATAGGTATGACATCGCAAGAATTGAAAATGGTAATTAAATACCGACAGGATTAACAACGTACTAAGAAAAGCCGAAAGATACCCAGCGCAAGAGCGAAGCTAGAAAGGCCGTGCCTTACCCAACAGTATTGGTTCTTCGCATGCGTGGCACTTCTTGCAAAATGTGTCCCCGTAGCAGTTCATGCAGTACCAGTTGTCGCTGACAGTTTTAAAAGGCCTGCTGGCGATCTTGACGGAACACTTGTAGCATGTGAAGCAGTCCTCATGGTACGGTTTCTTGTTGTACATGATACCTCGTTCATCCGTGATGGCGTACTTGCAGCGAAAGCACCGGACGCCAAAGTTGCGCAAGTGGCAGGCTTTGCAATACACTCTTCCTTCGTGCGGAACAAAGCTTCCGGTCCCGATACTCTCCTCGCAGTCGACGCACTTGAAGCAAGGCACGTGGTAGATCTTGCTCTGAAACAGACCAGAACGGTAACATCTTACTGAGGTTATGCTTCTAAGAACCTGTCTAAAGCTGTAAAATACTGAATTTAATAATGTATTAAATAAGAGACTGTTTAAACCTTAATGATTTGAAAGTGAAGTGAATTCATTCTTATGGTGTATCTGTGTAGTGGACATTAGGCCTGGGCGATGTTGCATTTTTTGACATCGCGATACATCGTCAGTCTACAATCGCGATGTGACGATGTATCGCGATGTTAACCACGAACGTAGCCAGCAGGTGGCAGCGTGCGTCCCTAAAAAAAGTAACATAGATTCATACATAAAAATGAGACCAGGTTGTTGCCTTGGTACAGACTAAACTAATTAAACATTCAAATACCTTTTATTTTGAGCCAAGAATATCTGAATTTCTGCATTTTTTGGGAAGCAATGCAGCTCTTTGTCTTGTAATAACACTACGGCCTGTGCTGAATACTATCTCTGAAGGTACACTTGAACCTTGAATTACCAAATATTTTCTAGCAAGTACTTTAAGTCGTCACTCTAAGTATTGACGGTGTGTAACCAGAAAATCGTCTCTTCAAGCTAAGCGATGTGATATCGTAAAACCGCGCATGCGTACAAACATCGGACACCGGGAAATCGTCGACCAAGCGATGCGACATCGCGCATGCGCACAGAGAAACATCGGAATCGTTTGTGTGACATCGGGAAATCGCGCGTATGCGTACACCACTAGGTTTGTGGCACCGGGAAATCGCGATATTACGATGTTTTGAAAATTATCAAACCGGTGTGACGATGTCGGCTTCACACCGGATTTTCACGATGTATCGATACATCGCCCAAGCCTAGTGGACATCTGGTGTTCGTAAGAATGTGACCTGTTCTTCCTTAGAATGTCATTAAAAAAGGCAATATTCTTTCAAAATGGAGATCGTTTACGTGTTTGATTCGATTCATAAGTCCACTAAGGGTAAGGTAGCTCCAACTGGTAATATTTCTAGTTACGAATTACTTAGTTACTCCCAAGTAACACAAGATGCTTGGGAAGTTGGGCTACCGTTATTCACCAAAGTTGACCTTCCGTTGGAGGTGTGTTGCCAATACCGTTGACAGAGCACTTCAATCAACGGTTGGCTGCAGTTAGGCCAACCGCTGACTGAGAAATTACGCAAATTTTTCCATGCAACTTTTATTTTAAATTTCTCTTTTGGTATCAAGATATTTATCATATCACGGGTATCAAAACTGTAGATATTTTGGTTGTCGTTTCTGAAAGTTGATCTTTTTTAAGTTCCACTGCTCCCTATGAGGGGACAGCACAGTCCATCCTTAGCCGGGATTCGAGCCTAACACCGCAGTGTGTAAGCTCGTAAGGCAATCACTATACGGGATGGAAAGCATATAGCTGTTCAAATTCGTCTCTTTTATTTTCGGCAAAAGTTAAGATGCTTTTAAATACGTCGATAAAAGCTCAGTTTTTTATTTATAAAATATTAAATGTAAATAGATTTGAATTCATGTGTTAGGCAATTGGATTACTATTTTTATCATTTTCCTTGTAAACACACCAGTCACATGTAATCTGTATTCGTAAGTTGAATAGTTAACAGTCATTGTTGGAAAGTTAAATTTGGTAAATTGATTGATTTATACAAAGAAACAAAAGCTAGAGTATCGCAGTAAATACCCCCCCCCCCCCTCCCAAATTAGGTTCATTTTGAAGGATCTACTGTATAAATCTAAGGAAGCTCGGGCTTTAGGCTTAAAAATGATCTGGGGTAAAAACTCGTAAACATTTCTTTTCTCTAGATGTATTATTTATCTTTGAAGCCTTTTTGAACCATATAGTAAAATGTTCATTTCAATAGAAATTTTAAAAAGCAGATCACGAGTTTTAAGAACTCAAAAGACTCCCTAAATTTAAAACACTCGTCTTCATAATATTATTGTATGTTCAAAATATTCAGGCAGTAACAGTTGTGATTGTTAAGATGATGAATGACAGTTCAATATACTACACTGTAAGGTCCTCTCCTTAGAAAAAATAAATAAAAAGAAAAGAGAAAAAAAAAAACTGACGTGGTCACTTATACGCATTCTACATGCAACCTGGAACTTGTTGATGACAAACATACAGAGGACGTTCACACATTTTTGCAACGATTTTAGAAAAATAAATATATAAACAAAGATAAGAATTTTATTTTCTGATATATTCGATCTGATAGCTGTATTGTTGAACTATCATATTGCATCTTGATTTACACGATAAAAGAGCTTTTCTTAAAATATCAAGGTAGATTTTGTTCGACTCCGACCACAATCTTCCAGAGCCCATCCAATGTTTTGGGATGCCGCTTATAAAGAGTTTGTTTTAAAAGTCCAAATGCACAGAAATCCATAGAAGATTATAATGAAGCGCCTTCGAATATGTGAAAATTTCATAAAAATATTAAGAGGTGAAGTCGATCGAAGGCTTTCATCATTACATTGATTTCATAAAATTGGGAACGCCGGCTGAGCGGGACGATAATTACAGAGCGGAGCGGTCCTGTGTGATGTAAGGTAGTGAATAGTCCTCCGGCGGTGGTCAACTTGGGAGGTTGATCGCCAGACAAGATTAAGAGAAGATGTCGACAGGGTTTGACATTACACGACAATGGACTGTCGGATTTACAACGGCGGCATGTGAGAACCAAGGGCGTCGTGGGAAGTTTTTGCAAGCGTGTTTCCCGTGTGGGCGTATGCTGGTTAGCAGGGGCGGCCAATTAAATAAAGTTTGAAGTGAGCAAGCGAATGAGTTTGTTGCAGAATCCGGAATGGATGAGAAGTTTTGAGAAGGAGGAGGCACGAAAGAAGAAAGGAATTTGAAAAGTATAAATTTGGGAGTTTAAAAAAAAGAAGGCTCTCAGATCTCTCTCTCGAGTCTCAGACTCAGATTTCTGGCGTGTCCGGTCGAGCTTCGGTTCCCCGTTTATTTCCTGAGATTTTGCGTATTAGGGTAGAGCTGCGGTTCTCCTTGTGTTATTCCTGCGTTGAGTCGAACTTGGAGTTCCTCATACATATTTACTGATAAAATAGAAATTCCCCTGCATATAAAATAATAGTGGAGCGAGTGGTGTAGCGGTCACAAGAATTATCAGAGACGTTGAATCAAGAGGTGTGTGACCCCTGCCTATGTACGAAAGGATCCAACGGACCCCAGCTAGACGAGTCAGCGCAGTCAAAAATCTGCTAAATATCAACGGAACCGAGTGAGTGGCACAATTTATTGTTTAGCTCAGTCCCCTTTTTGTTGTGGTTTTTTTGTTAAATAAGTTTGATTACGGTCAGAGTAGGAGTAATTTATATAAGAGTTAGAGTTGAATAAGTATTTTGAGTTTTGGTTATTTGTCGTGCGCTCCCTATTTTCCTCGTCAAGTAAATTTTGAATTTTAATAATGGATATAATGATAAACTGATTTTGGTATATGGCTAAGTGTGCATATGAAAGGTATGATTAAAATAATATGTACAAAAAATGCATAATAATTGTAAATAAATTAAGTTTAAGTTAAATTTAGGTCAACTCTCTGTTTTAATTGTTCTTCAATATTTTAGTTCACTTGTTCATCAATTGCTAATTACTTCCTGAACTACGGGTTATTAACAAAATAATTTTAAAACACAACGCACCCAACTACCCCTTTATAAATAATTAATGTACTACCCAACTAATTCACGCCCGATAAGATAACTTTGGACGAGCAATACGACAAAGATTCTTCGGGGGACTTGGGTAGGATGCATTTAAATGGAATAGCCTCAATTCCGGTTTCATTCCTCATTTTTTCTAAAAATATGTCAGTAGATTTAGTGGTATGGCTGGTAGCCTTATCGTGATGGGACTTAACACAATGAAGATTGTTTGGATAAAGTGGTGGATTTTTTTTTTTTTGAAAACAGGTGTTAAAATATATTTCTGATAATAATCTGAGTTAATTTTGACATTTTTTCTACTTTCCTTATTTTAAATTTTCCGTTATAAGAGAATTCAGCAATAACTATAAAACCTTTAGCAAAAATTTCCTTGCTTTCTCTGAACCAACATTTTAGGTCTTTTTCTCTTTTCCGGTAGTAAATCAATCTTTTTCTATTGCAATCAGATAAATCTATCCAAGCCTCATTCATCAATTGTAACTACTTATTTCCTTTTTTCAGCTGCCACATAATTTTAATACAACAATCTGCGTATAGTCTCACACTGAGAAAAATATTTTCGCATTAGGTGGTAAACATTGTTTTTTCGTTTTGATTAGCTTTAAATCATATTTTATAATTTGGTTTATAGTTCCTATAAAGATATTTAAAGATTTTGCGATAGTTCTTTGAGGAGTTGGATTCTCTTTTAAAACATGAGATGCGACTTTAGATATAATAAGCGGTGAACGTACCTTTGTTGGGTATGCATTTTTTTTTAGGAACAGATGTAGTATACGCAACGGACCATCGCCAATTTGGCGCCAAAATCCCGTTCGGAGAGCTGTTAGGCTTAAACTGTGAAATGTAAACAATAAATTGGAAAACAGACTTACTGCTGGCTTTATGAAACTCGTAGGTGCACACGGGATCTTCGCTTCGCTCAGATACCCTTGCTTCACTCCGCTACGCTCCGTTACGCATCCGTCCAAAAACATTACAGAAAATCCACAGCCGCTGGCTTCGCTACATACCGCTGGCTGTTGTACAGTAAAAAAAACCTTCCGCTGGCTGTAGCGGTCAGTAAAACAAAGCTTATCGCAAAAAAATTTTTAAAAATACCATCCGATCTTAAAATCCTCCCTGCCAGAATATGAAAACCGCCAAATAACCATTAGATTTGGCGAAAAATCGCCCCTTGGCGTTCGTTGCGTATACTACATCTGTACCTTTTTTTCCCTTTTTACAGTCAAATGTAAATTTTGACGTTTCATTACTTTTTTATTAACCATGTCACTTATTTTACGTGTAGAAATATTAAAATCATGCTTTTCACACTTTCTTTTAATAATCGAATAAGAGTATTTCTCTTCGGAAAGCGCAAATACATAGCCTTCGATCCATTATTTATTTTCCAGCGATATTCTAAAGCAAAGAATATTTTTAATGACGCAGATGATAATAAATTAAACTCTATTCCGAATTGATGCCAGCTAGGCTTTATTTTTGTTCATTTAACTTTATATCATAGAGGAAGTTAAAATCGTTTGCTTTTCCAAAGCAAACGATTTCTTGTTTAGAGTAAGAAAAATGAACTATTACCTCGTACTTGACTACCTTAGAGTTTGGATCGAATATCATGTTGCAGCCTTTGCATTTTGGGGCAAATTCTTTGTTATAGCAGTCATTACAGTAGAAATTTTCGTCAACAATTTCAAAAGGACTGTCGGACAGCAAGCTTCCACACTTATTGCAGGTAAAGCAGTCGTAGTGCCAGTTCTCATCCTATGAAAAGTAATTTAAATCTTATGAAAAAAAAAATCCATTTCTTTTATTTCTCAGTCATGCTTGTAGTAAGATAATTACAATGACGAAATAAATAAATAAATAAATTTTGAAAACATCGATGCCCACAAATTAATAACTCCCAACTTTAATAGATTTTCTTTCTGTAAATTTCATCGAGAACAACTGGAACAGCGAAATAATTCGATGGTGATATATCAGAAATTTTATAAATCTGTGATGTATACTAAAAGCTGTTAAGTTCATCTAAAAAAGTAGTTTCTGAAATTTATATTTTGGAATTGTATGCATTAATTAATTAAGCATTCGAGATTGATAATAGAGTGAATTTCTGCGCCTAAAGTAACAGAGGCATTCGTGGTTGTCGTGGGTGGATGCAGCTGAACAGAATTGCTTTCAAATTGGGACCAGAATCAGTTGGCACGAATGTATGAAGCTGTTTGGAATCAGCTTCAGATTGTATTTCCCAGTCTGTTTAACTCCCTCCCCTTAAAAAAAAGCCTTTAGTAGTTTGGATAATTTTTAAACCTCTCCGAATATGAAAGCGTTGATAATTACGAATCTCCCTTTGTTTGAATAGACGAGAGCACAGATGATAGACATTCACTTTCGATATCCGAAGGATGAACGAACTTCAGATTTAAAAATACGAAGGTATCTAGTAGATGGTTAAGGGTTGAAGGCGTCATAACTGATAATGTGTGTTGGAATTAAATTTTTAAAACACCACACGAGACTTTTAAAATGTAAAACACTTTGTAATATTTTGTAAATTTGATCAAGTTTAAAAATCTGAGTTTATACGCAGGTCCAGAATTCCGCATGGGCAAATGGGGCACTTGCCCAGGGCCCCCAAAATTATGGGGCCCCCTAATTTAGTATAAAGTTGTACATAGTTTTGAGAATTTGTTTCTTGGTTAATATAGTAAAGGGATGCAGTGGCGGATACAGAAAAAAATCCTGGGTGGAGCACAGTGCACCCACTATAGTGAAAGCATGCTTTCACTATAACGTCTGAAACGTTCGTGTTCAGACGTTCACTATAACGTCTCTAACGTCGGACGTTCACTGAAACGTCCATAAGCGTTTCTGGTTTAATTTTTTTTGAGGGGGGGGGAGGGGGGAGTTGTAATAACTCCAGACTGTGATTTATTTTGAATTCCAAAAGAAAATTTCATGAATTTATTTATTAACATTAAAAAGTAAATTAATTAATTAACACTTCTTATTAATATTCATTATTTTCTTCAAATTTTTGACTTGTCGGTCGAAATTTTTTTGAATTTCTGGTCCCGATTTAAGGGAGGCCTGAGTGAGTGTCCCACATGTTCATGTGGAAATCTGGTCCTGAGGAGGGGGGACATGCCCCCCTCTGGATCTGTCCTTGAAGGGGGCCCCCAAAGTCTGCTTTGCCCAGGGCCCCATTGTGTCAAAGTCGGGCCCTTCTTATACGTTTACTTTGGGCATCTATTGCAAAGAAACTATTTGTATGAATAGAAGCTTTCTGCAGTATTTTTTTCTCCGTTTATGACGTTTCAGTTCGAACCCAATTCACTATAAAATTTTCTTCACGAAGACAAACTTATTCTGATGCCATTAAATTCTGTCTTGCATTAAAGTTGTCACCGACCCTGTAAGTGACATGCCTGCTGTCCAGCGTGATTCTCTTTTGGCAATTGACGCAATCCTTGCAGAATTTTTCCTCATAGCAGCTGCCGCAGTAGAGCTCCCCTTCCTTCTCGTAACCCTTGTTACCCTCCAGCAAGTGGTCGCAGCCAAAGCAGAGCAGATGGTTTCGGTGGTAGAACTTCTCGCCGGCGAGGGCGTAGCGGGACGAGAAGATGAGTTCATCACATACGTGACACCTGAAAGAAGAGTACCTGATGTAAAACAATCTCGTTCGACGATTAAAGACTAGGTAGTATAAAATGGCGTGGGTAGCACAGGTGGATCGCTCATAAGGCTTCAACAGTACCTAATGAAGCCTTATGAGATATCCGCATTTGCATACATGTGTATAAAGTTACAACTGAAAGCTACCGACGGTGACCGCTAACAGTAGTTTTCATGAGTACCAATGTTGTAACATCATACAAAGTTCTTAGCTCACAAGTGAAGTTGATTTCTTTGACAACTGTGAGAAAGAGTTGTATATATCCCCCCTTTAAGGGAACGGTGGACCTTTATTTGAGCAAATCTCGTCATTGTAATACTGATTGTGTTATTGCAAAAAATTTATATATTTCTGTAGATTATTAGTACCAAAATAATTTCTTTCAAGTAAAAAATCATTTATGAAGCTTCTACAAAGTAATTTATAATGGGTAAGTGTAGTAATAAATTTTAAATCTGTTTTTCTCAAAACAGATTTTTCAAGGTTTTTAGATTTTTTAAATGCTCCATGCTACTTAATTTTTCTTTAAAATTCATAAAATTGATAAGGAAGAATCCTGATGCTGTTTACAAAAAATTGGGTATGCATTTTACAATTCGACTTCATTAAGGTAATTAAATTTGATTTATAACTTTTCAAAAGGCAAAATTTTGATGAAAATCGAGATGGAATTCAGAAAAAAAATCTCTCAAAAATTAACTATTCAAGGGATTAAATAATTGATACCCAGATTTGTTTGTTATACAGTTTAAAGAGATTAAAATGAAAAATCGAGGAAATATCTCAAAAATTAAGTAGCAAGGAGCATTTTAAAATTTTGTTTATAAATTTAAAATTTTTTAAAAAATCTTAAAATTATAGTGAGATTGGAAATTTCTTTCAAGGTATTCTATTTATTTATAGTGAAATGTGTATATGTACAAAATTTCGTATCTCTATGATGAAAAGTAAAAAAAGTAAATTTTAATGTCCACCGTTCCCTTAATCGAAACCAGTAATTTAGATATTCAGCTCTAACTAATTGCTTCAAATCATTGTGAATTATCTAAATCCCTCACAAATAGTTTGTTAAATAATTGATTTGAAATTAGTAATTTTGCGAATTATTGAAGAGATTTTTTAAAGTACATTTATTGTCAGTGTATGACATTCATATTGCTCTGTCAAGATAGTTTAACACCTTGAGAGCATACTCTGATGTAAAATGAAAAGGGAAATTGTAAAACGTTTTGTTATTAAACTTTCAGCAGTCATGCATAATTTGTATGTTCTTATTGACGCTCAGAATTTTTGTCGATAAATGAGGAAGCTCCTTTGGATACAGAGGCTGTTCATTTTTTAGACGATTTTGGTAAGCGATAATAAAAAATCGTTTGCTGCAAAAGAAATAATTGCAATTGTACTATGCTTTTAAAAGTCAAAATTATCGTCTGCGGCTTCAAAGTTTTGTTTTTATTCAAAATGGCGTTTTTAACAAAGCAGTGATTCTAAGGCTACATTTATGCTCTTTCCGAAGAGAAATATGCATACTCCGTTATCCAAAAACGATGTGAGAGTCATGGTTTTGTGATATCTAAAGCGTCGATAGGTAATATCGTCAACAAGAAAGGAAAAAACGTCAAATTGGAGTCTCAAGTGGGACAAAAATTCCAAACAAGTATCCAAGGAAAAAACGGACATCTTTGACTATTGCAAAGGTACGTTGTTTAATGTTAAAAGAAAATCCCCCTAGTCAAAGGACAGTTGCAAAATCATTAAAATGCTCGGTTTCCACTGTAAACAAAATGATAAACGTTGATTTAAATCTTAAGAAAGCGTAAAAACGCAATGTGCATCGTCTTCTTCCAATTCATATCGCTGAACGCAGGACACGCTTCAGAATTCTATATGAGAAACACTTATCCAAAGAAAAATGGAAAACAATTGTCTCAATAGATGAATCATGGGTGTATTTAAATGATTGCAACAAAAAAAGAGCCATTTATTATCATAAAAGGGGAGAAAAAAAATTAAGTACATGGTTCAAAGAATCGAAAGAAAGTTTTTTTAAGGGATTCATGATTGTTACTGGTTTTTCTTATAATGGCAAGTTAAAAATAAAGAGAGTGGAAAAAAATGTCAAGATTAACTCCAAATACTATCAGGAACATATTTTATCGCCAATTTTTCTGAATGAAATACCATCGCTTTACCCACAGTGCCAACAATCTGTGAGACTCCATCAGGACAAAGCTAGCAGTCACACATCAAAATCCACTGTAAATTTCCTAAAAGAAATGGAACAAAAAACTGGTATCAAGGCCATACCCTTCACTAATATCCCTACTAAATCTCCCGATGTATCACCTATGGATTTTTGTGCTTTCGGACTTTTAAAATCTGCATTATCCAAACGTCGTCCCAAAACCCTTACAGAACTCTGGAAAGCTGTTCAGGAGGAATAGGATAGAATACCTCTTCTGACACTTCAAAAGGCACTATTATCCTGGAAATTGCGGTGTCGAAAGATAGTTCAGAATAAGGTATATCAAATAGAACATTTAAAACACAAGAATTTTATGTAATTTAGTTTTGTGAATACAATATACATCGTCTAAAAAATGTGTGAACAGCCTCTGTACTATCCCCGAGTAATTAAAAGTATCTTTAAAGTGAATCATCCCAAATTTCTTTTAAATATTCAATTTTTTTTTTGCCTTTTTACAACATTCATGCTACTTACTCTAGAAAGCTTTTCATGCTCCCTCTAAGAGACGGCAGATTATTTGAGTCTAATCCTGAAAGAGTTGCATCACTAAGTCATAAGGAAGATGAGCATTTATCTAGATTTATTTTTCCTCATGCATGACTGCTTGTATTTTTTCCCAGTTAGATTATAAATATATTAAAGGTTTAAAATTAAAGAAAGAGCGTACTTTTCAGAGATTTTTTACTTTTATTTTTTATTTATTTATTTATATTTATATTTATATTTATTTATTTATTTATTTTTTGAATGTGCATGTGTCACAATATTTGTAACAATGAATGAATATGTGTTTCTTTAAGAAGACATTGTTAGAAAAACTTGAAATTTCGAATTGCGGCCCGCGACGAACATTTTTGCGGCCCGGACAATATATTGGCACACAATAATATATAATAAAATAACCGACGCAGAATTATAATAAGATAGGAAGAATTCGCTAAATGTTTTTTTTAATGACACTCTTTTTTTGCTATTATTAAACAAAATGCATATATTTATGTTGAATATACTGTAATTAGGTAAATAAACCTACTTTTCTATTAATATTGATTTTTTTTTGCGGCCCACCTACAGTTAAACCTTGTTTGTTTGGTCCAAGGTAGCCTTTGAGTTTGACACCCCTGCTTTAGTGCTTGGGTTTCAGGCAGTTTCACGCATTTGTCCTTATTTTCTGTTTCCTTTTGTTTTCGCGTGAGAAAAAATTGCGGAATTACGTAATTCCTCTATTTATAGGCCGCTCGGAATCAGCTTTATAATCTAGATCCCGGTCTGTTTATCTCTCGTATTGGGAAAAAAAAGAAAAAAAAAGACGTAAACTTTCCAACCCACCTGTATTTACAGATAAACACCAAAGTTTGAAGTCTGAAATGCGCAAAAGTTAGTAGAAGCAGCGAGTCAATGAGGAAGGAATAAATATTTCAAAGTTTTAAAAATGAAGAGAAGAAAAAAAATAACTCCGCGAAAATTACTTTTTTAAATATCAGTAGGAAAATTACATTTTTCATTTTGAAAATATAATACTGATCAGCATTAATATAAATTAGCAAATTCTAGTCCGAGTAACACGCAAGTGATAATTACACATTCTATTATGAACCTTCAGATTTTTTTTTCATTTATTTATTTATTTAATTTTTTTTTGGTGAGGACCAATGTTGCCTATTATCCTCGAGTTACAGTATTCACGAATTTTTTCTATTTGCCTCTCAGTGATCATTTCATTGCAATACATTTTATTCGAATAAAAATTAAAAAAAAAATTTCAGATGACCCAACAGAAATGTTTCCATTCGTCTACTCATATTACCTTATATATGAACTCTTAACAATTAAAAAAAGAGGATTAGAATACCCAATTCATCCGTTTGAAGCGAAAACAAAAACTTGAAAATTTCTGTTATATTCTGGAGCGTGTATATGAATGCATTCAATAATGTTTCATTAGTTGAACAAATAAAAATTTCCCACTTGATTAACTTAAGAGGATAATGCCTGAATCTGGGGCACCGGAAGATAATGCCCATTAATCGGAAGAAAATCAGCTAAGAGAAACATAATTTTTTCTATAAGGGATTTATTTCCAAGGTTTGGTAACCCATAGGAATTCCTCCTGTGTATTAAAAACGTTTCTCGGTCCAAAGCGAAATAGTTGGTTTATTTGGGCATTACTCACTCGCCAAGATTTCCGTGATTCACGGGATAGAGTGTCACGTTTCAAACTAAAGTAGGTGTATAAATGATTGACAAAGATATGGTGCAGCGGATTTGTTTGCACTTTGAAAGAAGTGTTTTCCGGTGATTGTTTTACCTTGTATTATTATTTAATGAGCGTATTGATAGAGTATTGATAATCTATATATACAATACACACACACACACACACACACACACACATATACAGTCGAACATCCATATATCGAAGTAGCAAAATGCCGGAAAAAAATTCGATATATAGAAATTTCGATATAGAATTGATCTTACTTTTATCATAATTCTCCTAAAACATTAAAATTAAAGCTAATTTTCGTATACGAAACTCCATTTCCAATTTATATGCGAATCACATTAAATGAAAGTTAATAACTAAAAAATGAATTAATGTGAAAGATTTATTGAGTACTATATACCTTTAAAAAAAACAATAATCCAGACAGTGGTTACAGTGATCACAGTTACATTATTTAAAAAAAAAAAACTACGAATATCTTGCTGAACAGCCAGTTTTGCGGAAAGTTCATCAAAGAAATACTCGCATTTATTCAGTCTATTAAAAACTTCATCAGGGACATTTTCCACGAATTGAAGTCCACGAAGTATTGTTTCAAACGCCAAAAACTGGGAGATTTTATTCTAAAGTGGAATAAAATCTCCCAACATGTGAAAAAAATTTCGATATATAGAGATTTTTTGGATATATAGAAACAGTTTTTCTATGTAATGAACATGGAGATTTGCTAAGAGTTCGATATATAGAAAATTTCGATATAGGGAAGTTCGATATATAGAGATTCGACTGTGTATATATATATATATATATATATATATATATATATATATATATATATTTATATATATACTTATCTTAAATATTATGCCCACCATTCTAGCATTTATACTCATGCCTTTGCATTCTACACGTGTATATGTCCGAATTCAGGAATGGGTTAGCTTTCTGAGCTCTTAAATCTGCTGACCCTATAAATAATAGTTACATGTCTACCTCGCCCTCTCGCGTTTAATGTTGAAAGATGATATTATTCGGAGCCGTTCTTCTGGAATGAACGGATGTACTTTCGCTCTAATAAACGATGTACTAATACCCCAGTCAAAATAGACCCCATTTTGACGAATGGCTAAAAAAAATATGAAAGTTTTGAAATTTGGTGGAGATGTTTGTTTAGGCATGCTAATGAACATACTAAAAGTCCCCACCGATCAGACTTGAACTTTCGCGCCATCTTGGAAAATGTGTACACTTTTTTGGTTTTTTGGAAATATCTTTAAAAATATTGATTTTATAAAAAATAATTAAATACAAAAATTAAAGAGCATTAAATTATGAACAAAAATCATTCATAACATTTTTTTATATGTCTAACAGGAAAAAAGATAATTGACTTTGAAAAGAGCGCACTATCGCACCTGGGACGCGCAAGCGCGGTTCCCCATCGCGGTGGGGGGAAATACCCGCGCATGTGCATACCATAATTAGCCAAATTAGTTTTACACTAAATGGGAAGGTTTTTTGTATTTTTTCAAATAACTAGGGAAATATTAACTTTACGTAAAAAAAGTTTATTTCAAAAATTAAAAAACATTAAATTATGTGCAAAAACGATTTTATACATTTTTGTCGTAAACCTAACAATAACGAAGATATTGACTATAAAATGCGAGTTGATAATGGAGGCAGCTTCTACACAAAACATATATTATATTTTTTTATAAGTCTAACACGAAGAAAGATAATTGACTGTGGAAAGAGCTCACTATCACACCAGGGACGCGCATGCGTGGGTGTCCATAGCGATGGCTGGAAGACCCGCGCATGTGCATACCGTATACGCCAAATCGGTCTTACCCTAGTATTTTCCTAGACAGTTAATAGTTAGTCACCGTTCCGTGTGCGTCTCTGAACAATGGCTGATACGGAACTATGTTTTATATGTAAAAAATTAATGTCAAATGATGATTTCGTGAATGTAGGAGAAAAGGGGATCGACTCTTTAAGAGAGCTAGTGTCCAAAGAAAAGACAATAAGCATGAACAGTTGGAACATTTAAAATCTGTTTCGGTTCATTCGTTGTGTCGGAGAAATTACACCAGACCAGGAAGTATAAAAGTTGATTTAAAAAGAAATGCAGAAATCGCGTAAACATCCCAAAGTGAAGAGCGCGCGGTAAGTTTGCGATCGTTTTTTAACCTCAGTTCGATTTTCGAACAAAATGTTTCTTTTGTACGGCAGTGATAGACGAAGAATTCAAAGCAAGACAAAAGAAAAAACCAACTGACAGGCAAAGAACTATATACGAAGTTAGGAGTCTCGAAATGAAAAACAAAGTTTTTGAAGCTGCAGAGAATAGACATGATCAGTGGGGAGAGGAAGTTCAGTGTCGTATAATAAACGTTGCTGATTTAGTTGCAGCTGATGCGATTTATGACCAAGATTGCTTCATGACTTTTTTTCTACACACTGCACCAATCAGAAAGAGAGGGCGGCCTGAGTCGGATTACGTCTCAGCAGCTGTACATGAAATATCCTTCTTCCTTGATAATAATGACGACTGTCAATTCTCACTACCCGAACTCAAATATCAAATTACAGGGTAGTTCCAGACGACATCACTTTGAGAAATAAGTTGAAACAAAAATACGGGGATGGGATTATTTTTGCTTCAAACTCCAAAAATGTTACTGTCATATGTTTACGTAATACTGGAATGAAAGTCTTATCAGACTCTTGGTACGACAAAAGGATACGAAATGATCACGAGGAGCGTCTACGAATAGTACAAACTGCTGCAGCCATAATAAAAGAAGATATCCAGACACCAGTTTACGACAATCATTGCTACCATCCAAGTGATAACTTTTTCAGAGATGTGAACAAGGGTATTCCAGAAAGCCTAAAATCTTTTTTGGAGCACTTGATTATTAAAAAAAAGACTGCTAAGGCGGGGAAAAAAGTCACTTCAATAGCTCACGTCATTATATCAGCGCTAAGGCCACGATCATTTATGTCTCCTCTGCTCAATGGTCTTGCTTTATTTTTGTACAAAAAGTTCTGTTCCAAGAATTTAATAACAATGCTCTTGAATTTGGGATTTTGTTCTTCTTAATATGAAGCTCAAACACTTGAGATGTGAGCCATAAATAATCCGCAACCCCAAATGCGCGAGGGATCATTCTGCCAATTCGTATTTGACAATGCAGATTTCAATGTGTCGACAATCGATGGCCTGAATACGTTTCATAGCATGGTGTGTGCGTGTGTGTGTGGGGGGGTGCATTGCTTGTTTTACTCCAGAGTCAGCAGTGGAACCCGGGACGAAGAGATAAAAATTAACCGAACTTACATCCGCATCGACCGTAGGCAAAATGGGAATCATTCCTCTGGAAACGTTTGAAAATTTTCGAGGGCCTGGGTTAAAAACAATTACTATCGAAGATTTGAATGTCTTAAATCCTTTACCACTGCCTAAGCCATATGATATCTCCTGCATGTGTGCTAAGTGGTTAGGTCTTCCACAGATACCTGAATTGAAAGGATTTTTCCATTGTATAACCAGAAACCAGCCTTGTGAAGAGACCAAAGTAATACCCCTTCCTTTTGTTAATTCACCACCAAGCAAGTATGGCACCATTTTCACTGTGCTGAAATATGCTGCCCAGCAGTGTGTTAAAATACACCAAAAGTCTTGCATACTCACGTTTGACCAACCACTGTATATTAAAGCTCGAGAGATAGTCGCAGCAACATTCAATCCATTATTATCAAGTTGTATTGTGAGGCTTGGTGAATTCCATCTTTTAATGTCATTCTTAGGCTGCATTGGGTACATAATGGCTGGAAGTGGGTTAAAAGAAATACTCACTTTGATTTATGCACCTACGTCAGTAGAAAAATATTGCCTGGCCATACATACGCTAGGGCCGTCCGAGCTCATTTATTGACCCAAACAGCTTTAGCAAAAATAATTTTTGACGGCATGGACATATCGGATTTGGAATGTAAAAATCTCCGTGAGTTGTTTCGAGATTTTGTTACTGAACCACCATCGCAAGAAACCTTAAACGCACACACTCAAATACGAGCCATCGAAATTAAAATGAGGAAGACTTTGGAGCACCTGAAAAAGAAAGGCCCAACTGCCTGTGGGTCTGGAAGCGTCAAGAGAAAATTCTTGTGCCCATCACAACTATGGATGCAGTAGCTCCCGATTCCGTTTTAAACATGGTGTTTTGCAACTGTAAGACTGACTGTGGAGTAAGATTCGGATGTCTGAAAGCAGGCATCAACTGCACAACGGTCTGCAATAATTGCAATGGGGTATATCAGAATGGCATTAGCCCTGTTGATGATGACGATCGAATGAAAGAAGTTGATGAATGGGCCGATGCTAGCGGATCCATAGACGATCTATACATGCCTGACGAAGGGGAGAATCCAATACCGAAAAAAGCACGTAAATCCTGAAGTAGGTAAGCTTTAAGAATTATTTGCAATAGAAATCTGATAGTGAATACCCCCAAGTTTACTACATTCATTTAAAAAATTAATAATGATTAATTATCTACATAGCCAAAAACATTAAAGTCTATTTTCTTGTGTTTAAAGAATGCCGAAATGTGGGAGAGGTTAGAAATTCAAAGAAGAGCGCCTGCAACGAGACTTTAAAGCTACCTCCATTATCAACGCGCATTTTATAGTCAATATCTTCGTTCCTGTTAGGTTTACGACAAAAATGTATAAAATCATTTTTGTACATAATTTAATGTTTTTTTAATTTTTGAAATAAACTTTTTTTACGTAAAGTTAATATTTCCCTAGTTATTTGAAAAAATACAAAAAACCTTCCCATTTGGTGTAAAACTAATTTGGCTAATTATGGTAAGCACATGCGCTGGTATTTCTCCCCACCGCGATGGGGAACCGCGCTTACGCGTCCCAGGTGTGATAGTGCGCTCTTTTCAAAGTCAATTATCTTTGTTCCTGTTAGACATATAAAAAAATGTTATGAATGATTTTTGTTCATAATTTAATGCTCTTTAATTTTTTCATTTAATTATTTTTTATAAAATCAATATTTTTAAAGTTATTTCCAAAAAACAAAAAAAGTGTACACATTTTCCAAGATGGCGGCGAAAGCTCAAGTCTGATCGGTGGGGACTTTTAGTATGTTCATTAGCATGCCTAAACAAACATCTCCACCAATTTTCAAAACTTTCATATTTTTTTTAGCCATAAAACCTATTTTGACTGGGCTATAAGAAGTTTGGCCCTAATGCATTTAAATCTATATTTTATTCCTTTCAGGCTGTGTCTAGATCCAACCATGTAAATATGAGCTAGTTTTTCCTTTCAGGTTATAATTTAAGGACGTGATGTAATGGGGATATTACTTACTTACTTACACACACACACACACACACACACACACACACACACACACACACACACACACACACACACACACACACACACATATATATACACTCATGGACAAAAAAATTAGCGCACCAAGAAATAATTGCGGGATCGTAACGAAATTTGGGTACATGTCGGGGAGATATGCAAATGATTAGAAATGCAGCCTGATTGCGCATTACGTATAGCCGGTAGAGGGCGTTGAACATCGTACTCTGTGGATTATAAAACAGGTAACCAAAGCTTGTTTGAGTGTGCTGAATCATTTACAAAGGAAGAGCTGAGATAGACATGCCATTACGCCGTGTTCGAAGACAATATAAGCAGTTGTCGCAGTTTGAGAGGGGGAGAATCGTCGGGATGATGGAAGCTGGGTGGTCAGCTAGGCGAGTAGCTCGTCAATTAGGCCGCTCTGATTGTGTTGTGAGGAGGTATTGGGACCAGTGGACCCGAGAGATGTCATGTACACGAAGACCAGGCTCAGGACGCCCTCGACAGACCAGTCGTCGAGAAGACCGCCACATCGTAAGAAATGCACGCGTAGAGCCCACTGCTTCATCGGCCGCCATCCAGGCACAGGTAGCACCTTCACTAGGGGCCTCTGTGTCTTCTCGAACCATACGAAGGCGCCTGGCTGAAGGACAGTTGGTATCGCGGCGCCCATTACGTGTGCTGCCCCTGACGCCCACCCATCGACGCCTCCGTTTGGAGTTTTGCCGCGCAAGAGGAAACTGGACTGCAGCGGAATGGAACCAGGTCGTCTTTAGCGACGAATCCAGATTCAATCTCGGCAGTGATGACAATCGTGTTCGTGTGTGGAGAGCCCGTGGTGAACGCTTCAATCCTGCCTTTGCTGTACAGCGACACATCGCTCCCACAGCTGGTGTGATGGTATGGGGTGCCATTGCCTACAATACAAGGTCACCCCTAGTATTGTTCCGTGGCACCATGACAGCCCAGCGGTATGTTCATGAAATCCTGCAACCACATGTGTTGCCACTCATGCAACGGCTCCCAAGAGCCATTTTTTAACAAGACAATGCTCGGCCTCATACGGCAAGGATGTCACAAGACTGTCTCCGCACTGTTACTACCCTTCCTTGGCCTGCCCGATCCCCAGATTTGTCTCCAATCGAGCATATCTGGGATCATTTGGGACGACGAGTTGGGCATCCCACGAGTTTGAACGAACTAGAGGCAAGGTTACAGCAAATATGGAACGAAATGTCTCAAGACATCATACAGAACTTGTATGACTCAATGCCCGATCGTATCGCATCGTGCATTCGCGCTAGAGGGGGTCCAACGGAGTATTAACTCCTCCGTTCTTTTGCCTTTTTCTCTGAAATAAATTATCCCTTTTCTTTGATTTTCTTATCATTTACTTATATCAAAGTAGTCATTATGTATGTAAAATTTCGTTTCATTTTGACGACTCCTTCTTGGTGCGCTAATTTTTTTGTCCATGAGTGTATATATATACATACGTGTATATATATAATATATATATATATATATATATATATATATATAAATATATATATATGTATATATATATATATATATATATATATATACATAATAATAATAATAGTAATAGTAATAATAATAACGTCCCACTAATATTAATTATCCTACATCTAACGCGTATCCTAAATTTTCCTCAATAAAGCACAGCCCTATTTCAAAAACGAAATCGGAAATCAAAATAACCAAATATTCTCTTCAATCTACGCGCAGAAAAGTTAATTTTAGATTTCCGTGATTTCCATCCCCTTCGAAGAATCATACGACTTTCGACTCGTATACTGTGGCGGTGAAAAGATTTATTTTAATTGGGGGGGGGGGGGTTATTATATATTAAATATATACTATAATGATGATGATTATGATTTTTTGATTTTGTTGATTTAAGATTGTGGTTAGTACATTGATTAATTGTGATTTCCAAATGATGGAAACAACTCTGGTTTACACTGACAAATTAATTTATTGATTATTAACACACATAAACAATACGCTACAAATTACTAAATATTTCCTCCTTCATTTATTCATTGCTCACAACTTCTTTACTACTAAATTAATTCACTACGACTCATATTTAATTCATTCAATTATTATGACAATATTTCGTACTTCATCTACACATATTACTCTCAACTTCATTACTACGACACATATATGTAATTCATTCACTTGTTATGATAACATTTTATAAACATAACCACTCATATAACCATGTTCCATTATTACCAATATTTACTCATATATATAAGCATAACATCATATTAATTAAATTGTTTTTTACGAATTATCGGTCATCTCCTTAAACATTTATTGCTCTATATTAGCTATTAAGGCTACACACTGAGAAGCAATGACAGTAATATAAAAAGGAAACGCAAAAAGTCGGTACCTCGAAAGATGACTGTTGGATCACTATAATGGGCGGCTGGCACTCGTAATGACGAACTTCGTTGTATTATCATCGCACGGAACTAGGGCACTTTCTTCGTCTGGTATAAGGCTCCGTCAATCATGGCAGACACTCTACACGGGACACTGGGGCACGCTCATCATCGGTTCTCTGACTCCTTCACTCCTTGCAGACCCTCGGCACAGGACACTGGGCGCTCGACACTACTTCTATCTCCAAACTTCTAACTAACTCTCCTTCATAGGTTTTATGTGCCTTGACACTACTTCTATTTCAAACTTCTCACTAATTCTCATCATAGGTTATCTGTGCCTTCCTTTCTTATTTCAAATTATTTTCTCTTATTAATGTTGACTCCGCCTCTTACAATTTCCATTGGTCATATTATTACCATGCCATCGCCATTCGTCCGTGGCTGCCTCTTCTCAATCCCCTTTTTACCAATGCGCATCGAGGGCGGGATTTATAAAATTATCCCTCTAACTGAACTTTTTCCCATGCTTCGGCTTCAGGGTGGCCTGTTTTATAGCCATCATAAATTTAGTGTTCTCTTTCTTCTTTTCTTCTATTCGAGCAACTCACTCTCTTGAACTTATATCTTATACTTCTTGCTACAAGCACAATCTATAAATTTCGTTTCGGCATATTGCTGGTTTTCTCCCCTTCTCTTTTTATTGCCCGTCATTTGCCATGTTTCTTTCTTACATTTAGCAATTATTTTACTTCGTCCTGTAATTTTCAGTTCTCCTGCCCCTGGCCGTGACACTACTGTCATGTCCCTATGACATATACCATATGATCGGGGTCAGCCATTAAAAAGAATTCTAAGCCTAGCAGCAAAATCAGAAGTTACTTAGTATAAAAGGTGAGACAGAGGATTTTCGCGGGCTCTGCTTCTTTACTTCCTTGCTCTTCTGTCCGCGTACGGTTTCGAATCCTATACCATAATGTAAAGTCTGTATGCACAAGCTCCGGAAGCCGCCCCGGTGGCGTTGCCACTGTGTGTATCCAGTTGTAAAGTTATCTGCTGTCAAGTTCTTTGCTCAAAAGTCTTGTGCAGTGTGTTGTCTTCATTATCCGGAAATTATAAAAGAATGTGCTGTGAAATCAGCTCTTCAATGGCTCATCTAAATAGTGTTCTTCTCGTCCCTCTGCCTCGACTGCAAAAGTGTTGAGTCACACCCGCGAATCTTGGGTGTACCATCTCCTCCACATAGTTAAAGTTAACGTGCGTGTAAAGACCGCCATCATTGAGGCCTAGGAAGGTGAAATTTTGTAGGGTGGTTCCCCTTAGGCTGTAGGTCCTCACTAAGAAATCTTATATATATATATATATATATATATATGTGACATTTCACCCCCTGATTCCATAACACATTCAATAAGCACAAAAAACGAGGCAGAGTTCTATAAAACTGCAGTCCTTTATTTCACACGCGTTGGGAGCGGATATCAGAGCGTCTTTCTAGCATGACGCGAAACATACAAGTCTTTTCACATACACAGCTCACAACAGACTGCCTGCTCTCTTAGTCAGGGTCTGTACCAAAGTCAGCGACTGTTTACATCAACACAGATGTTTTTCGTGGGTGGTAATACTACTAAGAAGTACATTGGGTGCGTTTTATCTTTATGATATTGTTTGACACTTTTGATCCTTTATCTCTGGCACCTGCAGCCATTATCTCTGAGATATTGTGAACTGCGGATTTTAGATGACTAGAGACGGGGTTTGGTTACTCCTTCTGGGCGGCATGGCTAATAATCCTATCAACTGAAAATAATTTATTATGTTATTTTTCCCACTGGAATTTGCAGATGTTCACTTGCTTTTGGGTGGGCTATTTCTGAGAGGAAGGGTCCTCTCTTAACAGATGTGGGACCCGAATTATAGAAATAGACGAGATTCAACTTATAATGTCACATCCCCCCTCCCAAGAGGCTATCATCCTATGCCTGCATAGGGTGAGAGACACCTGAGTGTGAGTATGTTGGGACCTCACCTAATTCACTCTGCAAGATCAACATTATAAGTTTTACTACTTCAATTTTTTAAGTTAAGTCATAATCGATATAAAACTCTTGATCTGCAGTATCAAGCTCTTTATATCGACATATGTTAGCTGGAATTATAAATCTTTCCGTCCCTCTGGGGAAGTTCTCCACCTACCTAAATTCCTCCATCTCCAGTCATCGTGTTCAATACCATAACAATACAATTACTCGGCCTCAAATTAATAGGTGCACAATTACAACAATAGTCTAATAGTAATTAAAGTACATAATTATAACAATATTAGTGGGATAATAAAATAAGTAATAGGATAATATACTAGTATAGCCATGAAAAGAATAACATAGACATGGTAATGGATATGGCTTAATTGAATCTCCATGCAGATACATTATACCGAAAATCAGTTCTAATTCAATAGTAATCTACATGAAATCGTACACAAAAACAATTCAATTCTGATACTTGTAAATCAATGCTAAATCAATACACAGACATGATACATTAAATACTTCAATTCAGGTAAACGTAACTTAACATTAATTAAATAGGAAAACATATTGACAATCACGCACTAAATTAGTTCAATTCAGAAAAATATAACTCAATACTATTTACACTTCTAGAGCACTGGTTTACTCGGATAATAATTACTATTTATACAATCACAATAATGCCAGTATGATCATAAAATAGATAATATGATAATAGTGCGTAATAATGAAAAAGAAATAACAGGTGATATAATATAATAAAATCCTTACTAAGACACAAATATATCATATGAACACAATGCTTTTTACAATTATTAGATTATTCATCTCTTTCATTCCACTTAAATTCTCTCATGTTTTTTAATTCACTATATTCTTTAATACAGGGGAATAACTTCTATTTTTCTTAATCTCAAGATCTATTCCCTATACTCATTTAGATCTCTACATTGATCGAAAATTAATCCTTTCACCCTTCCAGTATTCATCTCTCTCAAACTCAATTTTTCAATTACCTTATCCTTCAAACCTAACTGTAGTGTTCTGACTTATGATGACATCTGCTAATCAGAGTACTAATTTCTCATGATAGCTTGTCTTTGAATAAGCCTGTCCTATTTAAATGAATTTAAGATTCTACTGAAAGGTACAAATTTCCTCCTTCCATTTTTTCCCTTAACTTCATAATTAAAAAATAATAAAATAATTCTGATAACTTCAGCTAGTTTGGTTAAGGTAACTTATTATTCGTCTCTTTTTACACACTCAAAGGAATCGGGGACTCGCTCTTTCCTCCCCCTCTAAAACACTACTTCGTTACTCGTCGTTTGACCTACTTCTGTTGGGTGGGGTCGGGTTCACACTGTTACTCCTAGCACGCTCTATAAGGCCTCAATGCTACAGGTAGTTCTGACGTTGTAATAATTTCTAGCAGGCTCCATTTTTACTCTCACAATATCATATTTACTTTTAGGAAATATACCAATAAACGATGACAATAGAGGAATGAGCTCCGACGGTAGACTCATGTTCGCAAATTCAGGTAATTTATCCTGAATGGCATTCTGAGTCTTATAGTCTTCAGTCAAATCAAGTGTATTCCTGATTTGCATAGACGTTTTTGGATGCTCATGTTCTCCATTGCCATTCGTTAGCATTATATCATCACAGTTATTTTGAACACGACCATAATATAATTTAGCACAGTTAGTATCATCAGAATATTCATTTATCATTTTACTCGACCTACATATCAATACACGTGACACCTAATTCAAATTAACAAAATACCAATTAAACAATTATATACCAATACACTACGCAATTACTAATTACACATATGAAAAGTATTGAATTAACCTCTACTCACAAATTGAAATTAATAAAATGTCACTTAAACAATTATATACAAACACACTAAACATATACTACCCATAAGCATGAAAAATAGTAAATCAACACTTACTCACAAATTTAAGTTAATAATAATAATAAAACATACTGCTAACGGAATCCAATAGACGTAAAGATGATACTACAATCACTTAATTTAATGTTCAGGTTAAATAGCTTCATATGTAAAGATAATAATATATGACTCAACTGGGTATCTACTGTATAACATACACCTTAATAGTTTAGTTAGAAAACCCATAGTAGTTTATACACTGATAATTTTATCAATAACAATCTTACCTTGCGTTTGTTGCACTGTTAGCGGTAACACTGTTTTTATGAATTGTCCGTTATAATCACTATGTTCCGGATTCTCTAAACACCATAGTTGGTTACTATGCATTTCACTAAAGTTTTGCATCAAGAATCTATGAGATGAGCACATCACTCAACGTGATCACAAATGCACACACAAAACACTAAAATAACACTTCGCCGCTAGATGACACTTAGGGCCACATCAAAGGCTAATCAGAACCTTTGACAATCGCACTGCCCGTCATAAATAATACTTGACGTGCACACATAATCACACTGATCTATATTTCATTTTTACACAATCTAATTGGATCTGTGAAGTCGGCAGGGTCTCTCTAATCAGTAATAAATTTCTGTGCTCATTCATTACTCTCTTGTTCTGCCACATTCTGTCCAGGTAAACTGCATCTCGAGGACTCACCACATAACACTGTACAGCTTTCTGACACGAATACTTTTCTTCTGAATATCGGAGAAACATTGCCACTCTCAAATGGGTTTAGTCCCGATCTCTTGTCAGCCCCTCTAGTCTTAGGCTGCAGAGAAAGTTCACTTTCTCCCCTTACCTAGTTTGTCCGAAGCTAGTGTCAACGACCTCTGATTATCACCGAACTCCTTCCATCTTGTATACGAATGAAAACGAAACTGTCTTTCCACTGCAACACCAGTGAGCTATTACAGCACTGTCTTCCTTCGTAACGGGGGTGCAATATGACACCCTCCTCGGTTCGGTGAGGGGAATTGGGAAGCAAGGCTCGTCCGCCATGTTTGTCCTTCTTGTCTTCTATTGCCTTAAAATGCATATAAGTTCATTTAATCAATTTGGTTTCTTCTTATTAAAGTCCATTAGGTGTTCCTTCGCAAAGTAACAATCCTGTCGACTTGAGACATTTCACCCCCTGATTCCATAACACATTCAATAAGCACAAAAAACGAGGCAGAGTTCTATAAAACTGCAGTCCTTTATTTCACACGCGTTGGGAGCGGATATCAGAGCGTCTTTTTAGCATGACGCGAAACATACAAGTCTTTTCACATACACAGCTCACAACAGACTGCCTGCTCTCTTAGTCAGGGTCTGTACCAAAGTCAGCGACTGTTTACATCAACACAGATGTTTTTCGTGGGTGGTAATACTACTAAGAAGTACATTGGGTGCGTTTTATCTTTATGATATTGTTTGACACTTTTGATCCTTTATCTCTGGCACCTGCAGCCATTATCTCTGAGATATTGTGAACTGCGGATTTTAGATGACTAGAGACGGGGTTTGGTTACTCCTGGGCGGCATGGCTAATAATCCTATCAACTGAAAAGAATTTATTATGTTATTTTCCCCACTGGAATTTGCAGATGTTCACTTGCTTTTGGGTGGGCTATTTCTGAGAGGAAGGGTCCTCTCTTAACAGATGTGGGACCCGAATTATAGAAATAGACGAGATTCAACTTATAATGTCACACATATATATATCAAACTTTAAAACCGTTAAAAGGGGATTAAACTCCCCCAAAAATTCTAAAACCCGTCTTTAAAATTAGATTTCAACCGGATTACTTTTAAATGAAAATACGGAAGTGACATTAGAATCGGTTCAGAAAATATACAGAGGTAAAAAATTTTGAAAAATTCGATTTTTTTTTTCCAAATGCGTTCTAATGTATTACGTTTTGCCATTTAGATCTGTATATATAAGAGCCAAATATCACTGGCTGATCACTGTATCTGTAGAAGCATAAAGTCTAGGAAGCTGAAATTTTGCATTGTGGTTCTTTTAATGCCCTAAGTGTTCTAATTCACTATGATTTTTGAAAAAAAAAATCAAACCTTTAAAGGAGTAAAAATAGGGGTTTAAATTCCTCCCCCCCCCGAAAAAAAATTATTAAATCCAAATTTAGGGACAGATCATGGTTGTTCAATTACATGTTGAACGCCTCTGAGGAAGGAGAACACTTTACTGCTGAAAGTTTATTAAAATGAAATGATCCCCTAACATAATGGATGGTAGCCATGTATTCCGTATCGAAGCACGGGTATTTAGCTAGTTTTTTAATAAAAGTGCATGCTTTTTTTTGGTGAAACTTAATTATTTACAAGCTTGGATAATTCCATAAATAGATAACATTTGGTTTAAAATAGATTTCTGATCAAATTAAGATTGTTTAACTGATTTAAACATCTTTTCTTATTTTTAAAAGGGGTTATCAAAACCTTATCTTGATAGGACAGCTTTCATAATCTTATTAATGTCTTATCGAATTAGTGAATGATATTTATTAAATATCTCCCAATAAACAAACACTGACTGCATTTATTGGGGCGAGTTTGTTTGACAGTTCTTCATTTCATTCTCCCAGCAAATTTGAAAAGATGGGATTTCGAATTATTCTCATTTCATTCTCATAAAATGATAATATCATAAACATGAGCACTAATAAACTGACCACACTTTTTATTGTCCTTGACAATATTTATCTATTCGTATTTAATCAGTTGAATATAACATCTTCATTACTTATTTTCCTATCTATATTTTTTTTTCCTGAATTCAGTAACATTTCAAAATTGCAGAATATTCAGCAACTCTGAAATTCTGTCTCGGACAATCGCTAATATAATTGGTAGCCAGGCTTCAGATTTTGAGTGAACTAAAATATATATATGAAAATGAAATCTAAAAAAATTTCGGATGCGGAAAACCAAACTTTATATACATACATACATACATACATATATATATATATATCTATATATATATATATATATATATATATATATATATATATATATTACACGTGCGCTTTTGTTTTAATTTTATTACTTTTAAAAGCTCTGAAAATCAGACCGCAGTTTTCTAATAGGGGTATTCTCCCCCCAGATTCGGACTGGACACGCTCATGTTTTAAAAAACTTTTGAAGGTCCCTCAAAAACAGGACGTAAAATAAGGAGTTTTCAAGAACTTTTAAGGACCGTTTGAACCAGTGGCGCACCCAGGGTTTAATCTTGGGCGGGGGGGGGGGGGGGTCGAGTTGAACGGATAAAAATATTTATAATGCAAATTCAATATTCATAATGCAATTTCTATTTCTTTGGGAGGACGGCAGGGCCCCTAGGCCCGCCCACCCCCTTGCAGGGTCCAAGTTGCGGCTTCAGTCCAGAGTTTTTTTTGGGGGGACAACGTCGGTTCTTAGGGTTATATATATATATATATATATATATATATATATATATATATATATATATATATATATATATAAGAAATAAACGTCTCATTTTAAATTTAAACTCATTTAGTATTAGGTCTACAATTATATAATTTTAGGCTATGAAAAAAAAATACACCGGCTTTTTTTTTTCTGGGGGGGGGGGCAATTGCCCCTACTGCCCCCCTCCTTGGAGCCGCCATAGCCCCCTGGATGCACCACTGGTATGATCCCTGGTTAGTCTTCCCGTATGTTCTCCGTAGTCTTGTCAGTGCTGATTGCACTGGCTAGATCAAAACAAATGAAAATAATTCGAGTGAAAACAGAACAAAATAACTATGTGGGAGAAAAAAAGAATAAATATTGAGATTGAATATTGCTAACGATAATATCTGAGCTCCTTTTTTCATGCAAAATTTCCTGTTCCGGTAATTAAGAGTATTTAGCATATATAGGAACTATTTATATCCACCTAAATCAGCGTTTCCTAAACTGTGAGTCGCGACCCCAAGTGGGGTCGTAAAGCGAAAGTTTGGGGTAACGAAAATTTAATTCTGAGATAATGTCAAATATTGCACCAAGATTTAATTTCTCATGCTGCAAAAAAACAACCACATCCGTCTCATTAAAACGTGATTTTGTTTCATTAATTTTTGTATACTTGAAACATGTATCAGTACTACTATTTTTCATATGTATATTGTTTATCAATGAAATAAATTATTGATGAGAAATATTTGTCTTTATATCCTTATTTCCGGGGGTTGCTAAAAAATCTCGATGATAAAAAGGGGTCAGGAATGAAAAAAATTTAAGAAACGCTGACATAAATCATAAAATTAGAACTTTTTTCTCTTTATTGTGGCGCCATCTATCGGGATTTTGACAAATGTCAACTACATCAATAAATCACATTATATTTCTTTTGTTTGTACCTGTACAAAAAAAAATTAAAAAAAAAAAAATTATCCGATTCATGCTTCGTTAAAAGTAATATTGGATACCTAGATGAAAGAGTAAAAGTAAAAGTTTTTTTTTTGAAAATTATGAAATAGGATTTAGTACGTGAAAGGAAGAGCTGTGATTTCTTCGAGATGCGCGTACGGAATATTCTCAACAGTGATTGGCACAGGAAATGGAAAACGTAGCGTTTTGCTGCTATACAAAATACGAACGACTCTCTGAGGGGAAGCCTTTTTATATGACTGTATTGAAATTCCGTCTAGTAAGGTAGTATTGCACAATTTTTATCGCAGATAAAAATGCTTGTTAGTTTACTACACCTTTTGTATACTTATACACATGCATTATTATTATTATTATTAACTAATGATATATTAATCCACTTAAGGATTTAATCGACTTCGGGGTTATAGAGTTGACCTTAAAGGATTGCTGCAGTTCTTGTTTATGGTTTAAACTTTGATAGGCAAACAAGTCCAAAGAGACGGGGAGAAAAGAGGCCAACATGCCATGGGCCAGTGTGCTGCAAGGACCAGTAAAGCGGTCTGGTCTAAGACCTAGAAATGAGATAACAATCTTTCCTCTATCCCGACGTCGGCTTTCGCCGCTTCTGTGCCAAAGCCCAATTTCTGTTGAAAATCCATTGACAAAGTTGCCAGACTTACGATCTTTCTAGTATGCATTGCCGATTTTGAATAAAGTCACTGCAATTCATGAAAAAAATATCCTTCAAGTCAGAATGATTTACCGCATATTGCTCCGGTGTACATAGATCACAAACGGTTTTCTATCTACATGTAGCCCCGTATCGTTTCTGCTTTTTGTCACCGCTTTGATAATCATCTATAATGTCCGCATACAACATTCATTCAAAAAGGTCAAGAGACACTGAATATTCGCGAATACGTAACTTGTGGACGACGATCTTCTTCAGCTGCATTTGGTGAATATTCCATAAAAAAAACTTTTTTTTTTCATTTTTATAGCCCAACGCGATGATTATATGCTTAATAATCCCAAATCTGACCGTCTGGAGGGCATCTTCTAGAAGGAATGATAATTAGCGATGATCATACGAAGATTATGAAACCCGTAAGACATTTTTCAGAGTTACCATTTCATGTCTCTTAGAAATCTGTTTTTACCTTAACAATAGGGCCAGAAATCAGAAAATTGTTGTTAAGTACATACGTAGTGAAGTGCGAAGGAAATCTTCTATCTCAGAATTATCGCTTGTTACCCCTTGTCTCACGAAGGAACCAGGTTAGCAAACTATTCTCCACGCCTTACCTGTAAACATTTAGAATTTCTCCCTGTAGACTCAAATCTGCACTAGATGGCGCTGCGTACGATATCTGACTTTCAGTTAAGTTTTAAATGAGAACTTTAATTTTCTCCGTGAAGAGCTCAAAAATTGTTCAATCAGAAAGTCACATTCATGCAAACACAAAAAAGGGAATGAAAAAAAAAGAGAAGATAATCGAATCCTGTTGTCAGAATCTAATATTTTTTGATGTGATGAACTAAATTTTATTAGTGTACTATTAATTTGAACAGGAACTTTTGTGATTGTCATTTTATAATGTTTTTTTAGGTTCATAGAGGCGTTTATTAAATTGTAATCTTGCGAAAGGTTTGTATATATGTATATATATATATATATATATATATATATATATATATATATATATATATATATATAATTTATTTTACGTAGTTTAAGTGATGACTACATGTTAATTTCCGAATAAATACAGTGTAAATTTGGAGTCCTATGTAAAGTGGAAAGTGTCGTAGATCTCGTGAAATTGATGCTTGTCTTTCGTCAGCTATGGCCTAATTTTCGCCTCGACTGATTCGAATGTGAAGGATTGTGCGATTTGACTATAATTTTGAATCAAGACCTTATATATTACCCTTTATTTTTTCATATTTAGGAATTTCTGTCTCATTATATTTATATACCCCTCCATAAGAAAAATAGCTAATAAATCTCTACGTTTTATTGAATCAGAAATAAAACGTTTGTTTTGAATGTCATTTACAGGGTACATGCAGAGGTAAATCACATTTACCAAGCATCAAAAATGTTTAGATCATACAATACACATGACTGAAGGCATGTTTTAGGGCAAAAACCATTATTAAAGGATTGTTAGCGTAAATTATATAATTTTGTGTCCTGGACCCACTTAAGAACATTGTCATGCCTCAAGAGAACAGAAATTAAAAGCAGGTAGTAAAAGTTTAGTAAACAGAAAAAATTCTGTAAATACGAGTAATACTCGTACTACACAATTATGTAGTCATGCAGAATCTCGGATTTATTTTCGAGTAATGCTACTCCCCAACCCTCAAGATTTGGACATCATCTTAAGACTGGTATTCTGCGAATGAGCACCCTCTTTCTCTATTTTTATGTAACTTTCTCAGACCCTCCTCAGCAGGGTCCGACTTAGCCTAATTGGGGCTCGGGGCAAAAACTTCTTTGGGGGCCCCCCTCTAATTCACTACTTTAGTAATGAAGAACTTAATACTTAATACTAAACTTTCTATTCAATTTGGGGGCCCCCTCTGATGTAGGGGCCCGGGGCAACTGCCCCGTATGCCCATGCCTTAGTCAGGCTCTGCTCCTCAGATAGTTGATCCTTCCATTGGATTTAGATTTTCGGCAGATGTGGTAATGTGCTCGATTTATCTCCATGAATTCTATTAGTATTAATGACAGATTTAATGACAAATCTATAAGATTTAATGACAATAGAGCAATTAAAACAATATTAGTGGACTCATGTTCTTATTGGAAAAAAGTCAACTTACATTAATGCTGCTGTGTACTAACCCTACTTGATTCGCTCACCTCAATGTTAACCCACGGAAAAAATGTGTCCAAGGATTGCCGACTTGGACTGAAAGATTTATTTTTAACTCTACTCCGCAACAGAGAAAGAAATTTTACAACTTGGAGAATTTTTTTTAAAATGCAATTAATATTTTAAAAGTTAAATTATTCGGAAAAAAATCTGGTATAATATGTTTAAAAAGCTCCTAAATTCCTTTGGTGGACAAAATTTATAAAATGAATCCTATTGTAAGCTGAAGAAAAGTTCAAGCTATCTGAAAATACCATTTTTATTGGATTATCACTAGGAATACGTAATTTTCGTATATACGAAAGATACGAATAAATGCGAAATTTGCCGACATGAGCGAATAAATTATTTTTTTACTACTTTTCGGCGAAAACTCGGTGATAAATGGCTTTTTAAGCGAAATTAAGTAATAATAGTAATAATTCATTAACATAATTGCTTATCTAAGACCATTCACGGTCTTTAACTGAGAGATCTCCCTCTCGAAATTTGCTTATTACTTATTGCTAAAGACTTAATGAGAGAATGTGGAGACTACTACAATGTTAGGTTTTAACTAAGAATTTTGATACTTACCTAACCAAGTAAGTAAAATTGTGATTTTTTAAATAAAAGCGAAACTTTTGAATTTATATATATATATATATATATATATATATATATATATATATATATATATATATATTGCTAATAAATGCGAAATTTTATATATTGTAATTTTTTTTTTGCGAAATTTCGATATTTTTTATGCGAAATTTACGTACCCCTAATTATCAGCATTTATGTAACTGCCAATAGTAGACACACTTTTTCCATGGGTAAACATTGAGGTGAGCGAATCCAATAGGGTTAGTATACAGAAGCCTTAAGAATACTGGATGTAATGCAATCAGTGGTCATTGGCTATTTATCTATTAGATCCGAGAATATGTTATGATCTTTTTATTGCTCTCTTGATTTCGGCGCTTTCTTAGAGCTCTTATTAAGGTTTTGTTCTGTTCCTTACCGCTTCTTGTTGTTGTCGCAGTAGTGCCTCACGCAGAAGACAGTTCCGTCGATATCGGAGCAGTGGATGAGATCGGCAAGAAAGTCGGCACACTGAAAGCACACGAAGCAGGTCGGATGGTAAGCTGGGCCGCCGCTCTTCGATGTCATCACCGCCAGCTCATCCGATTCCAGGACCAAAAGACACCTGGGGCACTGGATGGGCATCCCCTCGGACCACTCCTACGTAAGTGAGCTTGCTAAGAACTGCCGCTTATGTAAACATTATTTTAAGCATTATGCCTCCCCCCCCCCAGGAGAGATAATTAAGAAACAAGCTCGTGTAGTGAACTAGCATCAAAAAGATACCAAGTATTTTTGACAAATTGCACAATCGTTAAAATGTGACCTGTATGTATACGCAATGTTCTAAAGTTTGGTCGAACGAAATAGTCCTTTTTTACATTACTTCCAAGCATATTGGGGTTTATTTAAAAGCAATAAACAAACCGTTTAATTTCATTTTCCAGTCAATAAAAAACATCTAGTTGATTTCTGAATGCCGTTGACTTCAAATTTTAGTGCTTACGACCACACCTTTTGTACCTATCTCTACTCGATGGATCAAAGCAAAAATTGGCGACATTTGGGCTAACAATGAAAGTTAGAGGAGAGGTTAGTGCCAGGCTGGGCAGTAGTTACACTCGCATCATTATCCCCAATCTCTAGCATTAGAAAGATGCAGTTGCTCCACACATTTCTTCGGTAGCCTAAGAAATTTCATTCTCATGAAAATAGTTTAATATATTAAATTGGTCGATTGTCTGTGTTACTATGATAGATACATTTAGTGATACAGCTTAAAAAATGTAATATATATATATATATATATATATATATATATATATATATATATATATATATATATATATATATATAATAGTTCCGTAACTAAGTGACTGACTGACTGACTGACATATAACGCACAGACCAAACCGCTGGACCTAAAGGGCTGAAATTTTGCATGGCGATTCTTCTTATAGTGTAGGGGTGCACCAGGACAAATTTTTGAAAAATTCTTCTTAGATTTTTTAAAATTAAATTTTTAAGCTGTTTTCGAAGCATTCTTTAAAGTTTGCATTTAAAATAATAATCGGAGGGTTATAAAATTTATATCACGAGAACGACCATAAAAATTCCTTTAAAATGAAATGTTTTTCGAATCTTTACCTCCATTTTCTGATTTTTGGTGAATTTTTAAAGATTAATTTTTAGAATTTAATTCATTAAATGCTACGATCACGTGGTTTCTTTTCTTTTTGTGACGCTTTAAATTAATTTATTGTCACGTGCATAACAGCGAAATAAATTGACAAAAAAAATTTTTTTTTCTTTCTAATGTGGCAGACGATTGGACATTATCCAAAAAATATTAAAATACAGTAAAAGAAATGTTCCTCAGACTGTACTATATTAACTGTACTTTATTCTTTAGTATGTTCTATTAGATTCAATTTCAATATTTTCTTCTACATTATTTTGTCTATAAAAATATCCGTTACGATTTTTTTTATAAATATATATATATATATATATTTTGGCATTAATTGCATACATTGACCGTTGTATTTAATTTGAATGTACTCCGTAGCGAAGTACGGGTTGTCAGCTAGTTTGAATATAAAAATATATATATATACTCATATAGCTATGTGCCTGTCTATGGGAAAGCAAAGTATAAATCAGCAGAACCCACAATCGATCATAATCAGCATTGAAGTTAAACACAAGTTGTGAGCCTAGCGATCCTACGTTTAGAGCTCTTTCCATTTCATCTTTAGTCATTCTCTGAAATATACCAGCTTATGACAAACGTCTGCACCATACTGTATAGCCCTTTCGTTTTTTTAAAAAACTCAAGAAATAAATTCGGATTTTGTAAAGTTCATTTAAACTACCGCATTCTATAAAAAAAGACATTCCTTTTTTTCTGTTATTATGAGACATATTTAGATTGCTTTCTTGAAATATCAGTTTAGGGTGTCAGACTTCTGAAAATTAAAGTTTTCAACCACTTTATCTCTCGCAAGATCTTTAAAATCCTCGTTGAATTCAGCAAATCTTTTCGAAAGATTCCTTCTCTTAAGATTTCGCACATTTTGACTGTACCTGTACATATCCAAGTCTCATAACGGATTCTTGCAAATTCTGAACGAAATTATCCTGGTCAGTCTTGCATTCTGGATCCACAAATCGGCAGTTATCTACAGTCACGTCAGATAAAGGAACTTGAAAAATTAATCTCGAGAGCCGCTTCTGTTGGCCTTCAGATTTATGCTTAGGAACCTAAGAGAAAAACTATATTTGTTTCAACAGTTTAAACTTTTTGATTGTCATTTTCGTCCATAAATGGAATGAAACTTATTTTTGCGTGTTTGTAAAGGTCTGCGCAATACAAACGTATTCAACGGCATAATGTTCTTATAATATTACTGTTTAACTACAAGGCATGGGAGGGTGATGGTAAAGTTATTTTTTCAACTTTAAATTCGTTATTAGTTGACCATTATAGAGTGAATCTAAGCAGACAAGTTTTATAATGATGCAGCATCAGCTGTTAGCTTTCAGCTATAAATAATATTTCCGGAAAACTGAGAATAAAGAACTGTGACAGACATATTTAGGTGGAACTGCCGATCGACAACACTATAGCAGACTCAAATCCCTAACAGAAGCATTCTCATATCATTCCTTAACTCTCAAATTAGGGTCTTACTGATTTGAGAGCTACGACGTTTTATCAGTTTTGTTCACTACCTGACATGAATATTAGAATTTAAATGTGTTGATGCCATCGATTTCAAATGGTTTTTAAAAACAAGGGGTAAAACTAAAAAGAACATCTTGATATTGTAACTGAAACCCCCAGACATAAGCGTAACTCATTTTTAGAAGTATGAAACAGAGCCTTGTATGAAAAGTGCTTGGTTTTGCATTATTTACTATTGTGCTGAAGTCGTTTCATGCAATTTTGTAATCTTCTATCTACATCTTGTTCTCCCAGATCGAAGATGACACTTGATCACTTGATTCTTTCTATTGTGGACTAGGTTGAGTAAGAATCTTTATTTACTAATAAAAATCTAGAAAAATTATACTTGGGATATTATTTCTCCTTTAGCGTACTCATCAGCTAAGCCATACTAATTAGGCCATTATATGGGGAGCCCTAGTCCATGGTTGCTGCATACGCTGGAGCTAACTCTCAGGGCATTTAGAGTAGTTACATTAGTGAAACGCGCATTTGTACTTTTAAATTCTTAGGAAATACGTTTAAATAATATTACAAATCATAAAGTTTCATTAAGTATTGTAGTAGTTTCACTTTTTGATTCATCCCATTCAACTGATTTCCGAAAATGATAAACATCACATCTAGGTATTTTAGTAAAATTTCTTCTATTAATTTAAACGTAAAAAAGTACCGTAACCTTACTGCACCCTCTGTGTAAGAGAGGACAACAATATCCATTTGTTTGCATAAGTTAATATATTCCTATTTTTCTCATTGCTAAAGTCTGTCTCTGTGACTAAGAATTACATTTTAAACAACAGTTCGACGGAATGTGTATTTAGTGGTGAGATATCATTACCTCATTCTCAGGAAATTTTTTGAAGAACTCGTCGAGTCTATTTATCGGGCATTGGGGTGGAGTCCATGCATACTGCACGTGTGGTTTCACCTCAGGCTGCTCAGTGAAAGCTTTCAGAAACTTCTTGATGTTTTCCACATCTTCCTCGGAGCTTGGGTGGCGTTCTTTCGTGTTACGGCAATTTTTGCACAGTTTTCTCACAGGATGAGGTGAAAATTCCTTGCAGGCTATCTGTAGGTTCATGCCTAAAGTGGGAATATTCATGGAGTAGGTTTTAAAAATGTCAATGAATGACGAAAATGGTGTAGATTTATCCCTGGAATACAGCTGGAAAAAATTGAAATATCCGAGGATGGTCGAGAGCACTACGGCCACATTTTGCTACGCACAGGCTAATTAGACTGGAGTTTAAAGCCGATTCCGAACGGCTGCAAACATCCATACCAACAATTGGACTCGAATCCATAAACTCTGGGACCTAATGTCAGCGCTCTAGCCCCTAGGCGATCAACAAAAATATTTAAGATAGATTTATGCTAAAGCACAGTCTCATCCATATATATATAAATATATATATATATATATATATATATATATATTCGTGTTGTATTCTTTAACCCTTTCACGGGCAGTGGCTAGGATGTCTAGCCACATAAAGAAAATTTTTTCTCTAAGCGGGCAGTGGCTATAAATGCTAGCCACATATATGATTTCAAAGTAAAATGTATAAAAAACAATGCAGATGGCAGCACTTCACATATTTTTTCAATAATGTCCTCTGGCGAATAACCGATCCTGTTCAAATTTGTGAAATTACTACAAATTAGATTTTAATGACTTTAAATAAAATTTCTGGTGTATGAAAAATATTTTTAGTACTCAAATGTATACTTTCCTGTCCCCTACATAATTTAAACCAATTCACAAGCAAAAGTAATTGATTTTAATAAGGTTTTTGGGCAACTTTCAGATGTGGCTAGACGGTATAGCCACTGCCCGCTTAGAGCATATGTCAATGACCTTGTAAACATCCTCGTGACATTACGTGCTCTCTTTGAGAGAGCACGTAAAATCACGTGGGCCTGTTGAGGGGGTTATAATATCCTACGTGCCAAGTGTTCCGTAAAAAACGTATTCGTTCCGTTTTTTAAGCTTTGTTACGAAAATACGTTTTCAAGCAAAAATGTCCCGTATTTTTAGTTCCATCGCTTTTTCCCCCCTACATCGCGTTTTCGAGATTCATATTTTCCCCTCCTAGCAGCTTACACTATATAAAAACTTCCTGGACAGCAAGCAGCTTCTACAACATTAGAAAGAAAAAGAAAGTCAACATCATGTGCTTCACCTAAACTTATAAAAAAATAAAATCAACCTCATTTGCTTCACCAATACCAGTAAAAAAAATTAAAATTAATGTCAAGTGCTTCACCTAACTCTGTAAAACAGTTAACCTGCTTTACGGAGCTTGAAAATTAGCTCCATTTCGTAATATCTGGTCTCTTTGTCATCACGGGGGACTCTTAAAACAATTCATATTTTCTTAGATCTAATTTAAGCTGTGTCTTAATTGTGTATAACACAGCCACGTATGAGTGTATTCCTTTACATAGAACTCTTTCAATCAGTCAAGAGATCCAAAAGGTATTTTAATTTTTTTTCGTTTGGACAAAAACTTTTTGTCTGCTCAAAAAGCATCTCTTATGATTTTTTCGATTCTAAAAACTCTTTTGATGTATGCAGATTTCTTGTTCCATAACCGATTTATAACGTAGTGTTTTAGCATATTTCAAGTCATTGAGTAATTATGTGGTGATTAATATATTAAAAACACAGTTTTTATTTTAAAAAATCGAGGTTGTGGGAATATTTTCTACATTTAATACGAATTATTTCGACAATATTCAATATTAAAATTTGAATTCTTGTTTGCATAGTTACATACTGGTCATCGCCCTATTACAGTTTACATATTGCGTAAAACTATCTATGAATTATCATGTTTATGCTAAATTTAATCAATAATAAAATAACAACGACAGATACGACAGCTTCTTAAACCCTTTTAGGTGTAATAGTTAAAATTATTTAACACTTGAGTAAAAACAATTATGAAAATAAACGATCTTAATTAATGTCTAGAAACTGATTAGGCAAATCTGAGTCCCTTTGTATTAAGACCCTTTTGGCGACAAAATTAGAAAATAAGAAATAAACTGTGAGTATGAACGTTAAAATAACATAATTTATCAAAATTTATAACACATTCTGGTTGAGATTTCATTAAAAAATAAATTTACACACACACACACACAGAAGGAGACATACTCAGACATTTCCATGATTTTCTTGTGCTTGATTTGCATTTTGGTTGAAGTGCGTCTGCTGATTAAATGAGACCCGAAAATTATGCTTAAAAATCTTAACTAAACGGGCAATGTATATAATGCTATATTTTTATTTTGCATGTCTAATATTTTTGCCTAATCTATCTTACCTTTGTAAAGAACATACAGGGAAGTTAATATCTGTGAGGAAATCCACTATCTTCGTTCTCTTGAGACTTTTTTAATATTACTAGCACACAGAAGGTTCTATTTAGACTGTCTTCAAATGTTTTATAAAAAAATCGTAATGTTTTCTTAAAGTATAATGAACTGTTTGCATAACAAATTCTGTTGCTCGCAGTCATGGTTTTAGTTGATTGTAAGAACTTTGAGGGTAAAGATTCTCGTGGTTGTAATAACATCTTAGAGTTTAATACCGTCTCTTTATTAAAGCTATCAGTAGAGATAAAAGTTTTGTATCTCTACTTGCAGTATGGATTAAAGACAATTGATATCATTGGTGTCAGGACTCATCCCCAGTAAATCATTTGACACTTTAAAAATATATTATGAGTGCGTATCTTTCCCTCAAACAGTATGCTGTTGACAACCGTAACCATGGTTTACATTATAGCTCACATGTAAGGCAGTTTCATGCGTTACGTGAAAACGAATGCAACTACGTGAAAACGAAGGGCAGAAAATGGATGCCACACGTTTTACACCTGCAGCGGTGTTATGCCTTTTTATACTAGTTTAAAAATCTATGTTTTTAACAACAAACTTTTAGTCCTTCGTTTTTGCGCGGTTTGAGATGTGACATGCTGCGTGCAGCTTTCATTTAAACATAAACATATGGAGGTTGCTAAAGATACAGCTCCCTGCATATTTCATCAAGGTAGTTTGATGCAACGTCACTGAAGTAGTCATGGGATAAACAGAGGGCAGATAATGAATGTCTTCCATTTTACACGTGGAACACAGTTGTTTTCAGTTTGCAAGAAGGCAGTTTTTTTGGCATTTCCTTATGGATTGTATCAGTTATGAGTTTTACGACAAACGTATGGCGACTCCCAATATCAATTCCAGTTTTTGACCTACGCATTCATTAGGACAACTATTTCTTTAAAGGCACATTTTCATTTCATTTGAATTTAACTTCTCTTAACTCGACACAATAATTGGAATGCCTTGAAAAGTAATTATTATGTTAAAACCTTTACTACCAATTTCACGAGCACCATTCAAATTAATCATAGTCATCACTGGAGTTAAAGGCTTTCCGGGTACTCCGAAAAGAGCCATATATGGCCTCTCGGTTTTGAAAAAATTGAGGTGTTATATGCTGGTGCAACTGCCTAATTTTGATATTCTCAAATAATTAATAGAGTTAAATTCAAACATTTTTCCTCATACAAAATTGTCATGTTGAGTGTTTTTTCTTCTATTTGAACATTCCTTTCGTGAGGATTTGTCTGTTTGGGAGTTTACCATCTCTTACCTCTATGGAGGAATCATTGTGCAAATATATTTAAGATGTATAATTATGCAAGATCAAAAAGTGAGGTTACAAAGCCTGCAATGAAACGTGTACATTTTATTTCATAAAACCAATACAGCCAACTGATAGTACATACATTAGGTTATTTTTCGACATAGTCTCCATATCGGTTTAGGCGCTTGTCGCTTCGTGAGATGAGTTTGAATATTCCCTCCTGGTAAAAATTCTGTCCTTGCGTGTTCAGACACGTTGTGGAGAAGTTTTTCACCTCCTCGTCTGAAGCGAATCGTCGGCCCCCTAGGTCCTCCTTAGTGAGGAAAGAGATGGAAGTCGCTTGGAGCGAGGTCCGGGCTGTAGGAAGGGTGGTCGATGATGTCCCAGCGAAATTTCTTCAACAGCGTGGTGGTCCTCTGGGCTGTATGAGGTCGCGCGTTGTCGTGAAGGAAGATGAAAGTCGTGAAGGAAGATGCTGTCAGTGAATTTCAGCCGCGATTACATGTTTCGCCCACAGGAATCGAATAACTGAGCGGATTTCTTCGCTAGATCAGTTTTCAAAACGAGACGCTATTTCTGTTAACCTTCAACTAGCGCTGTAGGTCGCGGGTAGGTGAAACTCTCCACAGTTAGCGACCGCATGAATTAGAATTACCGCACACAACTAATTTCTGTATAACAGACGAAACTCCAGGAATATCGACCTTCAAACCTTAGTTTTTGATCACCCTCGTATATTATTCCTCTTTAGAGTCATTTAACTTGAGGCAAGTTGGATTAATTTTTCTTTGAGAGCCTCCTAGAGGACGGACAGACACTCCGTATCCGGCTCAGGTACCTTTAGTGTCAAAATCATTTTGGTTCTTTTACCTATTTTTCCATGTTTTCACCTTTAGAAACAAAGGGACTTGGAATGCAAAAATTAAGTAACGGCTTCTCCTTTTCTAAATTTATCAATTCTTGATAGCGCATTAAAGCTCTCAGGACAGTTCATCTAATTATGTTAAGTATTTTTATTTTCTCCATTAATATTAAAAGCTATTAAATTTTATAATTTTTATCTGCGAGCTTAGGGTCGTGTCGGACATCTGCCGGTCGTAATTTTTTTTTTTTTGCGGTTTCCCGTCCGTGATAGGGCTTGTTGTTTATTTTGGCGAGACCAGCGCTTTCGGGCCGTGGTTTGATTTGTAGGATTTCGAGGCGTTGGCTTCGTTAATTTGGCGGTTGATTTTCTTTTCCATAAGGCCCGTTGCACACACGGCGTTTTTATCCGTGGCGGAAATTTTCCGTCGACGTCGTTCCAACAGTAGACCACAGAAGTCAATTGGAGCTTGCACACTGGGCGGAAGAAAAACGATGGGAAAATTTTCCGTCTACGGTAGCTTGTGCAGCTGTCGAGCGCCACTGGCGCTGGCGGAAGTTTTAACGTCAACTTGAACTAGTGGACTATGGGACCTTAAGCATGCTTACACACACAGCGGTTTTTCTACCGCCCTAGAGTTATTTGCGAGAGTGTGGTTTGACCTTTCGTATTGACAGGTGTATCAATAATAACTATAATTCGTGAACATGAGTGAGATTATTTAATTAACCCTTTCAGACTAATTGTTGGGAGATTATTAGAAATTATTTTATGTAAAAAAAGTTATTGTTTTATGAAAAAGGAATCTTAGGTCAATGCATTGCGCGCAAATTTAAAAAAAAAAACTATAAGAGATATACATATTAAATTATTTGAATATATTCTATCTATAGGTTATACTTATATCCATAGCTTATACTACACCTAAAATAATTACTATATTTCACATAAAAATATTTTTTCAGGCAAATGTTTTGTATTGTACAAGAAATATAAAAAAAAATTGCTGTTAAAGATTAGTAAGATGTACTTACCTATAAATCATAATAAAAGACTTATATTAAATCATAATAAAAATTGAGTTTTTTGAAGGTTTTAAGGTGATCTTCCCCCTTAACTTATTTTATAAACAAAAAAATATATAATTAATAATTTTTTTAACGTTTATTTTTCACTTGAATTACGTGGGAAAATGCTTCCAAGAAAAGCGATTGTACGACATTGTGTGTGGTCTAGCTAGAAATTCCAGCGAGATAGGTGCAAACCTCGACGGTTGCTGAAAGCCAAGGAAATATATTGACAACTGAAGTCTGGTAAAGCCAAGGGTTGTACGAATAGAAAATTTTTAAAATTAATAATTTCAAATAATTGTGATTATATATATGTGTGTGTAATAAATACAGAAAATTTATTTTAATCAATTGTTGACGGTATTTTATTGTATATATCTTATTTTCATTGATCTTTTTATATACAGCATACCTCTCAGCATAATATCCTTTATGGTGTAGGAAATGTTGTTGCATGGTGAGACAAACGGTATCCCACCACCCTTGTGAAAATAAAAACAACAGAATTTTTAATTTTTTTTTTTTTTGGGGGGGGAGGGCATAAAATATCTAAGTAAGTGCATCTCACACTTTTTACTACATTTTTTCCAAATTTCAGTTGTATTTTAATATAGCGTGCCGCAAAGGGTTAAAATGCAACAAAATTTAATTGAATTTAATTTTTTAAAAATAATATACAAGGTAATATATCACATTAAATGCATCACATTAATTTTTGATTATTTTATCAGGCTTGTATCTTATTTCTAGTGTTATAACAATATTTTACAATTAGATAAAAATTATGACAATAAAAAAGTTTTAAGAATATTGTACCAAACCCGAGCGACGGGTAGATATTCTAAAAAGTGGATTTCAAATACAGAAATAAATATGCCAGTTACCGCAAATTGAATAATAGCAATTTATCTAACATTAAATCTTCAGTACACTTTTTAACAACTTGCAGAAGAGTAGACAAATTAAAAACGTTGAATCTTTGCTGGAAGCTAACAATTCCAGCACCTAAGAACTTTTCTTTAACATGGTGGGATTCAAAGACAATAATTAATTACAATATAACAATTATTAACAAGTAGCATACGACCTTTAACTTCCTTCCCTCAAAAGACCTCGTCTTATACCAGCCGAGTATAAATACTAAAAGAATATCACCTGTTGAAAAACCTCAACCGATCGCATCCAAACCAACTTTTTAACTGAGCTTTTTATTCCAGACTCTTATTCACCTAGGAAACAAAACCCGTGTTGCCACACCGCTCAACCGAACCATTTTCCAACAATAGACCCAAGAACAGGATTTAATTACTTACTCCATGGTAGACGCGTGAACGTGCTACACCATTGTTTTATTTATCGTGGACTCCAAAGCATCGCATGCTGGCGATAACACACCAAGTTGGCCCCAAACTCGTAACAATATCCTTATATCTTGGACATCTGCTAGGAAACCCTTCCTACACTTGAAACAAAATATCTACACATAATGTTTCTCACATCGTTTGCTTTGAGGCCTCCACTTGTAGTGTTCTTTCCTTTGGCAAAAACCGCAAAACACGACGGCGACGGAATTTTTTCCGCCACGGATAAAAACTCCGTGTGTGCAACGGGCCTAAGAGTTTATGCTTAGACACACTTTTACTGGCAGTTACAGCCTAGTAGCGGCAGACCGCAGCTGATTTTTGAGAATTTTTGCAAAACTCTGAAACTGTGATGACTGTGCGGCTTTTTAGTCACTTTGTCGAGTGGTTCGGGCCTACTTATGTAAGTGATGATGAACGTAAAGGCAGGTCCCCACCCTCGCAAGCCAATCAATCTACACCGCTAATCAGGCGGAGTTCCCGGATGAAATCTCGTCTTCGTGTGATAGCCACCGCGGTCGTTTGGAAGGGAGTTCGCCGAATCATGACGAACTAATCAGAAATGCGAGAAAAACGGGCTATACAAGAGAGATGTCGTCATATGAAGTGCTGTTGCAGTAGACTTTGTTGATTTTCACCAGTTATTTTCGGTTTATCCCGAAGTAATCATTTGTAAAGTTTCTTCCTTCCAAAGAATGGCATTTTGTGGTGTCACCTTAACGTTAATCTTAATAAATATTTTTTGACACCTGCGTTTTAAAAGTTATGTGACGATCAATTAATAAATAATAAAAAAAAACAATATAAAAAAAAACTGAAAAAATTGTAAAGTAAAGGAGATATTTATTATATTATACTTCATTAACTAGATTATAATGTACGGTGTGTAAAACATAGTTTAAGTGTAATATCTAAAATATTCGAAATCTTTTTATAGCATATTCCCAATCTCCAAATCTTAATAGCTTAGTTACTACTTCCGGTCTAGACAATTCATCCGGTTGGAGTCAGCCGGCTAATTTCAGGAGTTTTATAGCTGACCAATATTTTCGTTGACTTTTTTCCCCATAATTTATTCAATAAAACGCCTCAGTAAATATGTATGTAATATAGAGTATACGGTGTATTTCCCTAATTTCAGCTAGATAAGCATCAGGTAACATGAATATAAGTTTTTAATCCTTTGCGACATATATACCTGTGCTTCACTGCAGTCAGAAGCCAATAGTTTTATAGATTAATTTTGAACACTTTGTGGAACTATTTTAAAATATGGATCCCCAGAGGTGACGCTAAACTAGCAAAACACGCTACAGAAACACGCTTGAGAAACACGCAAAATTGCAAAAATTCAATTAGGTAACCTACGTGTCTGAGCCACACACCCAGTTCGGTGCATACGGTTTCTTGACTTTAAAAAAAATGAAGCTAATTCATTTTCCCATCTGCTTTGCTGATTTAGCTGATCCATATTTTTTTTCTCACTGATTTCTCATATCCAAAATTTTACCCTTAATACCTTTAAATTTCTGTATTTTTTTATCTGTAACCTTTACTTTCGTATTTTAACAAAGCTCTGAAATTTATAGTACGCATGTCATCTATGTACACGTATATATCCTAACACAGTCTGCTGTTAAGTGAAAAGAATTCTATACTAAGACTATATATATATATATACACTTGTATATATATATATATATATATATATATATATATATATATATATATATATATATATATATATATATATATATGTATATATATATATATATATACACTGCTGGCCACTGCAAATGCAACACCCTGAAGGAAACATGCAAATAACATGAAATTTACAACATGCATTAGCGGCGGTGAGATATGCAAATGACTAGAATTTCAGCGCAGACGCATGCGCGCCTGTGGCGCCACTTCAAAGCGCTATTTAAGGCTTGGAGATTTCGACGATTTCAAGTTCGGCAATTGTGTTTTTCTTGTGGTTTTTTCAAAAAAATGATCAATTATGCCTCGTCGAAAACAGTGATCATCTTTTGATCAAGTATCCGAGTTCGACAGAGGAAGCATAGTGGCCTACCGAGATTGTGGATTATCTTTCAGGGAAATCGGTAGTCGTGTTGGACGAAACCAAATAACTGTAATGCGGATATGTGATCGTTGGATGCAGGAGGGTACGACGTACCGGCGTGTTCGATCGCATCCACCTCAGCGCACCACTTCACGTGATGACAGGCAAATTGTGCGCATGGCAGTGACGGATCGCTCAGTCACATCACGAACCATAGCAATGCACATGCAGTCTGTAACGCATCATCCAGTGTCTGCGCGTACCATTCGACGCCGTTTACAGCAGAGTGGTCTGTCCGCAAGACGTCCATTGCTTTTCTACCCTTGACGCAGAACCACAGACGTCTCCGCCGCCAATGGTGCGATGACAGAAGGATGTGGACGGCAGAATGGAATGAAATTGTCTTTACTGACGAGTCACGCTTCTGTCTGCAACACCACGATGGTGGCATTCGAGTCTGGAGATACCGTGAAGAGAGGATGCTGAACAGCTGCGTTATGCACCGCCACACTGGTCCTGCACCGGGTATTATGGTATGGGGCGGTATTGGATATCACTCTCGCACACCTCTAGTACGCATTGCCGGTACTTTAAACAGACAGCGCTACATCTCCGAGGTGTTGGAGCCAGTTGTCCTTCCTTACCTTCAGGGCTTGCCCACAGCCATATTTCAACAGGATAATGCGCGACCACACGTGGCACGCATTGTCCAACGGTTCTTCGTCAATCGCCAGATTGAATTGCTTCCCTGGCCGCCTCGCTCTCCGGATCTTTCGCCGATAGAAAACATGTGGTCCATGGTTGCTCTACGATTGACCCAGATTCCATCCCCAGCTGCCACAGCAGATCAACTTTGGCAACGTGTGGAAGCTGCTTGGTCTGCTGTACCCCAAGAACTCATCCAAAGTCTCTTTGTATCAATGCTGAGGCGTGTGGCAGCGGTGATCTCCAACAATGGCGGCTACTCTGGCTACTGATTTTGGCAGGAACCACACTTCACAGAAGTCTATAAATTTAATCATTTCATACTTGGTCAACATGTTATCTACAAAATAAATTTTGTTGTGATATCTCTTGTCTTTCTTGGTGTTGCAATTTGTGTGGCCAGCAGTGTATATATATATATATATATATATATATATATATATATATATATATATATATATATATATATATATATATATATATATATATATATATATATATATACATATATATTTATTTATTTATTTATTTTTTTAAGCTGGTACTTTTAGAGGAAAATGAATGTATCCAGACCATGTTTGCCAGGGGGCAAAAATTTCCATATAAAGTGCTACAGGAAGAAAAAAGGTATATATGTTGAGAAATATATATTGAATAACACTCGACAAATAACCCAATATGCCTACCGCATTCTATCGCGCAGCCACCAAAGTGTTTTCTGCCGCATTTTATCTCGACTCTCTCTCCTCCGAAAAATAGAATAAATTAAAGCATCTTGTAAAACTTCTAACCTCAGATCCCGAACTCTAATCTGCGATAGGTGCGACTCGAAGCCAAGCGACCGGTGCAGGGGGGGGGGGAGGGGGGAGTTAACAATGGCAAGAGCTAGCTGGGAATATAAACAACCCAGGAACCTGGCGAGGCCAGGGCTTTCCGTGTGAAGGCAAAGGGGTGGTGGTTTAAACGGGGGGCATTTAATAATTCATAAGTTGTATAGCATCTCCGAGTGCCTGCGTATTGATTAGCATTTAGCGGTCTCGCTTTTGTGATGCAGAACGGCGGCAGAATGGGCTTTGAGTAATGCAACAGAGATATTTAAATTCGGAAAAGCGACTGGGGATCTCTCCTACACGACAAATCCGTGGAGTGTTCGTGAATTAATCGATGCGAAAGAATATCGCGGGAAAGGAAACACGGCCGATAATAGCGCTTGTAATTAAGGTAAATTGTTTCATTACGCACCCCCGAGTGTACCGGAGGGGGGTGGTCTCTTTTCGCCCAAAATAACAGGGAGGCAAAATGAAGACGAAAGGAAGGTTCGTCATGAGTAAAATATGCAGCGTGTATTTATGGTTGTTTTATTTCACACTTGGTAAAGACAGCACAATAGGCATTTGCATAATCTGTGACACCTTCTTTATGAACCAGCTGAATGAACCATCTAGGGAGTCAATCAGCTGATTTACATGGGGAATAATGTTTCAAAGCTTTAGCTCAGGAATTCATTCCCGCTCTCCATCCACACATATTGCCAACGTAAGGGCCCACCAGACAATTGGCCTTAACTCTATTCCAAATTTGACCTAATGTATATGGTACTACCAATAAAATTATTACTTTTTGTTCAAATGCTGCATTACCTTTATCTTGTAGATATTCACTGAGCCATCCCGTGGAATTGGTGGAAATAAGGGTGAACCTTATCGGTTTACAAAAGCTGCTACCTGTCAGGGAACAGTATAGAAATATGCATGCTTTGGTTGGGAACCGTACATGACACGTCGTGGTGGCAGTTTGTTATGTTAACCACATACAGTGTGAAATGACCAGTACAAAACGTTAAACAATAAACTTTGTATTATGTTTACAATATAGTACTATTGAATACTGAATTAAAATTACACTAATGAAATATTTAAAGCTCGAATAGTTACGCAATAAATCAAATTATTCATTAAAGAACGAGGATATTAGACAAAAACAAAGAACACCTCCTAAACACATTATATCTGGCCTGAGTGACTGCTGCCCAAGCAAAATATTTTTATATGAGACAGACCTCCAACCACTAAGCATGAGAAGAATTCTTAACCTTGTGAAATATTTTAACAAATTACTTAGTTGTGGTATACAGACTAGAGCTGCTGATTACCTGTAAAACTGGAGAAACAATCAAAGATTAATAAAGGCTAGTTCTTTTTCGCGTGCTTTCTCGCTGAATACTGTGGCAGAGAATATAGAGCCCCACTCCATTAAACCTTTCATCAGCCCCTTGAAGAGTCTCCCTAGAGTCTTTTTTCACCCTGACCTTTTATCCTACGCCAATAAAAAGTTCCATATTCCTGAATACCTACAACAACTGGCAATTCAGTTGATAAACAACATTCCAGAGGATGCTCTCCAGATTTTTACGGATGGAAGCAAGGGTGATCAGAATCCAGCTGGTAGTGGAATGTTCATCAAGTACCCGAGTTAAAATCAAATTTAGAAATCCAGACTCGTGTTCTGTTTTCGTGCTGAATTAATTGCCATAGGGGAGAGTTTGAGATCTATTAGAACTGATGTCGAGTTCAATGATATATGAATTTTATCAGATTGTCGCAGTTCCATCCAGCGTTTGAGCAACTGGACGAGAGTGGGCAACAGAGCTGGCTTGTCCATCCTGCACCAGCTAGATCGTCTTTCTATGAACCATGATATTAATTTGAAGTGAGTCCCCTCTCATGTGGGCCTATTTGGCAATGAGATGGCTGACATCCTAGCAAAGGAGGGTACCGCTGAACGTTCACCAACTTCTTCGGCTCTCACTTATCTGGAGGCATATTACGTGAGGAAATATTTTATCCGGAGTACTTGGAGATCTTTCCCGGTCCATGACTGGTAGGGCTCTTGCCTTCAAGGTTGATAGATATGAGCAGACTGCTGTCTCTAGGTTTTCAAGTGGCCTCTTGAGGTGCCTAAAATTTGATCACCAAACCAAAATCTTTCCAAATTGTAAAAAGTATAATAATGGGCAAGCCACTCCTGGTGATATACCAACTTGTCTAAACTATTACTGTTCATTTCGTTGTAGATAAATTCTATTTTTGATCTGTAGCAGAGAGGAATTCCGTTACAATTTTTTCAATACGTACAAACATTTGCCATTGGAATCTGCAATTTAATAGAACGTCAAGAACATTCCACTGTCTTGAGTTGTTCCTCTGAACCAAAAGCAATATTATCTAGGCAGGATTTTATTTCCGATCCTCGCCATTTGATGGACCAACTGAGAATTTATGGATTCATGGACCTGATCTAGCGCCTCTAGATCAAGAGGGATTAATAGCAACAACAACAAAAACATCCCCATAACAATTACAGAAAATAAGTTTTCTTTTATAAAGGCATACCTGAAAGTAATCAAATTAGTCAGATAATAACCTCGCTTAGTCTTCATTTTGCAGAAGAGGACCGTTGCGCCCTGAACCAATCAGATAACGTTCCAAAATTTTATTAACTATGACAATGTGTACTTAATACTGAACTAGCAAAATATTTTCCGAGCTAGCGGAGTCAACTATTAAAAACACTCTCTTGGTCAATACATTTAACTAAGTGCTTTATAATTTACTGACATTGTTATACGTTTATTATTTACTAATTGAATCACCAATAGCCCATTAACCTCTTAAGTGCCCATTAGGGGATTGTTTCGTCATTGTTTCATCTTCCATCGTTTTTTACATATTTATGGATTAATATGTCTTTGTTAAATGTAACTTTATCACACGCAGTTTCAGCCATGAGATAGAACTAGGGGAAGTGAATTTTTTTCCTGACTAAAGTTTCTGTTATGAGAAATGTTTTATAAAATTTGGATATGCACCTCGAATGAGAAAGAAGAGTTCTCACAGTTGTAAAAAATTTAAAAAAACCTATTTCTCACGTATCTTTGATCTGTTGCATGTATTAAATGATACATGTATTCTACCATTTTTTAATATACTGACGATATTGTAGTATCTTTCAAAACTGCTTTATGAAAACAGTTATTTGATTTCAAGGTAGGAAGACGCTTTTGGTTCAGAGGAACAACTCAAAATCGTGAAATGTTCTTGACGTTCTATTAAATTACAGATTACAATGGCGAATGTTTGTACGTATTGAAAAAATTGAAACAAAATTCCTCTCTGATACAGATCAAAAATAGAATTTATCTGAAATCCGCAACGAAATGCAAAGTAATACTCACCACTGATAACGGTTACCACAATTAGATCACCAGCCCTTTAATATTTCACTATTCTTATTCAATATGTAATAATTAGGGGGGGGGGAGTAATTTGGAGTACTACCTAGTGGCATTGAAATAGTATTTTGAAGTTTTCTGAATCAGCTATGCTTGCTGCGTATTTATGCAATTCCTCAGGAAAATGCTCTAAAATTATTTTCAAGCCTGCAATGTTTACCAACTCAGTGACTTTGAGAATTTCTACGAACCCAACCCTTCATTTGGCAGCCAAGTTACACACAATAGGTTGACTTCAAATACATTCCCTTTCTCTTAGTGGTGATATTTTTATTTTGTGAAAAGTCATTACGAGACTGAATAGAAACGGAGGTATAGAGGAACAGTGATGTGTAAGAGAGAGAAACTTAAATCGAACTATTTGCATGTAGCATCTCTCTGTCTGTGCATTTTAGATGGGTATGGCCATTTAAGAGCAGATGATTGTTCAGAATGGGAAATCAAACTATTCTAGTAGTATTTCTTTGAAGATGCAATATCCATTTTTGAGAAAAAAATATCGATTTTTTGCTGATGTAAAACTTTTCTCAACAACTTATTAGTTGGAGTGAAAAAGAGATTTACTGGGTTTCCGCAAACAATCAAAAGCAAGAAAATCCACTTAAAAGGGCTATAAATATTCCTTGTGATGAACTTCTATTTTACCCGCAAAATTATTTAGCTTCTGTCCTTGTTCTACCGTAATTTAGCATCTATTGGGTCATCCCATAAGTAATGAGTTTTTTCTTTTAATTGGATAAAACGGAAGATGCCATATTTTAGATTTATTGTGTGATTTTACAACCTGTATGGTTTATTAGATTTATTTTGCTGGTACTCGATTCACATGGATTATTGGTATACATACCAATTGTACAGATTGCAAAATCACGCAATAAATGTAAAACATTGCATCATTCATTTTGACCAATAAAAAAAAAACCGCATTACTTATGGTATGACCCAATATTTTGTTTTCCCCTTATTAAAGTGCAAAGCTAAATGTAGTGTGATCTTTTGGCCTTTCAAAAATTAAAATCTTACGTCGTATTTATCTAATTTAATTGTTAACTACAGCATCTCCAGGAAAAATGATTCATTATTCCACTATGCAAATTAGGAGTGAGGTCTATTCAAAATCTGACAAAGACTTCCTTTATTTTACTCCAATGTTGATATGAGTTGACGAAGTTGCATTAATGGGTCACTTAGATAAGATCTTCCAGGTATTTAGAAACCTTTAACAGCCAAATTCGGTAACTTCCCCTTCGGCAATTTTACATGACTAAAGATGAGTATTTAAATGCCAATCAATAAGAATGAGGGGGGATGGGCTCATCCTATGAATTATGGAATGCCACCTTCCTCCTCCCTCTCTGCAGAAGGCCGTTTTAGCCGACAGAGATTCAGATTTAATTCCTTTCTATCGATCTGTAATAAAAGGATTTTACACAACTGCCTGGAATGCACAGGTCACCCGAAGATTAAAGCATAGTGGGCAAGAATTTTTTGAAGCTTCAATTTAATCGAGTGAAATGTATTTTGGGAGAAATCCGTATTATGATGGTTAGAGAAATATTTGGGATTGACGTATATTGGTTTTATGTATTCGAGGAGGGTATACGCCAGATAGTTAACAATATTTTCGTACAGAGCAGAAGGGCCGGAGATGATAACTTAATTGCAATCAGACATTCGAATGATTACCGTGAAACAGCTCTTTAAATATAGTTAATAGTACAGAAATTTCCGAGATTAAATTCTGGATAAGATATTAGTTGGTTGGTTAACAGTACTAAGGTCTTTTTGTTGCGACAGGAGTGCTAATTAACGAGCTTAATGAGATAACACAAAACGTATCATAAAATGATAAATATCATTTTTTATTGTTACCTGTTGTTATGAAAACTGGGATTTGTTATCTCTGGTCTGATCCAGCAATGAAAAAGAGATTTCTCGTTTTACGTCCCACTGAAATCGCCCTGAAAATGAAATTCATTGCTTCTGGTCACTAATACTACCAGAGAGTCAATCATCAAAAAATTCGAGGGAATTGTCTCTATAAAGGGCAGGTTTTTTAGAAATTTATTTCATTATACAGTGGTACCTCGACTTACGAGTGTCTCGACTACGAGTTTTTCGAGATACGAGCATTCTCTCGGTAGATTTTTTGCTTCGAGTTACGAGCTAAAATTCGGGTTACGAGCAAGCTTCAGATATCCCACCGCTAGTTTGAGCAGCGAATGCCATGTTACGTGCTCATAAAATGAATACACAAGAAGCATATAATATTTACAACCTTTATGTACAATTATTATACAATTGTATACATATTATTCTGAGACTACTATCCAGTCTTAAACCGAGAGATTAACACTGAACAATTACCAGCCGGGGCAGCTTGGTCTGCCCAAACTTGAGTCGCCCTCTGAAACCGAACAGTACCCAACCTCTCTCTCAGAGAGATAGCTTCTCCTCCATACTGGAACTCCCCATGGGGTCTAAAGGATGGGATGACCTTGGTCCTGATATCGCAAGCTCTCCCCCTTCTACGGATTTTGAGAAAACGTTCTTCGGATTATGAGAAAGAAGAATCTGGACATTACAGCCACAGTGAACGATTTAACAATCGCCCAGCTCCAGTGTCTCACTCGTTCACTTTAAGAGAGTAGCTGGTAATAAAAGCGAAAGTGAGGAAAGCGGGGTGAAAAGGTCAAACATCAACGAATAAGATTTAATTTTTCAGTTCAGCCTTTCTTCTCCTCTTCCATCAGCATCTTCAAGTCTGATCTCCAAGGTCAATGTTGTACATTGCACTTAATAAAACAAATTCAATGCAGTACATTCTACTGTATTGCATTTTTATACAATGTTCGTCGTTTATAAGCACATTTTTCTTATTTAAAAACATGTAACAAAAAATTGCGGTGTTTTGGGGGAGCCCGGAACGAATTAATGGCATTTCCATTCATTTAAATGGGGAAAATTGATTCGAGATACGAGTATTTCGAGTTACGAGCTCCGTCATGGAACGAATTAAACTCGTAAGTCGAAGTACCACTGTATTTCATTTTTTGCTTATTTAATTTGACTGTATTACCCTAAAAAGAGCTCTTGAAAGGGTTATGTCCTGCTAGATTATATAAGTGTCTCAGTAGGCTGTCGTAGAGTGTACATGTCCGTATAACTTATGACGTAGTCTAAACCATTTTCCTTTTATTGATTTATTGGTTGGTTATTTGGTTGATTGTACTACTTGTCATCTTTTGCAAAAGGAGGGCTTATTAAACTGGAACGTACAGCCCGTTCCGAACTTCTACAAACATTTATGCAAACAGCGAGTCTCAAACTCACAGACTCTGGTGCCGAATGCCAGAGCGTTTTGTTGGATTTAAGTGTAAAAGTATGAATTACAGCTGATAATACGTCCAAGTCTTTTAATGGATTAACGTATAAAAGCATGAATTGAGAAATGACGTCACAAAACTATGTGGTTTGATGATACTCATTGTCTTACAAGTATGGTAACGAGAAATCAAGAATTCTAAAAGGGATACAAAATTTAATTACAATATAATTTAGATAATTGTTAAGGTCATCTTCAACGGATATCAATGTGTTATCTAATTGCTATTTGAATGGTTTTCAACAAACTATTATCGCCAATTTGGAATAATTTTCAACTAAAAATATTAAAACAAAAACGCCAATGCTTTTAACAGATGATAGTTATTACATTTATAAGCTTTTCTTTCCCCTTTCATTTTCGATGATCACACATTTTCAAAATAAAGGAACTTAAAACCTGCTTATTCTGTCTACTTATTTTGGATAAATTTAAAATGTCTGAAAACGAACACCCGCAAAGAAATGGCAAAATCCTTGCGTTTTAATGTTTCGCGTTTACAAAGGATAAATAACTGTGAGTTCTTAAAACAAATCATAGCTTATGAGGCTCCTTTATTTACATTTAACTATCAATGCTTATTATCAACCATCTATACTCATTAAAAATGTGATGAACCTTAATTGCATGTCATCATTAAAACGTCGTTAAAAGGGAGGACAATAACTTACGCAATTTGACCACTATTAGAACCGAGGCAGTAGGTTACAGGGTGAGCGTAGTAGTGACGGATAGCGAGTTTGCGCCTTCCTACACAAGCAACATTAATGTACCGTCTCAAGAACAGATTTATCTCTAATTTGCAGTAATTTTGTAATCGTAAGCCAGTTTTAATTGCTCTCTAAACACATCTATCGTTTCTTCTGTAAACATCAGGGGTAGATCTTACCAAGTAATTTAATGGAATTAAGAGTGATCCTAGTGACTTAGAATAACTGGGTAGAATACTTTTCAGAGTCATTAAAGTAAGCACTAAAATACTGCAGTTTTTGTATTTAGCACTACAGTTCTTGAATGCGTTTATAGTATGCATTGTCAAATATTGTATTTCAAAATACTACAGTGATCTAAAAGGGGCATTTCAACACCACACGAAAAAATCTTTGTTTTCCATTTCCATATTCCATTTTTGGAATTTTCGATCACTAGTAGCCATTTTCGGCACATTTCGGTTGAATAATCGATAGAATGTTTTCTACGCACGCAACCATGACCACTAGTTACGTTAAATTGTAATGATACACAGAATTCCAATATTGGTGGTGATCGCACCTTGCTAACACGTTAACGAATTTCTCTCGATATTGCTGCTTCTTTTTACTCCTCAGTTAACATAAACTGTTGTTTTACTTGGTGTTTCCAACGGCAATGTTAAATCACAAGCATTAGAATATATACATACGCATAGTAATGTATAAATGTGTGTTTTAAAGCTTTTGTTGTCATCTGTAAGGTAGATATAGACAACGTATAATTATTATGTTGCTTATGCTTCTGTATAATTACTAGATTTTCTATATTACTTTAAAAGAGATTTCTTTTCTTTTTAAGCCCAATAATAACATGGCATCGACATGCACTCCATTAGTTATGGGAATTACAGATTCATGTTTGTTAGAATTAAACATATTGGCATATGGGTCAGTTCTTAGTAATGCTTGTGTCTATCAAGAGTGCCATTGTATATTTAATATGTGGATCGTACGTCCTTCCTGGTCATTTTGGCATTTAGAGAAGCGTAGTTTCCTCAGGGTAATTTGATAAGACTTACTCTTCGGAGAATCATTTGATTCATTCTGTTGAGATATTGAAAATTTCATAAACAAACCAGTTCTTAATAAAAGCTCTAACATAGTGTCCTTTAACTGTTGAATGCATGGGAAATTTAAGTATCATTATTCAGAGTGCTATAGACTTTACTTGTAAGAATTAAAAGTTGCAGAGTCATTGTATGAGGAATTTTTGACCCAGAAGTCAAATTGACATAAAATTTCAGTCGCTAAAATTTTCAGTTTAGTAACTCGCTATGTTTTACAATTAAACTTGACTATTTGTTTTTTAGGTACCTAGAAATATGAATTAACAGCAGAGAATTGAAATATTTAAACTAAACTTTACATGTGACTATCGATTATCAAAATCTTAATCAGTCATCGATTCTGTTGTTTAAACCACATGTTGAAACTCCTGCCCACATATTTCTCTCTTTTGATATTTGTCAATTGTTTTGACATTTGTGAAGTATCATTGTTCTTCTCGATTGAGTCGCAAAACAGACTATTTAAAAGAAATGAAAAATGCATTTTTTAAAATTGAAGCGGAAATAGATATTAGAAATTAGCAATGTCTTAAAAATATGTGCATCTGTTACATAAACACGATAGCTTTAATCGTTTATAAAACTTTAGCCATGTCCTCTAAAAATGCTCTTGGTATGTACAATGTTTGTTGATTTTCAAGGACAAATATGATAGAGAGAGGGTGTAAATGCGTATATTGTCTTTCTCAGTAGTGGAAAAAATTACATTTTTTTCTGTGCGCAAATTTTAACCCTGATTTCTCTTTTAAAAGATTGCCTAACGAACTCCATGCTATATCTAAATTAGGTGGTAATTATGTTCTGTTCTTAATCTCCAGACCTACTCATTAAATAACAATACGCTGACTTATCCTGTAACACGAGTCAGGCAACAATAAACATATGTTAAAAAAACGGAACTTTGCATAAGCGCTGTTATTCTTTGATAAAAAGCTCATGCGCTTTAAAAAAAGCGTAGGTAGTTTTGTTTAAGAATATCGCCTCTCCCCCTCTACCTGCTACCCCGAGAAATCTTCGTGCCAGCTCTAAATTTGACACAAATCTCCGCCAAGAGCGCGTAACATGTATTGAATTCTAATTTAATCGTGGCGTCGCCTTTAAACTTTTGCGAGCACAAAAGCAGTTCCACGCTAATCAATGGGCAAGCACGATTGCAGTTCGCTCTATGAATTATTAAATGCCTCTTTACGGGAAAAGCACCAGCAGAGTTCTCCTCCGCCGGCCTTTAATATTCTCCCCCCGGTATTTGTCGTATTAACTCCCGGAGAGGTATGCCTTCGTTTGTTCTTGCAATTGCGTCCACTCGGCCGAAGGGAGCGGAGGATTTTCAGACCTTCTATACCGTTTTACCTTGCTGCAGATTTGAAAGAGGGGAGGGGGGTCTGTGGGCAGCTTATAATTGTTTCAATCGAGGCGGGTGTTTGTGGGACCAGTCTATTTGTAAATGGAATGGGTAAAGCGAACACCTGTCTTATATGTGTACTCTGCAAGAACAGACCAGGAAGGCCCGAGGTGATAGCAATATAAGTTTTAAAAAATGAAAAATTAATTTGTTATTTTAATTTTGTAAAAATATACTTGTCTGAATTTCATAGCGGAGGATTTTCAGACCTTTTGTATCGTTTTACCTTGCTGCAGATTTGAAAGAGGGGGCATGTAGGCAGTTCATAAGTTTTCAATACAGGCGGGTGCTTGTGAGGTCAGTCTATTGCAGGGATTTCTAACCTGTGGGTCACGAGCCCCAAGGGGGTCGCGAAGTGTTTTCGGGTGGGTTGCCACGGTTTTATTCAGTTAAAATAACATTTTAGCAAATTTCCCTGAAAAAAATGTCAATATTTACTTACCATTAAATTGTAGGGTAGTGATGTTTTTTAAAGAAAAGCATTAATAAAAATGCAGTGTTAGTTCGTTTGAAATTTACTGACTTAATTTGGTGGCAAATTAAAATTGCGGTTACTTGCTACGTACAGTACATAAATTTTAACCGCCAGTTTTTCTTTCATCAGTCTATGCTGTCACTTTGTTGCATTACTGTTGTAGTTTCCCCAACGAAATGAAGCAATTTTTGTCTAGGTAAGAGTTTAACAATTCTGAATCAATACGGTGGTGCATTATTCTTAATTGAGATTCTACTCTTGCTTTGACACACCTTAGACTGGGGATGTTTCTTAATGTTCTCTATTTCTTACAAATTTCATTTTTGTTAAATTAAATTATGGAAAATGCATTTTAGTGTTTTTCTTCATGTCTTAAAAGGCCCTTTAAAAGAAAATATACAAGGCGGGAATGAGGGGTAGGGGTGTCTCAGGATGCGGGGAAATCATAGAAGGTGATTGCGACTCGAAATAGCTTGGCAAACACTGGTCTATTTGTTGCTGGAATAGGTATATCGAACGTCTGTCTTCCTAAGACAATCTATAAGAACAAATGAGAAAGACCAGTGGCGAGAGCCAAAAAGTTTAAAAAAATGATAAATCAACCTGCAATTTGCTTATTTTTATTTTTACAAAACTTTATGTACTCTTCTTATTAGAGTTTCATGCCCAGAGAAGATGTTCTAAGGGATTTGACTGCAAATTGAAACCCATTAACATTTTTGCGCATTATTGTCGACAGTTTTTCGCTCTTAAAAGAAAATCTACCAATCAACCCTATCCAACGACGTCTTAGACTGTTACTTTTGTGGTATTTGTTAAAAAGTCAGAGTGTTTTGCGTGTACCGAAAATTAAAAACCTGTCGCTGCCGAAATGATTGTTTAGTTAGGTCTCAAATGATAGTTTAGTTAAGTTTCGTAAAGGATGACATGACCGGCAAATAATGTCGGGTTGACAGATTCGCAATGTATTAATCATTTTTTCACGAATCTGTTGAAAATGTTTCTTATATATTTAAAATAGATTATTATTATTATTATTGCTATTATTATGATATTTCAATTACTGGTTGTATAACGAATGTCGAATATAAAATAGATTTTAGCTTTGGTTGCAACCTTAAACATTTTTATAACAACGTAACTAGATATACCCTCAAAAGCTATGAAAACAAATTAAAAATTATTTTATTATAAGATATTGAGTAGAGATAAGTATCAATAAATTTAGTTGTTTTTTATGTACCGTCCCCTTGGCAATGTAAATCTCTTCGAATTACAGCTATTAGCATTTCGTATTCAGAAGATTTTTTAAGACGTGGAGGGCAATATGAAAGACAACGCAAAAAGACATTGATTCATATTTATCCAGTTTTTGTTGGTTAGTTCATTATGGGAGCTCCCAGTTGGTCAACCAACGTTGCTCCTTATGAAGGAACAGCACACAGAAACATCTATGCTAGGATGTTTCTGTGTACCAACTTCAGTAAAACGCGGGAAGCAAACATTTTTCGATGCGGCAGGCACTTATCCTAAGGATATTCGTTCGTACATACCACGATTTTCAGGGCAATTTCATTATGGGAGCACTCAGTGGGTGCACAAACGTTGCCTTCTATGAAGGGACAGATGAAAAACACCCATGCGTTAGCCGAGATTCAAATCCAAGTGTGGGAAGCTTCAAATGCTAAAAATTCAAAAGAATGTCAACGGTTCCTTTTCATTTTTTCTTACTAAGAAAATGATGTGGACAATTGGCGACAGATTCCTTCCAAAATATTTTTTTTATTGCTGAAATATTATAGATTCGTTTTAAGGTACTTAACTGACATCATTTGTATACGAGGAAAAATAGTTTTGGCTGCATGTGTATGGGAAAGAGCCTAAGTCAGTTGAAACGAAAATAACTATGGTCCCGTGAAGATCACAAGGAAATGGATTATAAATCATTGATTGCATTTGCACGAGAAAAATAACTTGCAAATCTCTACTCTTGAGGTCTTCAGTATTCTGTCGATATTTGTCGTTCTAAAAACTAATAAAGAAGTGCACCTTTGTTTATTCTCTCAATCGTTTAAATCTACTTGAAGAAAAGTTCGGAGCAGTGAATTTCCAGACTTAGTGTATCATAATAATATACGGAAAATTTAGAATGTTTCATAAGCGGGGCCAGTTTTTAAATGATTGAAAACTGAGTGCTTGGCTTTAGAATAGACAAAAGACTTGTATGTTTGAAAAAATATGGTGTCATATCAAAAAAGATATACTGGTATGGTTAACACTGGCTATGTAATGATTGACAATGGAATGATTAACACTGGTTATTGAGTAAGAGAAAACTCACGGCCAGAAATTTGATTACATTTTATACCACATAAATATATGTTTTGCACTCTTTTAAGTTTTTCGAGGGAGAAAAAAAATTAAAGCTTACTGACATGAAAAAAATATTCACATATAGAATACTCACATAAGTGGATGAACGAACTTGAAGTTGTTACTCATTAAGTAAATCTTTTACAAGGACAACTACAAGCTATTTTTTAATTCAGCAACCGCTCAACCCCGTACGATGACTGAATGGTTAGGGTGTTGGTGTCTGGTACCAGAGTCTATGAGTTCGAGCTCCACTTATGGTATAGATATTAGTAGCCATCAGTAACTTCCTTCAGCACGTTGAATGCCAAGCTTAAATTTATGCTCAGGCCGTTTTGAGGATTTCGTATGCCTGATGCATAATTAACTTGTTTAGTATAATTATAATACCGGGTGCCGACGACAGCGCATGCGGCCGATACGTTTTCTATCCACAATATGTGGTACTGATACTACGGTCGAATTATTAATAATTTCATTTGTTATTTCCTACTGTTTTTATGTCGACAGTAATGTAATCCTATCGCATAAGGTACCGTATAAGATGTAAGAAGTATAGCAACTGAAACTTCCTCAGTCAACTGATTCCAAAAATATAGAATAAAGGTTTAGATAAATTATCTTTGAAATAGGGAATATACACTGCTGGCCATTAAAATTGCAACACCAGGAAGGAAATCAAATAACAAAACTTTACTTATTGTGCGTGTACGACATAGTAGGAAGAAAACATGATTAAATTTGTAGGCAAATTGGGGGTATATAGGGTCTAAAATTAGTATACACAGCTGCCGCCTCTGGCAAATGTGTGTACTAATTTTGGAGAGCAGCTAAAACGGCTCTAACCCGGTTAGGCATCGAGTCGAATTGGGTGTCGATGACAGATACGGGCAAGTCATTCCGTGCTATTTCAAGTCTGTGCCACACTTAATCAATCGTAGTGGCCGGAGAGCGGTGGTTGCCCAGTCTCTCAGCAACCAATGACCAGATGTTTTCCATGGATGAGAGATCTGGAGAACGTGCTGGACAGGGCAAAAGTTGAAAAACCTCTGTGTCGAGGTAGGTCAGGACACGACGGGCAACATGCGGTCTTAGGTTATCTTGTTGAAAGATGACGTCTCCGAGGCCTCGAAGATAGGGCACAGCCACCGGCCTTAAGATCTGAGAAATGTAACGCGGCTGTTCCGATTACCGACGACGCGAGCAAGAGGTGTTCGTGTCGTGTACCGAATGCCTGCCCAGACGATCACACCATGTGCAGGGCTCGTTTGACTATATCGAATGCAAGCAGGCCACGTGCGTTCTTCTCGGTACCTCCAGACACGAATACGTCCATCATGATGTTGCACTAGTCTGAAAAGACGATATGGTGCCACTGCTGTATCCAGTTTTTCCGCTGGGCTCACCATTGTCACCGCGTGTCTCTATGCTACAGTGTAAATGTATGCCGCAATAATGGCCGCCGTGAAGACAGTCCGTGCTGCTCCAGACGTCGTCGCACTGTCCGTGCGGATACTTGTCGTACTGCAAACAAGTTCATTTCCTGACTCAAGGTCCGTGATGTGGCTGTAGGATCCTACAATGCCGACCAGACAACATGTCTGTTCTCCCAGGCGTTAGTGGCGAGAGGCCGTTGAGATCCTGCATGGCATTCAGTATGACCTTCCTGAACCCATCGATTCCATATTCTCATGACAGTCGTTAGACCAATGAGAGTAGCAATATCACGGAACGATAAACCGCAATCTCGATAGGCTACGATTCTGCCGCTATCGAGTTTCGACAAGTGCTGGTAGCCGTTTCTTCTTCTTATACGAGGCAGAACACTATCTTCTCACAAACAACCAACATTCAAATGCGATTTCCGAATGATAAACTCGCTGCGTAACTTTCCTTTTATACAGAGTTTGAGATGCCGTTTCTCCCTCCTGCGGCGTTCGATTACGCTTAAATGCTAATCATTTGCTATCCCAGCATCTTCTTCCTTTCATGCGAATTTGACGTTTGTATCATCCCTCCTTCATGGTGTTGCAATTTTAATGGCCAGCAGTGTAGAATTTATTATATTTGACAGCTGACGAGCGAGAAGTTGGAGAAAGCTTTTACCTTTGGAATGGACAAAATTAAAATAGCTCTCCAATAAAAATATAATTTCTATTTGAAAATGCACAGAAAACCGTAACTGTCGTTATTGTCAAAGGATAAATTGACGAAAAAAACCCTGTAACATGCTGGAATTTAAAAAAAATCGCTAAAGAAATCGGAGAGTGAAGAACCCTTTACAAATGAACACAGGATTCTTAAAAGTATGGAGCAACTGAGCGCACACTAAGTTGATGGTTTCTGGAGCGTAACAGTTACTTTTCACAACACGGATGCTCAACATATCAGAACATACGATTAAAGGCGACTGTGAAAAGTTACATATACCCAAACCAATAGCGGAATTCGGAACAAATACCGAAAAGAGCTACAACCATTAGGTCATCGTCCGGCTGAAACACAATATAGACGAATGCCAACGATTGCCCAAAACGTTAAAAAATGACCATATAAACATTAAGCGAAATTCTCCAAAGTATATTTCTTTCAAACTGTTAAACGTTAATTTCGGCATAATCAAAAATTTATTTGGCTCAAAATTACCATGTCATGTATATGTTGATGCCTCAAAAAATGCAGTTGGAGCTTGTGTTGAAACAGCCTGATGCCTCCAATATATTACATCCTGTTGCATATCATTCAAGGATTTTAGTGATTATGAACAAAATTATGCTATCACGGAATTGGAATGTTTGTCGATTGTGGATGCTTTAGACAAATTCTACTATTATCTCCATGGCCAAAAATTTGTCATTCATACTGACCATGCGGCTCTTGTATAGCTCAAAAATGTAAAAAAATCTAAGAGGTCGGTTATTCCGCTGGTCCTTAAAACTCAGTATGTTTGATTATGAAATCAAATACCAAAATGGCTCCACAAATGTCGAAGCGGATATGCTCTCAAGGCATCCTGTTTCCCAACATCTTCAACATACGGTACATTTATTAGACCTCGAAGAAATTAAAACACAACAGAAAAAACCTTCATGATCCAAAGTATCAAGAGATAAATGATGTAATCATATTAAAAAGAAAAAATCTACATAAAATTGTTGTTCCTATGTCACTACGTTTAAAATTGTTGCAAAAGTGTCACGATCAATTTGGTCATCCTGGTGTACAAAAAATGCTAAATTTGATTACCCCTCAGTATTATTGTCCTCATATAGCTGAGGATATTGCAAAGTTTGTCAAACACTGTGCAACATGCCAATTTAACAAGAAATCAAAATTAAAAAAATTTGGACTTATGCAAATTGTACCTCCAACAGATAAACCTTTTGAATGTATTTCTGTTGATACTGTCGGTGGCTTTAACTATTATAATTTTACAAAAAAAATCTCCACATTGCAATAGACCATGCAACAAGATATGTGTGGGCATTTCCCTCTAAAAGTGTCACCACAGAAACTTATGCCAACTGCCTTAAGCAAATATTCCAAGTTCAGGTACCAGAGAAAATTCTAACGGATAGGAATGCAGCCTTTACTTCATCACGATTCAGGAGATTCCTTCAAAATTATAATGTGAAACAGCTTTTGACTTCAGCACATCATCCTCAGACCAACGGTAAAGTGGAGCGAGTGAATCAATCAATAGTAAGTAAGCTAAAATGTAAAGTCAATTCTTCGTCCACTAAAGTTCCTTGGACACGGTTGTTGGAACAAGTCATTACCGAATATAACAATAGTCCCCATTCAGTTACGAAATTTACCCCTGCATACTTAATGTTAGGCAAGCAGCCTTATGACTCCCCTATGAATCAAACTAATTACCCTCCAGTGGATGAAGCTCGAAAACTAGCAAAACAAAGGACAATAGATTATCAGAATAAAAACAAAATTAGGTATGATGTTCGCTTTGTACCCTCTAATTTTAAACCTGGTGATGCTGTAATCTTAGAAGAATTTTCATATCCACATACCCGTAAACTTTCAGCCCCTTATTCTGGCCCTTACAAAATTTTAAAAGTGTTCTGAAGTGACTTATGAAATAGATAAGCCAAATCAATATAATAACAGGTCTACTGAAATTGTACATGCATCCAAGTTGAGATATTTCAATCCACCTGCCGAATTTAAATTATACCATGAATGAGTCAACCCTAATACTTTAATCTTTCGTAATTCTTTCTTTCTCTAAGCACTTTCCTGTCGTCCCATTAATTTAAATATGAAGAAGTCCCGGTTGAGAGTAAGAGAAACTCGCCAATATAGAAAAATTTCTTCTCTATATTTTGCGTTGTAATACTACATATTTGAATAAAGCTACACTTTTCATAATACCTATATTAAACTTGTGTATTAAAATACTGTATTTCATATTAACATATTATATTTTGTATTACCATTTTGAGAGTTATTTGAATTTGAATACTGAAGTATTATTTTTACCACTTCAAAATATTGAATTAGTTGTATATCAAGTATTCTATTTTTGTATTCCAGTTCTTTATATTATTTTACAGTTGGAAATATTTTATGGTTTTTCATGTTCGTAAACTTTGAAGCTTCATGTGTGATATGGATATTCCAAAGACTTTTAAGAGAAATATTGATATGTTGTGTATTTTTTTTTGTTAAAATTTTGTGTATTGATCAACAGTATTAGTAGCTACGTTCTCAATTTATATGATGTGTTTTTCGAGTAATGTTGTTTATTGTATATGTAAAATAAGGCTCCACGGACAGTATGCGGACAGCGAGGTCAAGATTTAGATAAACTCATCCCTTTAACTTGTAACCTTCTTTTCTAAATTTAGTAAAATGTTCTCACCTGAAGGGAAGCCTTGCTCCAGGAGCTAGGGCCCGGCCCCTCTCGCAAGTCTTTTTCCGGAAGGGGGGGATATTGTGATAATAACGGCCCACCATTATATATCTAAAGCGTATTTAAAATTACCCTGTTAATAAAGCACAACCCCTTTTTCCAAAATTGCAACCTAAAAGTAAAATAAGATAATTTATATTATCCCTGCAGATCATGATACAGGCATGTGAAGTAGCTGAACTCAATAACATCCCCAGATATGAGTGTTAGAAGTTATGAGATTCCGAATGTCAGTAAAGTGTCAAAATTCTTGAAGAGCCCTCGAACCACTCTGAATTTATGGGTTCTGTAAAGTCAAAAACCACACTTTGCAAGAACTTTATGGCCACTTATCCTGCACTCAGGTCAATAGGTCGCGGTTCTAACAAGCGCGGGATCTAGCAGTACCGTCCCCGATAAACTTAAGTGGACACGTGAACTCCACTAATCTAAAGTCGCCCAATTAAAATATTAAGTAGTTTAGGCCCTCTGGCGTCAATATCTTAAAGCACTTATTTGCTATTTGCTTGAAGAGAAGATTTCTGTCTCTTGGTGTCTAACTCTCGTTGCTGTCGGACCTGCGGTCCGCTTCTGTCTTGTAATGTAATCCGCGCCCCGTCAGGCCAAGTCATGTGGCCACTGCAGCTAATGCTTTCAAATAAATAAAGCAAGTCTTCCATCAAGTGGTGTATTCCATCAATGGCTCCATGTATGCGTGTATCGCCTAACGTTCGTAAGTGATTCCCTGGATCTACAATTCGCCCGACTGCATCACACCTTCGTGTCGGCTACGCCTGCGATTAGTGCTATGCCTCTCCTCCAAGGCGTGAGGAACGGGGCATCACACACACACACACACACACACACATACACACACACACATACACACACACACACACACACACACACACACACACACACACACACACACACACACATATATATATATATATATATATATATATATATATATATATATATATATATATATATATATACACAGTACTTTTAAGCTTGTCGAAATTGCTGAAAACATAGTCATGTTCGAACTAATCAAACTTTAATAAAATTACAAAAAGAAATGTTTTCAATTGATAATTAATTAACACATTTTGAATTATATATTCTGCAAAAATGAAAGGTTTCCTTCGTAAATTAATATTTTTATTACATGTTCAGAAAATGAATATGAGTCTAAGATACGGAATGTCTTAAATCACTGCGCACCATAAAACATAAAAATATACACACAGGAATAAAATGGTCATTGTAATATATTAATATATACCTATCTTTAATTTAAAATCAAAATACTGGTAAAAAGTATTGTTTAAATTTTTAAATACTCATAAATTGCAAAAATTTCGGAATAAAAAAAAAATTTACTAGTTTTTTCCTTGAAAAACAAATAAATTAAAAAAATTCTAATCTTTTGGTTTTAAGTTATAAACTATCACAACATATACATAAGGTTTAATGTTTATCAATATTGCACTAATAGTTTGATAGTAACAGTGCGCACAATGTTAAAATTTGCTGATTTGAGAAAACTGAATTTAAGGGGATGGTGGACATTTCAAAGCGGTTTTTGAAATTTTTACCTCAGAGATATGAAATTTTGCATATATATTCATTAAAGCATAACTAAATGAAACACCTTAAAAATTTGATAAATATTAAAAAAAATTATATTTTAAAAATTGAAATTTTTATTATGTTTTTTCAAATGCTCCTTGCGATCCAATTTTTAACTTTCCCCTTTAATTTTGCATTTATATTACTTATAAATACATTTTAAACAGAGTTATGTACTTTGTGCTTTCATTGAATAGTTAATTTTTAGTAAATATTTTTACGCTTGTACTCTGAATTTTCTGGAATTTTTTGTACTTTTCTACACTTAAGTTAAACTTACTCTGAATTACTCTGATACTCTGAATGATGTCAAAACCTTAAATGGATACATAACTTTATTTTAATGTATTAGGAGTCTGTATTATAAATTTTAAGAATTTTTTTTCAAAAATTATGACGCAAGGAGCATTTCAAAGATTTGCAATTCTGGAAATTTTGCATTTTGAGAAAAAGCCATTTAAAAGATATTTTTTTCACCTACCTTTAATATTTACTTTTCTAAAGTCACCAAGTTTTCACTTTAATTTTCATTTCATATTTTAAATGCATTTTATTCCAATATTTACATATTTTCAAAATATTAATACACCCCAAAAAAATTCCAATTTTCGTTCGATTTTTGGTAATTTGAAAGTCCATCATCTCCTTAAAGTTTCACTATCACTGTTACCTTTTATTTATTGGACTGAAATAGCTCAAAAGGTTCCCGATGCATAAACAGAACCTTCTTTTAGAAGATTATTTTCATTTACTTTCTTTTCCTTCCTCCTTTTAGCTGATTGAATCCTCTAATGTCATTCCTATTTACCACCCCTTAAAAGGTCCTGTGCCCCCTTAATCCAGTCATACTCAACCTTTTTTTCTTTCGGGCCACATGCATATTTTTACGGCGTCCGTTACGCGGGTCGCAATTTAGTATATATACCTCATAATATAATAATACAGGGTTCCCACCTATATCCGTTACACGACCCCCTAGTTTCTCAACGGTGACAGCTTAATCCATAAAGTTGGTATCTAGGTATAGTAAAAAGGCTATGCGTTACTCAATGAGACAACTAGCAACGCCATCTATCGACAAATTTTGGAATTAGCGTTTTTATCTCAAAAACGGTACGAGATACCGGAAAAAAGTCAACTACAAAGTTGTTCAGCATCGTCGATTTAGTAAGAAAAGACAGCTTGCGCACATTAATACTTAAAATAGAATGTAAAAAGTGAACACTTGTTTGGTCACGATCTCGAAAACTGTTATGTCATAAACAGTGGAAGAAAGAAACTGAGACACTTCCCTATCTTCAGGATAATTTATTTATGTTGCTGGAAATTCTCTCCATTAACCAATATACACATTTGCACTCTAGACTGGATTTCTTACTGCACATTGTGCAACATAGCAGGTGTTACAAAGGCACAAGCATCAGTAATGTTCAACAAGCATAAAAAATGTTCCTTTTTTACATTCTGTTTTGAGAATTGATGTGCGCCAGGTGTCTTTTTTTACTAAATCGATGATGCTGAACAATTTGTAATTGACTGTTTTCCCGTATCTTGTACCGTTTTTGAGATAAAAACGCTAATTCCGAAATTTGCCAATAGATGGCGTTGTAAGTTGTCTCATCGAATAGCGCATAGCCTTTTTACTATACCTAGACACCAGTTTTATGGCCTAAGCTGTCACCGTTTAGAAGTTAAGGAGGGGGGGGTGTAATGGATATAGGTGGAACCCTGTATAAAAAATTAAAACTCAATACCTAAATGCATTCAAACCTTTGATTAAATGTGAACGGGATTTTTTTTTTAATGTTGAGTCAAACTTTTGACTATTTTAGACAAATCAAGTTTATACTTGTAACATGCTACTCTCGACACGACATCAAGTTATGAATCAGTTAGTCGATTTCTATATACATTCTTCGCATATTTCATTTTAGAATTGGATGATCCACAAAGATACGTTGATGCGAACAACTTGAGCAGTAGAAGGCACATTTTTGTATTATTTAGGCACTAAATTCCAAGATTATGTTTACAGAAGCACCTGCCGGATGATTAGTGTATGTGTTTCGGGCCGCATATAAGAGCTTGGTGGGCCGCAGTTTGAGTATCCCTGTTTTAAGCCATGTTGTTTGAGAAAAACCATGTTCATATTTTCCTTATTTCTTTACTTTTCTTCGTAAGGAACGAAGAATGTTGAACAATAGCATGATAAAGACTCTTTACAATGTACTACAGTAAAATATCTTTAATGGCGTTGCGAAAAAAAAAAAGAGAAACTTGTTTAACTTTATGTACAACTTTATTTTTCGTGATATTTCTTTTATACAATATTTAAAACAGCACTGGTGTTAAAGTACAGTTACAAACTTTATACAAATAACAACCACTAAGTATGCACAACTTTGTACAAGCTACAGAGACTTTCTTTGGTATTACTGACGACGAAATATAAATCTCATCGAAAACGATTGGAATTCTAAAAAGGAAGTATATCTTGCATTGCATTTGTTACTTCTCTTCACTTAATAGAGATTTGAAATACCCCGAAGAGATTTCCATATCTCTCTCTCCAAGATCCTTAGATTAAACGCGCTTTTTTCTTACAAAAAGTAATGTAAAGAGATATAAAGTAATAGCTTTACATCTTTTCCATTTTTAAAGTATAAGTAGTCGGTGAATACCTTAAACCTTTTATTCAGCGGAATTTAATATTTACAAGATATAGCGCAGTAAGTTAAAAACTATCAGAGATGAATTCACTTCAAGTCTTAATATAAAGTATGAATTTTCTGAGGAACCTCTAGGACGATTGATTCCAATGACAGAATAAGACGATTGGTAGCAATGGGGGAGTGTTTAGAGCTATCCAATAAAAATTGTTCATTTTCGTTCGAAACTGGCGACAAGTACGGATTTTAAAGGTGATATAAAAAGTTAAATGTAAAGTGATTTTTTTTTTTTTGGTGGAATAACTATTTGATAATCAAAATAGGTGAAATAAGTACGTTTAGCAGTTATTAAACCTTATTTGAATGTATTTGATCTTATTAATTTTTTATACATCAATTACTTCGTAAAATAGGTTTATAATCTGTCGTTGCAAGAGTCACTAGGGTCTGTCGAAGTAAACCCTATTTAACTTTTTTACTTCACTTTCTTTGATCAGTTATGTATTAAAAATATTTTGAACTGGTAATAATGTATTGTTTTCGCAACATTATAATAGTGAAAAACAATGAGTGATTCCTAAGAACTGAAAATTTTCCTCTTGAAAACTTAAAAGCGCTAGTAAAAAATTTCTTCTATTTCTATGATTTCACAGATTTTAATTATTTGAACTCTCACTTTATCTCACAAACGTGGTATTCATTAACACGAATATTTTTTTTCTAAAAAAACTTATTTTCATAAACAATGCGATTTAAGTTAACTCTAGATGTCAAAAATACTTTAAATTGATCTTTGGAATAGTATTTCTCTACTGTGCGTGTGACTGTAAATAACAGGATGCGGCGGGGAGGATAAAGTGGTATGATTTTTCCGTAATATAATAAGTTAAAACTGGAAAATAAAACTAAATAACGTTACTTATATACAATGTTACTATTATTTTGCGCAAAACATTACGTGACAAACTCGAAAACTAAGAAATCTTTTGAAAGGGGAATTCACTTGAAATTTGTAAAGTACATAGACTATCGTATTTTTCGGATCATAAGACGCATTTTTGCATAAAAAAATTGACTCAAAATTGGAATGCGTCTTATGGTCCGAAGGTGACATTAAAATGAAATGAATATTATATTATATATATTTATCATATATATTGTATATATTATATATATATATTATTTATTATATTTATTATATATATATATATATATATATATATATATATATATATATATATATATATATATATATATATATATATATATATATATATTATCTTTATTAAGTAAGATTTGAAAATATCTTTATATACCTAAAAAAGCAAAAAATATTCTTTTCTAAAAATCCTCCCTTAAATTTGAGGTGCGTCTTATCGTCTGGTGCGTTTCATGGTCCGAAAAATACGGTACTTTACCCCAGTACAACTATACCAGCAGGTTTCCTAGTGAGATTAAAAACGTAGTCATTAAGAAACTAAAATGTTATTGGCTCGGTATTTCTGAATAGAAATCACAACAAATATTTTTATGTGAAACATTTTATGAATAATCACCTCAAATAGCTATAAAACTAAAAAAATGATTAACTCATTATAGTTTGCCTGTAAACTGGTATTCAGGCATTATGTATATGGGTGGGGCAGTCACGGAATAGCAGTTCCTCGTAATTGCCTGTCCGAAAGTGTTTTCACTGTGTCAATTCAAGGGACTGATATTGTTCAAGCCGAAATTTGCGTAGCCCTTCGCTTGTTTGGTTTTTGTGCTTGCTTGTTTGACTGTCTCAAACTTAAGTCAACCATCCAATTATTTATTGAAACACATGATTCATGCACACGTCGAAAAGTTGACCGTAGCGCGCTAAATCAACCAACTGACCAACCAACCATACACGCGTCGTGCCGTATTTATCGAGTTGCGTGTAGCCCGTCAACATCAGATACTCAGAGGGGGCTGTCAGAGTTATTCTGTACGGCGGTAGCAGGTCGACGTATACGATCGTGGCTGAGCCATCGATCCGAGGCGCATTTTGCATGCGGCACGTGGCTTGAAAAAAAAAAAAAAATTCATCAGTCGAGCGCGTTCATAACATTTCGAGATATCTTCAAAGCAAAGGAGTCTTTTTTAATGTAATAACCAAACAATTTTCACATGATTTTGACGAAATATTGAAAAATTAAGAAAGATGTAGTATTGTGTGTGTTAATTACAAAACATTGCTATAATTAATATTAATACGCCAAATAATTAATACGTTAGAAATAAAGCAGCTTTTTCTGGGCAAACAAAAAGGTAAAGTAAGAAGCAAAGATGGGATCGGTATCTAAGTTGCTGGCATTTTCAATGTTTTTTTTAATGAAAATCAATATTTTTAGAGTGAAAGTTAACTGATTAGCTCGTTTTACAATGACCAGCTTTAAAGCAGAGGAGTGTAACATTTAAAGTAAAAATAACTGGACATTCATCGGCCTATTTAAAGTTAATAGCAAGAATAAATATACCTAAACCAAGGAAATATTATAACTAACTTGAGGGCTTTTGAAAAGGTATATTTTTGCGATAAGAAATAGAGTAGTTCCACGCTGAATTTATCTCTGTCTATTTCATCATGAGTTATAGAGAGTTTGGGGAAGGAAGCAGAGTTAAATTTCCCTATTAGGGGTAGTTAACAGGATCCCGATTCAAATTTTGAAAGAAAAAATTTGTTTTCATCATTAGCAGAAGAGCAAGAGAACGCTTACACAGTAAGGGAAGGAAAGAAGAAATATCTACTTAGCTTAATGCGTAAGCGTTCTGTTGCTTTTCTCATGATAATGAAAGTAGCTTTTGCTTTCGGAATTCGAATTCAGATTTTTTTCCGCTGTCCCCGATAGCAAAATTTTAAGGCTATCTTTATTTTCGGACTGTTAGTAGTGGTACTTATTTTCTTCTAATATAATTTTTTTTTAATATTGAGTATTCGCCGGTATCTGTGTTTATGAAGATTGTAAATCAAATAGCAAGGTGTTGAATGATTTGTAAACGAAGTTCATATGCGTATCTATAAAGGTCAATTAATTTTTAAAGAAATTAATTCCGATGGGTAAAATAAAAAAAATTTAAAATTTAAATAAAAGAAACCTTCGCTCTTTACACTGCACGCTATCTTTCCAAAAGTACTAAAACTGGCCTTCATTGGCATTAAAAAAAACACACAGAACACCGTTAAGTAGACGCATAAAATGCATTTACTAAAGGATATTTTGCTTCTGTCATCAGTTTTACAACGTTTGCATCCTCTTGCTCCGAAGACATCCTTCAGTTTACTTAAAGATGCAGTAGATTCCACGAAATTTTATCTTCCCTCTCCCCCTTCGTTATTTTCTATAACCTATGGTGCTTAGTTTTACGTACATTAATACATATTGTAGATGAGCTTTATAAGGACATTAAAAATCACCAAATATCAAGAAATATTTAACAAAAGCTGAGTAAACTTCTGTTCTATGATTTCGAAGCATTATCAATTTCAAAAATTCTTTTATAGTTTGGAAGTTAAATTAAGATATTTTATGCCAGAATCTGAATCTCCTTTCAGAAGAATTTTGGCCTTATTCTACTTCCAAATAGAAGATAATTAGTTACATCTTTACATTAAATATGATATCAAGACCCTAGATCTAGATCCTGCTGTTGATTTGAGAGGTGTAAAAGAATATTTTTCATTTTTTTATTATTTAGTTTTTTTTAGAAAGAGGGCTTATCTAGAATTTCATAACGCAAGATTCAAAGGGTTTCTTAAAGAAATTTCGGATAAATAATATTGCCAATAATTGTTTTAAAATTCATAATAAGCAATTTTAAAATGATTTCAGTCAAAGGGTATACGGATAAAGAAGATACTTCTGCGTGGTTTTATAATCATAACCTAAATTGGGGACATATTAGAAGATATGTGTATACGTGTTTATTGAAAAAGAAAAATCTTTGAATGTAATACAATTCACATTATAAACCCAGTAGACTTTTGTTGGTGCCCTTGACAACACTTAAGAGGTGTGAGGCTACAAATGTCATTCAAAAATTAAATCATATTAGAAGAAAAATATTTGCGAGTTTAGGTAAGCTTCAGGAGAATAACAAAATTTAGGCAGATACCTGTTGGGTGAAAAGATTTAACTATTTTGGTAAATTTCTATATTCAGTGAACCAAAATTTATACAAAGTTTAAAACATAAGATTTCATAGAGCATTCTGATAAATTCACTCATTTTTCCAATTACGTTTTCAGAAATATTAACCACTGAATTTTTAAAACGGACTGTCCAATAATATGGAACTTTAGTATTACATATAAAAGATGTTTTTTAAAGATTTAAAATAAATAAAGGTTTTTTTTCAAGACTAATCTATAAGATTGAAATATATGTACTAATCAGAGGAATTTAATGATAGATAATTGTATAAATAATAAGCGGGTTTCTCTTGCTAATGGTAGCGAATTAAAAGATAATTTTCTTTCCATCGGAAATTTCCTAATGATAAAGGAAAAGGTTTGTAGTTTGTAGTGTGTAACTGATCAATATTTTATCATAATTTAAATGTGTAAATTATTATTTTTAATATACACTATTTTCTATTGTTATGCAAAAATTGGCAATATTATACTAAGATCAAATAATTCAAAGGTTCTATATGCATAAAGAAAGTTTTATTTCATTGCGACTAGAAGCTTCTAGTCTCATATTTCCCATCTAATATATTATTTTATGTACATTTCTCTCCTCTCACTGTACCTTCTTCAGCATGCTAGAGGGTTTTTATTTGAATTTTAAAAATTTGCGCACAAAAAAGTCAGAATTTGGAAGAAAAACAATCAATAATATATTTTAAATATATTTTTAAAACAAAGAACGTACATTTTTAGTTGATATCAAATTTCGTAACAAAGTATTACAATCAAGTATTTAAGATATGTTTCATTAAAATTTAAAGGATAATCCTACTATGTAAGCAATGAACATAAAAAAATGGAATTTTTGCCAGTGGCTGTAATACAATATGAGCTCAAAATTAAGAAAATTGACAAAAAGATTTAATTCTTTATTCCCCCACCTAATACAGTGGACGTTTTTGATAGGGAATTGAAAATACAAATGCAGAATTTCTGGTCAGGGGTTCTCGAGCAATTTCTGGCAAAGAGCAATAAAAAATTACCAATAATTTTTTAATAACAATTATTAGTAACCGCAATACTTGCAATAAAAATTTATAATACTACAAATGAGTTTTAATTTTTTCCTGAAAGTTTTCTCTAAATTGTTAATTTTCCTGTAACTTAAACAATTATTAGTTCACACATTTTTCTCTGCTTATTATGCTTGTGATGAAAAGGAATTTCCTGAGAAAATTTGTTACTAATAAAGCTAATTTACCTATACTGTTTTACAAATACATGTACATTTTAATTCTCTTTTTTTAATACTGTGAAATCAACTGAATTGACTTTATTAGGAGGTTTATGCTAATAGTTCTTTATACTCCCTTTTTTAGCATTCTGTAGTGTATAACGCCGTTCAGTTTTGTCCACGAAAAACATTTCATCTTCAAATATTACCTAAGTACCATAGCAGATCTGAATGTTGAATTCTTGGAAATTATATACTTTTCAGAAAATTTCTACCGAAAAAACTTCTCTAAGTTTTTTTAGAGCGATGTAGTTGTAGAGTGCATCTGGCAGAATTAAAAAAAATATATCTACTGACGCTGGTTGATATATGGAACTATATGATTTGCCTTGCTTGTAGAAAAAAATGAACGCTTACTTTTCAAGGTAACTATAAATCTACTAGCTTAAAATATATGCTGATCAGTAAAACTTAAAATAAATTCCTGTTTTCAGTTCAGCCAATCAATAAGCCAATTTTTGGTTTTCTAAATTTTCCCGTATTATCCTACTCAAATGACGATATGATCTTTATTAAGTTATGTTTTCTTTCTCAGTTAAACTCCGTTACTACCAGAAAGTTAGCCAAAGTTTGGAAAACATCTGGAGAAGAGAAGTCGCAGGGTGTATATTCATTTTAAGAGAGTATCTTCTTCAAGCTGAAGATCAGTAAAGCAGTTTTTTGCTTTTGTAGAAACAAAACACTTGTCAAGCAGTCACAAGTACATCCCACAGTTAATAATTTAAACCAGAAGAGAGTTCCAGCATACGGAAGTAGTCGATTTCCCTTCATTTATTGCCGAATTACTTGCACCAATGTGTGATTAAATGTTTTATTTACCACCTCAGAAGCGAGGTGCATTGTTCATCGTGCAATGCCACTCTCGCGAAATAAATCTATATTTTCCTATGTACACTGTATTAATATTCCAGCAGGTGGTAGCACTGTCTTTGGACTGTTATCGTGGATCATGCTTTGACGGCGTTCGGTATCCTGGCCGTTCTCCCACCTCGCCTGCCCAGGACGACCCCCTTCCTCGCAGGGGTGAAGAAGCCACACTCTCTGTCGTAGCAGACGATCTTCCCCTCGCACAGCCTGTACTTTTGCCCTATGGAGAGGGTAGCGTTGCACCTTGAGCAGGAGAAGCAGCGGATGTGGTACGCCTGGTCCTGGATTTTCATCACCATCTCGTTCGGGGGGATGGTTTCGTGGCAGGCGGTGCACTCGCCGTTGCGGCCGAACAACCTGCAAAATTCGTTCAAAGGTGTTAGAAACAGTTAACATGTTCAAGCAAAAGTTTTCAGCTTAAGAGAAGGGGGGGGAGGGGGGGAGTATTGATAATTTTCGCCCTGACCACATTTAGAAGTCACGATTATGTGACAGTCTGTAATGACCCTACAATGCCTAGCAAACAAAAACTGATCTGCGACAGTCTGTGTGAAGACGAAAGTGTAAAGGTCCAAACCTTTTTGTTTCTCTGTCTATAGTTCTCGGCTCGATAAGAGCCGCAAGCCGGTAAGTGATTTTCCCTACTTCATCGTGTGATATGTACCATAACTTTCTAAAACTGCCGGAAACCACATACGTGAAGTGGCCCCTGACCGAAAGTATGGACGATAGATTCTTCCTCTTCTTGTGCCGATATAAGATTACAAGACAGAGGGGGAAATAGGGAATTAAGTTGTTTATGGGAGACCTATGTAATAACCCAAAATATTTTAAAAGAAATTCCACTGCGTAAGGTTTATGTTTTATTGGTATTTTTATATAATGGGCTCTCGAAAATGTGCTTTGAAACATCAGTCGTTGACTGAAAATACAGTCATATTAAGAGCAAAATAATTTCGCTTGAATATTTTTTTCCTCTCTTCATACTGTGGTGAGACCACAATAAGAAAAAAACACCAACCCTTGTCTTATAAAACCCCAATAACGAGGTACAAACAATGAGATTCATAAAACCCTTTAGACAGGTTGTGCATCATTGTTAAGTGCTTCTTTCAATAACACATTTCCATTAAATTTTTTTTTTTACGATATTTAAGAAATTCTCTAACTTAAATGCTGGAGAAGATACAACTACAGGTTTGAAAAATTCATTGTAGTAAACTTTCATTGTATCAGAAGGCAATTTTTGTTATTACTACACGAAATTTATTTCTACCTTAGATTTGCATCTCGAATCAGTGTTTTGATCATTTTTGTTTGGGATAACTTTCCAATACTTTAATCCGATTAACTTCGTCTATTTAACAGGTTTTCTTACAATTATAAACAGGTTTCACTTGTTTGCATTATTTATCATACCGTTCGCTTACCATTTATAAAAATCCCAGAGGAGGTGCCTTTAAATATATATTGCCCCACGTCAGGTACTTTCTTTTAAAATTAATTCTTTCTTCAAATAATGCTGATATCCAAAAATGTAGGAAATGAACTGAACTATTCATAGCTCACATTTTATACAGATCATCCATACCAGATTTTGGAAAAATATTGCCAAAGAAGTAATTACATAATTACCAAAAAAAGTAAGTAGGGAGAATAAATAAGAGTTCTATAAATGCAATAAATACAAGCAATATAAGGAGAATAAATACAAGTGTGGACGTAATAGCACAAATAAATATAACTTTAGCAACTTGTGTTTCCTTTTATACTTGTGCGTTGAATTAACGGCATATTGTTCAGTATCTTAAATAAACTATCATGTACAACAAAGAAATAAGTCAGAATAAGGAAAGAAATAAAGAAAAAATACACATAATATATAAATATGTCTCTCTCTATGTTTTATGGCATAGTTTTAAACTTCATCAAAATATATCCAAATTTGAACATTTTAAAACTACCTTAATGGTTAACATTACATTACATTTCATTATAAATAACATTTATGCCTTCGAATACTTGATTTATAGATTCGTATGTGTATATTTTTACAAATCTATATATATATATAACGCGTAGGTATGCGGCACAAAAATCGACGATATTTCTACACTCCGAATGGCAACGGCTACAACTACCGGATGTAAACATTAGCGGCCGTCCGTGCGCGTGTGTAGTGACTCGATGATAGCACGTAATTTGGTACAATTTAATTGCTGTATTTTACTCGTGAATAATTTTAATTTATTCACGAAATAATTTTAATTTATTCATTTGATATGATTAAATGGAGATCTCTGAATTGCGAACAATATAGTACATACAATAGTACATACAATAGTACATACAGAGAGTGATGTAATCTACACTATATTTTAGTACTTGCTGAAATTTTACTCGTTTTTATAAGTGAAGAAATTTTTCCAACAATTTATTATTTGATGTAATGATAAAGTGTATATATCTTCATTTTGAAAAATAGTACATACAGAGAGGGATGTAATTTTTAAAATCATTGGTGTTGGGTTTTTAAGTCTTATCTTTAACTCTGTTCTGAAGTAATGGAAATTCACATTTTTTAATCACGATGTTTTAGAATCAGCCTTATAGTGAATTTAGCAATGATTTTAAATTTTTTGGCTAAACTCCCACTAACCCTTAACAACGTAAATTCATGTTGACAGGTAATGGTAACATTCCTTACATATGTTACTTTCAGTTGAATTGTTTTGCAAAAGAAAATATATAACTAAAAGCGACCATGTTGGACGCGCAGCGGCTAGTATATAATATTTCATATGACATAGATTTTCAACATTAACTTAAACATTATTATATGGATCTAGCTTTTAAATGATGTACATAAGCTATTTAATAGTTATATTGTGACGTTATAAATACATTCCTTTTTATCAAATTCAGTTATATTTTAAATACTATTAGCTCGTTTTTTCGTCTGATTCAAAGTATTTACCGGACATCACCATAGTACCAGATGCAATACGAGGTAAAATTGCTTAAGGGCGGGATAGACATCCTCAAATGATGATATGAGGATACCGAAAGATGATCATTCGATAGAAAAAGTTTTCGGGGTTTCAGGATATTGCCAGATAAATTCTATTTCCCTCTACAAGAAACAAGAAAAGGAGAAACGTCTCTCCTTCATTAGAACTGGAGGGAGGGGGAAGATTAAGAAATTAATTTGTTCAAACTCATTTGCAGGCGCATAAGCGGGGCCAGGTCCATAATGTTCGGCCAAGTATTTTGTCCTTTTGGAGCCAAAATCATTGAGTGGAGTACAAAGAGAACACAGCAATCGGAAAAAACCTTATAAAATAGAGAAATAATAGGTTTTTCCCTTATTTTAGACTCGCGTTCAGAAAATAATAAAGAACCCAAGTAAAAAAAAGAAACGCAACCTTTCCGTCTTTTGTATTCGGAAACTCGTAATAACGTTCTTTATTGAATACCAGCTGCAATTTCATCGAACAAAAGTGATTTCCCATCGAACATCGTGCATCTTTTAAAAGGAAAGTAATTTATTTTTACTTTTCTTCTTATTCCGCTGCGGCGATTTGATTTTGAAAGCTGATGGGCGGGAAAAAGTTTCTAATATTGCCAGAGACTTTTAAACATCCGCCAAACGACTTTTTAAAAGCGGCTGCAAATATTTCTCACCGCCGCGGTGGCAGCAGCAGCGTAGATTAACGCGCGTGCAGAGCCTTGTAAATTAATATTTGGCACTTGCTAACAGTCGGCGGGGGTTTTCCAATTTCCCCTTCTAATTACGACACCTCGCGTGCCTTAGCCCATGAGCCGGATTTTATTTGCTTTCAATTTGTAGCAAACGCGTCCCCAAACGATTTTTTCTTTTCCCGCGCTTTCTTTATTATTATTTTCGGATTTTCCAACCGTAACTGCAAGCAGAAGAAGCACGGGCGACTTTTAATCATCTCGGCAGACGAGATTGGTTCGGGACGATGTTTAATTTGAAGCCGGTGGATGATTGAAAGCTGGTTCCAAGTATGAGCCTCCATTGTGAGCGACGCAATAAACGCCTGCCTCGTAATTTCGGGGCTCTATTGAACTTTCGATCAGTTTTCCCTCTCTCACCTCATCTCTTACCCCCCTCCTCACATCTCTCGACCGAGAATTCTTGCGTGTCAAATTGTTAAGGTTTTTTTTAGTTCGTTTTAATTTTTTTCCATCCATTTTTTCTTTGTTGTTGTTTGCCGGGTGTAATCGGACTGCAAATGAAAATTAGCTTCGAGAACGTGGCAACAGTAAAGAATTTCATTTCAATTTCATTTTAGATAGAATTGTGTTAAAGTTATTTCATTTCTTCCGCTTAATGTTGATTTTGTTGAAATAAGCTACTAGGAAAGTCAAAAATATATCTTTATTAATTTACTAGATATGATTCTTACTAATACATTGCAATAGTGAAAATTAAAAACAAAAACAAGCTCAATTAAACACTTTTGTGCATCTACTATCTGATTATTTGAATAAGGGAATTAATACATTGCCCATTACAGCAATAAATATATTTTTCAAACAGTACTTAGTGAAGGTATTTCAAGCAAAAGAAATTGTAGAAGCATATCTAAAAAAAAAACTGTTTTGAAAGCTCTTTGTTTTATGGTTATGCCAATAAGCACGAGGGTTTTTATTTAAAATTTTTCTTATGTAACTCTCATTTCGAATGCTATTCGGAGAAATTTATGACCTAATGAAATTATTTTGGATTTACCCCATTTTATTTAAAAATATTAAATTTCGAGCACATCTGTGAAGACAAAATCTTGAATTATATTGATCTAAAAGATCGAACGGACTAAGAAACTCAAAAACTTCCGAATTCTTGTTTTATTTGTAGAAAAAACTCTAGAGAATTTCGTTTTTCTCATGAAAGAATTACAAAATAGCAAAATCATGTACGCTTAGTCTCACACTCCATGAACTGCAGATAATGAAACTCGAACTCTAAAGGAATAGTCTTCAAAGAGGGTTGAGATATACAAATTTGCTAAAATAATGGCCTACAATTTCCAGTTGGGAATCCGTTACAGCAGTTTCTTTTTAATACTATAAAGTTATCAATGTTTATATCTAAATGTTATGAAACAAAGCGCAATCAGGGACATCATCACTCTCAGAAGCAGTCCAAATTCTCAAATGCCTAATTATAAAAAATTAATTTCTCGATGGGATGGAATAAATATAATATTAGTTATAATGAAGTGCAATTAATGACTATTTGATGTTTGGTAAATATTCAAAAGGCATCTGGTCCAGGTAATAATTTGAGTATCAGATAACAGTTATAATTTCATTTAAAAGCTATTAAAGCAGCCGAGTTCTCTCCGAGTTAATTTCATGTAAGTTTGTATTGAGATAAACATTTTCTTTCGTTTCGCTTAAAAGGGAAGGACAGGACAGAATCGCCAACGAATCTAGGATTTTCAGAGTTCTCTCACAAAAACATTGAATATCCTCGAACTCCTTGCAATTTGGTAAGTTGGAATGTAGCTTTTTCACCAATTTAAGAACAATTTAACATACTTCCTATAACGACTGTATCCACATCATTCAGAGCAGAAAGCAAAAGTTGCCGGAATTATGAACGTGCCATAAATATAATTTTTGATCTGTGTAACGCAGAGTTTCCCTTACTTTATGAATGGAATCGTCTATTGCAGCCCTAAACTGGAAGTCCACCCTGAATTTACGTTATATATATAAAGGGGCCTGGGTGCAAGAAACCCTTTGAGACCCTAAATTTTTGTAAAGTAAAAAAAAAATTACAAATATGAACATATATTACTAATGCATGTTTATTTAATGCGCGATTTTGTTTTTGCTAATACATTAATTACTTCAGAAAAAATTACAATTTTTTGTAATTTCTTTTTCGAAGCTTAATATAGCAAGTGTATTTAAGTGTTCTGCACACATGCTTGACCGAAGATAATTCTTTACTAATTTTAATTTGCTGAAAGAGCGCTCAGCACTTGCTATAGTAACTAGCAACGTAAAGAAAAGTTTTAAAACAGTTAATACATTTAGAAATAACTCATTATTATTTAGTATGTATTGCAATATGTCTTGTACGTTTTTTACATCCCTTTCATTCAAAATAAAATCCCGTAGTAAACCAATTTTCTGGACTAGGTTTTCATCTACATCTTTGTTATAAAACTTTACAAAGTTTTTAGAACATTTTTCTAATTCATGTTTTTTTGTCATACTGACAACGATAGGAATATCATCAAGTTTTTATGTGCAAGAGTACATTATTTTCGTTCTTGATCATGCTGGGCCACCTCAATCGCGGGGCCCCGGTGCATAGCATCCGCCGCGCACCCCAGATGGCCGGCCCTGCTTCTTACCTTTCTGTATGTAATGCATGTTATGTTATGCTTCTTCATTTTTATGTTAATGGAAGAACTATTTCTATACCCAATAATGTTGTTGAAAGAACAAAGCAAAGCATAGCATACTTCCTCCCAAAACAAAGTTCTTTTAAATTTATTCAGAATTCTTTTTCATGTGTATAGAGAAAAAAAGTTATTACATTAAAATATTTCTCTTATAGAAATGATATATGAATGTGTATTCATATTAGGACTTATTAAAGTAAGGATTTTAAGTAATATTTTAATTACTTAAATAAATTTTAAGTAATATTTTAATTACTCAAATAAAATTTAAGTAATATTTTAATTACTTAATATACTTTTTCATTTGTCGCATTACAGTGGAAATAGTTCTTAAAACTTTTTAATATTTTTATGCTAAATCAGCTGGTACAATCTTGGAATAATAGTAAATTTCATTCATTACATCAGCATCATTCATCCGAGGATACACTTCACACGTTACTAGAAGTGATTGTTTTATGATTTCTCGACAAGACAACATGACTGGGGATAGCTTTAAATGAATCTACATACTATCTGTGCGCCGTACACGTGTTTTTTGTTCTTTCCAATTTCAGTTTCTTATTTTCGACTGGTACTGCGGCCTTGGAAATATTTTCATAAATTTTAGATGTTTATTGTTTCCCATTTTAAGTACGTATTTTATTAGTGAATAGTTAAATATATTGTTTACTTTTATTACCATCATATATAATTATTTCAACTAAAAAGTTAACACTTGCAATTTTAAGAAAATTATTCGATCGTCGAGGTTATTCGGTTTCGTTTAAAACTGTTTATTTTCTAGTAAATGAAATCGCGGTTTTATTACATTTGTTCGATTTTTAACTCGAATCTTTTCAAACGTTAACGGAAAATATCACAGTTAATACGAAATCTTAATTTTTCGAAGCAAATTTGAACTAAATTAAAATTTTAATATTTTGTATAAATTGATAAATCATTTACTTCCTATCACTGATAACTTCGAAGTCTAGCAATCGAGCCATTAAATTCGAAAAATAAAGGGAAAACAGCCAGTGCATGCAATTATAAGGAATTATTGCCCGTAATCTATATGTACAGTGGCTCCCAAAAGTGATCGTACACTTACGAATTTCAATGAAATAGGGGTCTATCCATTAATTAAAATGAATATTTCAGAATGGATATTTAATAATAAGATCTATAATCTATTCTTAACAAAACTATATGAAATATTTTGAAAACATAGTAAAACTTTATTTTTAAGAAACCAGTAATCAAAAAGTAACAAAACCTTTATCTCACTAAAGTCATCGTACACTGAAATCTTTTCAGATAAAGTCATAATTAAAATTATCGTCTGGCGCTTTATTTTTATTTTTGAATTGTGGTGGCATTTAAAATATCGTTTGGCTTTAAGTTTTACTTGCCTACTCCGTAATATTCTATTTATTATTTAAAAATGGCTCGTAGTCGTAAAGAAACAACAAACAGCATTCGAAAATTGATTATTTTTCATCATAGTAGTGGTAAATCAGTTCGGAATATTGCTAAATTACTTAATTTATCCCATTCTACTGTGCAGTATGTGAAAAAACGCTTTAAAGAAGAAAATTGGATCGAAAACAAGGTAAGAAAAGGTCCTCCGGCAAAGTTAACAAAACGTGATCAGAGATTTATAATTAGAAAATTTGTGAAAAATTCGCGTTTCAGTGCTGTAAAAGTTTCTGCAGAATTCAATGAAACATTTTCTACTTCAATTTCACCTGAAATATTTTGACGAGTTCTCAGAACAGCTGGATTACATGGGCGTTCTGCCCATAGAAAATTTTTTTGTGAGTGAGAAAAACAGAGAGTTTAGGCTTCCCTTCGCACTATCAATGATAAATAAGCCGCAAACCTATTGGAATAATGTCTTATTTGAACATTTTTGGTGCTAATGGGCGTATAATTGTATGGAGAAGAAAAAAACGAGGAACTTAATTCCAAGAACTTAGTAGGAACAGTTAAGCATGCCGGTGGAGGTATCCTTGTGTGGGGGTGCATGTCAGCATCAGGACTAGAAAATTTGGTATTTATTGATGGCATAATGAATCATGCTGTTTTTATAAATATTTTAAGAGACAATTTAAAATTATCAGCTCAAAATTTGGGTATTGGAAACAACTTGCTTTTTTTATCAAGATCCTAAACACACGGCTCTTGACGTTCGCATCTGGTGTCTCTATAATTGTCCACAGGTTTTGAAAACACCACCTCAATTGCCATATTTAAACCCAGTAGAACATATTTGGAGAGAACTGGAGGTTCGAGAACGAAAACACGACATTCACACGAAAAGCGAACTAAAAACAATTATGATGGAAGAATGGATGAACATTGATGCAAAAATTACAAAAGAACTAAAGCAATCTATTCCCAGACGTTTAAAAACTGTTGTGGATGCTAAAGGATATCCTACCAAATATTAATTTAACGAAAAATTGGAATATTTACTAATATGTAGAGATTTTTTACAAGTGTACGATGACTTTTGCGAGATAAAGTTTTTGTTACTTTTGGATTATTGGTTTCTTAAAAATAAAGTTTTACTATGTTTTCAAAATATTTCATGTAGTTTTGTTAAGAATAGATTATAGATCTTATTATTAAATACCCATTCTGAAATATTCATTTTAATCAATGGATAGACCCCTATTTCATTGAAAATCGTAAGTGTACGAACCCTTTTGGGAGCCACTCTCTCTCTATATATATACACTGCTGGCTACTGTAAATGCAACACCCTGAAGGAAACATGCAAATAACATGAAATTTACAACATGCATTATCGGAGGTGAGATATGCAAATGATTAGAATTTCAGCGCAGACGCACATCACGCGCGCCTGTGGCGCCACTTCAAAGCGCTATTTAAGGCTTGGAGATTTCGACGATTTCAAGTTCGGCAATTGTGTTTTTCTTGTGGTTTTTTCAAAAAAACGATCAATTTTGCCTCGTCGAAAACAGCGAACATCTTTTGATCAAGTATCCGAGTTCGACAGAGGAAGGATAGTGGCCTACCGAGATTGTGGATTATCTTTCAAGGAAATCGGTAGTCGTGTTGGACGAAACCAAACAACTGTAATGTGGATATGTGATCGTTGGATGCAGGAGGGTACGACGGACCGGCGTGTTCGATCGCATCCACCTCAGCGCACCACTTCACGTGATGACAGGAAAATTGTGCGCATGGCAGTGACGGATCGCTCAATCACATCACGAACCATAGCACAGCACATGCAGTCTGTAACGCATCATCCAGTGTCTGCGCGTATACCATTCGAAGCCGTTTACAGCAGAGTGGTCTGTCCGCAAGACGTCCATTGCTTTGTCTACCCTTGACGCAGAACCACAGACGTCTCCGCCGCCAATGGTGCGATGACAGAAGGATGTGGACGGCAGAATGGAACGAAATTGTCTTTACTGACGAGTCACGCTTCTGTCTGCAACACCACGATGGTCGCATTCGAGTCTGGAGACATCGTGAAGAGAGGATGCTGAACAGCTGCGTTATGCACCGCCACACTGGTCCTGCACCGGGTATTATGGTATGGGGCGGTATTGGATATCACTCTCGCACACCTCTAGTACGCATTGCCGGTACTTTAAACAGCCAGCGCTACATCTCCGAGGTGTTGGAGCCAGTTGTCCTTCCTTACCTTCAGGGCTTGCCCACAGCCATATTTCAACAGGATAATGCGCGACCACACGTGGCACGCATTGTCCAACGGTTCTTCGTCAATCGCCAGATTGAATTGCTTCCCTGGCCGCCTCGCTGTCCGGATCTTTCGCCGATAGAAAACATGTGGTCCATGGTTGCTCTACGATTGACCCAGATTCCATCCCCAGCTGCCACAGCAGATCAACTTTGGCAACGTGTGGAAGCTTCTTGGTCTGCTGTACCCCAAGAACTCATCCAAAGTCTCTTTGAATCAATGCCGAGGCGTGTGGCAGCGGTGTTCTCCAACAATGGCGGCTACTCTGGCTACTGATTTTGGCAGGAACCACACTTCACAGAAGTCTATAAATTTAATCATTTGATACTTGGTCAACATCTTATCTACAAAATAAATTTTGTTGTGATATCTCTTGTCTTTCTTGGTGTTGCAATTTGGGTGGCCAGCAGTGTATATACACTGAAGTGCCACTAAATTAGGGATACCTAGCTAGTAACGAGTTGGGCCTCCTCTGGCTTTGATAACAGCTACCACACGAAGAGGCATAGATTCAACAAGTTCCTGGAAACGTTCCACGGGAATGGCTTGCCAAATATTGGCTAAAGCTGTCCATAATTCAGTAAGGTTCTTTGGTGCTGTGTGATGGCCTTTCACGCCTTGTTCCAAAAGAAACCAAAGATGCTCAATAGGATTTAAGTCTGGGCTTCTAGGTGGCCAATTCATGACAGAGAAGTCAGAGGAATGCTCATCGAACCAGCCAGTAGCCAACCGAGACTTGTGAGAGGTACAGTTGTCTTGCTGGAAAACTCCATTACCGTGCGGATAACAGAACAGCATAAACGGATGGAGGTGATCACCCAGCAACTCTACGTACCGAATTGCATTGAGGGAGGTTGGTACACGCACCAAAGATCCCAAACTGTGCCACGAAAAAACACCCCAGACCATGATTGAGCCACCATGCCCTTGTACAGTTCCAGCCAGGAATGCAGGATCCATGGCTTCATGAGCCTGACGCCATATTCTCAGCCTCCCGTCGGCGTTAAGTAGTCGGAATCGAGACTCATCACTCCATGCTACTCGTTTCCAGTCCTCTACACTCCAGTCTCTGTGCTCTCTTGCCCAGGCAAGACGTGCAGCCCGATGGCGAGTATAGAGCAATGGTACTCTCGTAGGTCGACGGCTCCCGAAACCCATACGGTGAAGCGAGCGTTGCACAGTCCGTTTACTGACTGTACGACTGGCACCGTCATTAAACTGGGTGGTAATTTGAGCTAATGTTTGGCTTCGCTGGCTACGTACAATACACCTGAGCCGTCTCTCACCACGCACTGTCAAGGCTAATTGTCCTTTGCAGTTTGCCCGATCGCTAGTTTTTTCCCCCATCCATGTATTCTTGGTATACTCTTGACACTGTCGACCTTGAAAATCCTAGCTGTCTGACGATTTCGGAAATTGAATGGCCCATGCGTCGCGCACCTACGATTTGTCCGCGATCGAAGGCGTCTAAATCAGGTAGTTTACCCATACTGGCAATTCCAACAACTAATTCAGAACAACCACAGTACGCGCTATATATGCAGTTACCACAGCGCCCTCACTTGCGCATACATGATGCGCAACGCTACTCAATTTGCATAGGCTTTGCTATCCCTAATTCAGTGGCACTTCAGTGTATATAAATATATATATATATATATATATATATATATATATATATATATATATATATATATATTTATTTATTTATTTATTTATTTTTAAACATCAATTGTATACATTGATCGTCGCATTTATTATATATATATATATATATATATATATATATATATATATATATATATATTTATTTTTTTGGCATTAATTGCATACATTGACCGTTGTATTTAATTTGAATGTACTCCTTAGCGAAGCGTGGGTTTTCAGCTAGTTGTTATATACTTATGCCTCACCAAAATTCCGACACACGCATAGAGCTCCATTATGGGCTCCTCCCTCAAACGATGGACCCTCATAATGGGCAAGTTTTATCCTCATTATGGGTATTTCCGAATGGCATAAGTTCCCAGTATACTGAATATGACCAAATTATTTTCTTAAAACTGCTGAAGGAAAGCACGGAAATTATTTTTCTAGTAGCAGAGTAATGGATGGTGTTTCGTTCCAAACATTCGTAATGTCACGTTTGACACCAATCATCGTGATGTTCTACATTAAATCAGTTCCGTTGTATATTTTTTAACCAGGTATCCTTTGCTATCCGTAATTTGACCCCAACAATGGATCCAAAGAGACTAAAAGCGAAGAAGCGAGCCTTAATTCATAAGACAGAACTTTTTGAGCGATCTCAGATCCAAAAGGAAACTACCATCCATTCACTGCCTCCCCATTAGTTCATAGAAGCTGAAAAAATCCACTAAAATATATAATCTATATATATATAAAACAGTTCCGTAACTGACTGACTGACTGATTGACTGACTGACTGACATACAACGCACAGACCAAACCGCTGGACCTTTTGCATGGCGATTCTTCTTATAGTGTAGGGGTGCACTAAGAAAGATTTTTGAAAAATTCTTCTTAGATTTTTTAAAATTAAATTTTTAATTTGTTTTAGTAACTTTTTTTAAGTTTGCATTTAAACTAATGATTTGAGGGTTATAAAATTTATATCACGAGAAAGATCATAAAAATTCCTTTGAAATGAAATCTTTTTCGAATCTTTACCTCCATTTTCTGATTTTTGGTGAATTTTTAAAGATTAATTTTTAGAATTTAATTTATTAAATGCTGATCACGTGATTTCTTTTTCTGGTACTTTAAATTAATTTATCGTCACGTGCATGACAACGAAATAAACAAAAAAAATTTTCTTGCTAATGCGGCAGACGATTGGACATTATCCAAAATATATTAAAATGCAGTAAAAAAAATGTTCCTCAAACTGTACTACATTAACTGTACTACATTCTTTAGTATGTTATTGTAGTGATATCAGATTTGCGTTCCTCTCCCAGCGCCTGGTTCGTGTTTCCAGGAACACCGTTAGTGACCCTCTGTAGCGCATTCCTTGTTGGAAGGGGTGCGAGAGAGTTAAGTTCAACGACCCTAAGGGGAGTTAAGAGTGTGGTCTGTAGGCAGAAGGGTTTTTAGCCACGAGACGACAAGGCCGTGTTGGCGTGAGTGTCCCATGCGGAAAAGAGGCACGGGAGCTGTTAGTTGAGATTATTATAGGGAATCCGTGGTCAGGAAAGTTTAATCGAGGAAAACAAAGAATATTGTGTTGAGGGTTTAATACTCGTAGATATAGATATTGAAGTTAGAAATCTTACAGTTTGAGCTTCCCACCTTATTTAGGCAGATTAAAGTTTTGTTTTGTGTTTCATCAGTTATTTTTGCCAAGGGATTTATTTCTTGCACGAACCAAACAACGAATCTTCCAGGAGAAGGTAGAGGATTCGTTTACAGTTATATTAGATTTAATTTGAATATTTTCTTCTACATTATTTTGTCTATAAAAATATCCCTTACGACTTTTTTATACATATATTTTTTGTTTTTTTTACATCAATTTCATACATTAATCGTAGTATTTATTATAAATATATTTTTCGGTTTTTGGTTTGGCATTAATTGCATACATTGACCGTTGTATTTAATTTGAATGTACTCCGTAGCGAAGTGCGGGTTTTCAGCTAGTAGATATATAAAGTAGAAGCAGAGCCTATAAAGTGAATATGCAGTTAAGAGTAGTTTAATTTGCAGAATTTGGTACGAAAGCGAGCACTATGTAAGACTGTGTAGTCGTGTGAAGGGCTCCCCGACCTGGCTCTTTTAGTGACCATATGGGTGTATGGTTTTTTTGTACCGAAAATATCTCAAAATCTGGGCTTTTCCCTTGTTAAAAATATACCAAAAAATAATATTTATTTCATATTATAAGCATAATTTAATTATAATAAGACAGTTAATAATTTTTAAAAATGCAGCTCACAATGACATTTGTATGTGTTTTGAACGCAAATTATAAAAGTGTCGATCATTTGAATCGTGACATCGTCCATTGAATCGTGATATACCTCCATCTAAAAGAACCATCCCAGGATTTTGGTATTTGTTACGTAATATCAAAGATGGATTCAGTAATCTTAAATATGAAATCTCATCACACTTTATGACCTACTAGTTGGTAATAGTCAAAACATGACGGCTGGATTGGTAATAAATGTACTAATACACAAATTATACTCAACACATCATTGCCAAATGTTGAAAATTATAATATTAAGAATAGAGAAATACGCTTTAAAATATTACTATTGAACCCAATAAAAAGAAAATATGGTTACTTAAAAGCGCGAAATAAACAATTTCCGCCAGGATTAATTCTATATCTCACAAACATAATTATATATAAAAACTAGCTGAATACCCGTGCTTCGCTACGGAGTACATTCAAATTAAATACAACGGTCAATGTATGCAATTAATGCCAAAAAAAAAACACAAAAAATATATTTAAAAAAAATCGTAACGGATATTTTTATAGACAAAATAATGTAGAAGAAAATACTCAAATTAAATCTAATAGAACATACTAAAGAATATAGTACAGCTAATAAAATACAGTTTGACGCACATTTCTTTTACTGTATTTTGATATTTTTTTGGATTATGTCCAATCGTCTGCCGCATTAGAAAGAAAAAAATATTTTTTTGTCAGTTTATTTCGTTGTTATGCACGTGACGCAAAATTAATTTAAAGTATCACAAAAAGAAAAGAAACCACGTGATCAGCATTTAATAAATTAAGTTCTAAAAATTAATCTTTGAAAATTCACCAAAAATCAGAAATAGGAGGTAAAGATTCGAAAAAGATTTCATTTTAAAGGAATTTTTATGATCTTTCTCGTGATATAAATTTTACAACCCTCATATTATTATTTTAAATGCAAACTTTAAAGAATGTTAGAAAAACAGCTTAAAAATTTAATTAAAAAAAATCTACGAAGAATTTTTACAAAATTTTTTCTTAGTGCCCCCTACACTATAAGAAGAATCGCAATGCAAAATTTCAACCCTTTAGGTCCAGCGGTTTGGTATGTACGTTATCTGTCAGTCAGTCAGTCAGTTACGGAACTGTTTTATATAGGATATAGATGACAGAGAGAAAGCTAGAGACATTCCTTGGAAAAAAAAATTAACGTGTTTCTGCGGCTTCGTGCTGAGTGAGTATCTAAAACCAGACATGTCAATGAGCATGCGCAGAAAACAATTTTTTTAACTGTAAATTATCGCTAATTAATAGAAATTGCGGTTGCAAAAACCAAATTTGACACATCTATAGATTAAAATCTTTCGTTTTAGACCAAAATGAAGTAAATTGATGCTATAGTTTTCTCTCACAGACTGCCCAAAGAATCTGCTTAGCAACTTAAATATATAGATTTAACTATTTAACCCCACTCCTCTACGTGCGTAGAGAGAGTTTTTTTTCACACGTTAACTGAATCACAACAAAAGACACATATTCTTTGAAACTGCAATCGCAATCGATCGTATGATTTATAGATATCATCAAATTTGTCACACTTTGATACCTAATGGATACATAAATAAAGACAGAAACGTAATAGAAGGAGAATGTTATAGCTGATAAGCACTATATCTATAAGTATCTATAAGATATCTATAAGTATGATTTATAGATATCATCAAATTTGTCACACTTTGATACCTAATGGATACATAAATAAAGACAGAAACGTAATAGAAGGAGAACGTTATAGCTGATAAGCACTCATATATTGAAAAAATAAAGGAACTCCAGAAAATTAATCTGACAATTATATAAGATATCTTTAACTTAACTTCAAGCAATCATAGAAAATGCTGTGTGTATTATCTTATATGCATTTTTTAAAACCTTTTTAATCCTTTAAGCTGTTTTTTTTAAAATTACAATCTGGGCTAGTTACATTTTTCAGGCTGGCAGCCCTGGTCGTGCGTGGTGCGAACAGTGAAAGCTTAAGCTAAGACTGGAACGCTGGGTAACAACAAAGAGGTGAGTTGTTGTTGTTGTTTGTTAATGCGGGGCACTTGTCAATCAAGACATTCGCGCATAATCTGTGAGAATCATTGGTTGCTTTCAGTGGGAGCAACTTATAGGTGAACCTCCCCCCCCCCCCTTGTGGCACCTCCATTTTGACCGAGCACCCCCGGGTGCGACGTCTGGGGAGATCGTATCTTCCCACCCACTGTCCCCAAAGAAGGACTTTCCGGTCTACGGATTCAACGTGCCCATATCCGGCCTAGACACGAAGGTATTTAATAACGCTTGTCAGGATTCGATCCGAGCACCCTCAGTATCGACATCCGACGCAGTGCCACCTGGCTACCTCGGGACAAAGAAAGATGTGTTAGTAGTAGAAAAGATAGAGGTAATAGTAGGAAAGTTGGTTTACTAGATCAATTAAATTCTCGTCTGAATACACCAAAGCATACAGGTTAATTTTGTTTAAACTTTTAGTCATCATAAAACGTACCTTGAACGCTATTAAGGTTTCAGGTTTTTTTTTGTTTTTTGTGTAAGTCCTTTTCTGATAGTGCTGCAGGAGTACTGTGGGTTTTTCGTAAAGGGGAAGTGACATTAACTGAACTCTCGGAAATGGGGGTACAACATGGAGCAGTTCGTTCGCAAAAGGTACAAAAAATAGTTTAACTCTTCAGTGGGCGTGCCCGTGTACCAGATGAAACGTTTTCGTAATTTCGAATGGTTTGTTTTTATATGTAAGGTTTAAATTTTCAAAGCAGTTTCTATTTATAGCTATACCTTTTATAATACAGGTCTGATTTTCTGACCCTTGTATTTCTTTTCATTCATTGTTAGTCGTGATTTAACCGTGGTAAACCAGCGATTATACTGGACTACAATACGACAAAAGCAGGAGTTGATGTAGTCGATCAAATGTGCAGCTATTACACGGTATCCCGCATATCACGAAAATGAACTCTTTCATTGTTTTTTAGCTTTTTGGATATAATAGGAATCAATTCACAAGTTGTCCTTAGATCCAATAAACCGGACAATTTTGAAATAAGGCGATTGTATATACATTCTTATGCGTTTAATTATAAATATATCTCAATATAATCAACATTTTATATCTTGTCATAAAACGCAGAATTATTATTTTCAATTTGAAAAAAAAAGTTTATTACAAAAGGAATAATCAGGGTTGAAAGAGACGTTGCACTTTGTACCATGCGCGCCTGCTGGTGTTCCCAAAAATTGGCGAGCTCGCTGAAGGGTTAAAAAAATTGTTTTCAGAAAACTTTGGACAAAGGAAAACAAAGGAAGTAAAAACGGCTGGATTAAAGGGAAGTAAATAGTGCCGGATATTTTCTAATTATTATAAATAAACATTTCTCCATCTTAACTCTAAATTGAGATTGATAATGATTAACGGTATCACCACATGATGAACTGCAAGTTTAGTGAATCAACTATAAATTAACAGGGAACTGTAAATTTAGTTTGCTTGGAAATGTCAAATGTTTTATACCACGGATGTAATTTCAACCAAATGTTATTTTCAAATGCGTTCATATTAAAACAAAATCAAAACTTTCTACCTGTGGATTATAAAATTCTACAATGATCCGTTTTGAGACCGCCTAATTAATTCATCCTTTTGGATTACATTTTCCCACGTTTACATACAATTAAATTCCACTTTATTTTTTTCGATAGATCTGAAATCTCGCGTATTTTATGTCAGAGGGAGATAATAGTTTTCAAGATGTCCGGTACAACGTTTCGCTTCTTTTAAAGCGTTAGATTGTTTGCGTTCAATCGTGATTTATATATATTTTTAATTCCCCCCCCCCAAAAAAAAAGCATTGTCCTGGAACATAATTGCCGATTCGCTATCAACCGAGAACATCCTCGTGTCTCGTCATTATGCACACGTGCGCGGCAAAATAGAGAGAGGCAGATATTAATATATTTCGCCGAGAGACTATTTTCCCGCCAAAAGCCGTAATCAAACGTAACACATGCGGGTTATTCTAGGCCGGGACAAAACAGAATACTTGATAGGGAAACACAATTTGGCTGGCGCGGCCGCCCCAATATCAGCGCGTTTCTCGAAGAAGGGGGAAGGGCGTTTAAAAGGCGAACCGCAAGTGGTTATTGCCATTACCATATATATTGGAGATGAAAAATTTGCGGCCTGGTGAAAAATGATAAGGAAAAAAGAAAAAAAAAAGTAACACACATAACACCGGCGAGAGAGAAGCCTCGGAAGGAGCGAGAAAGAGAGAGAGATGCAACTAGCTACAAAATGAAAGAAAAGCTGCTTTAATTTCCTTTTATTAAGTGTCAACGCGAGAGATGTGGGCTGATAGACACAACCGTTATTGGTCCCTACGCCCATTTCGGAACGGCGGGGGTTGCCGAAATCGATGCGGCCGCCAAGAGGCGGCGGGGCTTGGCGACGGCGACTGCTAATTGTGTTTGCCGGAGTCAGGGGATGATGAATCAGTGCGACCTAACTGATTGGATCAGACCCCTCTTTGCACAACACCCTTTGCGTTCCGGCCTCTGAACGACGAAATTCTATGCGAAGTGTTCCTTCTGTTGCGAGTGGGGCACTGGTACAGCTCGAGAGGGGGTGCCGCAGGGGAGTTTGACGAGATTCATGTTAACCCGCTGTGGGTAATTGCAATAATACATGTTGTCGTGTAATTTAACAATGAAATTTTTGATTAAAAAAATCCCTGATATTTGCTGCCCACTTTAATAAACTGTTGGAATCAACGACAGGAAGGATTTAATTTAGAAAGTGGAGTTTTTCAAATCTGTTTTTCTAAAATTTTCCAAATTTATTATTCCGGGGAGAGATTTTGTTGGTAATAGTTACGATATTTCTTAAAAATTTTCAATATGTTTGAGAAGAATGGCATAGTAAAGAATGGTTTGGTTTGGTCTTATAAAATCTTTTGGCGCAAGGTCCAGAAAGGGCAAGCTTCGCCAAACGCAAGGCACAAGCCATAGTAAAGAAAATCTTATACAATTTTATTGCCCCCTTCGATAAAATAGTGTAATTTATTTTCACAATAGATGAAAGAGAAGGAGAATCTGACGTAAATATACTAGGAATCAACGGAAAGAGTTTTAAAACATTCTTAAGTTTTTGCAAAATATACATTCTGCTGTCTTTGTTTGATTGTATATATAATTAAAACTTTCTTTAAATTATTCATAGACTAATATGACAACAACCCCCCCACACAAAAAATCAATTAATTGCGTAGTGAAAAGAGGTTTTAGAATGAGTTTTTTTTAATCTTTCAATTTAAATTTTATAAGCTCATTTTGTTGCATTTATTATACTATCCTCAATTTCCTAATTAACAATATCCATTAACTGATGCACATTTTCCTCATGAATATGAGCTTTTATTAAGACATACGGAAGTTTCTTATAATTTTTTTAAAAATTTTAGATAAGGAGTTTTAGATGATGACTGAATTATCTGTGCATTTTCTGCAGATGGTATTGAACGAATTTCTATCCCCCCCCCCCCCCAAAAAAAAAAGAAAAAAAAAGAGCTAGATAATTTTGGTTTACACACTCATCCGGAACGCTAGGATTGAAAAAACATTGATTCCCCCCCTCTTCCATTGTGTCTGTTTTGTATCTCCTTTTTTGTTTATCCTGTAGAACATCTGAAACCTGTTGCTCAAGTGCAGATTTCATTTACGGTCTCAATTTATTTTTACGGCTGCATTTGAGTCAGTGCTGAGCATATTGTTACGCTAATTGCCTCTTGTGACAAAACAGTCTCGAGAGTAGTCTCGAGACTAGACTCACAAATGGATAAGGGCCTGAGAGCAGTTTCGGAGACAAGCAGGTGCAAGTATCAGAGATTGCATCTGTCACAAAATGACATGCTCACTCCTGCTCTCGTGACTTAGTCTCCAGTCTTCCGTTATTGTTGGAGGATTTTTGTCAAAGCTTAGACTTGATTTCATTCTTTTAATTTAATTTTTATTTTTATTTCGAAATAAATATAAATCGGTAAATAATTTTTCAAAATGAGCGAAAAGAAGGTTGTACCAGATAAAAGAGAGTGAACTGATGAGGAAGTGTTGGAGTTAATCCGTCATTATGAGGAACAGGAGTTTTTATGGCACGTAAAACATAAATTATACAGGAATCGCTATAAAAACACGAGCATGTTCGAAGAATTTGCGACAAAATTTAAAAACTGTGATGGTCATTTTCTTTTGTTTACTTCCCTTCAGTTGTTAGTTGGTACTTTTAGCGTATTATTCGTTTATCTGTGAGTCTGTTGCAGCTATGTTTTGTAGTGCTGTACAATAAATAAATTTTGAGTTTTATTGTACAGTAACAAAGTTGTTTTGTTCTGTTAACCCTATTTTGTTGGGTCAAAAACTTGGATCTACGTATTCAGTTTGTAGTATTGATAATAAAATTAATCTGAAGGAAAAGATGTATTCATAAAAAAGTGAAAAAATAACTAAAATATGTAGCGGGAATCTACTGTACTTGAATATTCGCTTGAATATGCTTACCTGAAGCCAGAAAACGAAGTGCGACCATTAATCTGTAATTAACAGGAATTGCATCCCATAATTTTGTATCTTGCTTAACAATCTGGTGTTTTACTAAATTTAGAAGCAGTTCAAATTGCACTGCAGACATCTCAATAAAATTTCTGAACTGTTGTGCATCTTCCAAGTGCAACTCATTTACGAGTGTTGAACAAGCTCCGAATTCAATTCGTCGATCTGCCCATTTTCTTACCCAACACTCCTTTTTTTTTCACTTTCCACTTTTTCACAGTTTTATACCCAGTTATGAAAGCTAGGGGCTGACGCGAATCCATTTGGAAAAAAAAGATGAAGAAATCTTGCGATCAAATCACACAACTGACTGCGAGTTGACTCTCAAGTCGACACGAAATGTTCCTGGTTACGAGACTGCAGTGACTGTCGAGTCTCAAATGGACAATACCCTGAGACTAATCTCGAGACCTTCTCTCGAGATTTTTCTCTCAAGGGGACATTTAGCATTACAAGAAAGGTAAAACCGTGATTAAGTGTAATGGAGAGTGCACTGAGCACCTGACAATGACTTTGCACAAACTCGGTGTGTACCATTTTTGACCTAAGCAAGGCTTCTTGTCTATCGCAGATAAAAATTATAATTTCTCCCTCGTGCCGCCCACATTCTATAGTGGTTAGCGCCGTGAGCTGCCCGCAGTGGGCTTGTGTTCAAATCCCGAATAAGGTTTCGTCGTTATCGTGTTGTTCCCTTCATAGGGAACAATGCTGGCTCATCTAAATGGTGCTCCCACTATAAGCAGCCATCAAGACTTGAATAATAAAAGGAGAATGTCTCACGACAAAGTACCTCAGCATTAGAAAAAAATATTCTCCCTCCTAAGATTTTATCAGCAAGCTTTATAGCCACAAAACCAACTGTCTTTCACCCCTACGAGTCTACAGTTAGAAACATGGAAAATTTTTATATCTAAAAGTGCAAATTGCATTTCAGAACGCAGTTTAAACCGGGTCGCAAGGGTCCCACCAATTTTGTTTTAAGATCGGACATTTAAACTGAGGAATAAACTGATAAATAGTTGTATTTAAGCATGTAGCTCTTTGATCTAAATTTTTATAGAAACACACCTACACACACAGTGAAACTTCTCTATGGCGGCCAGTAATGGTTCCTAATAAAAGTGGTCCTCGAAAAGCTGTTTCTTTCATAACATTGGCTGTGTGAAGTCTTGAATTAGTTTTGAACAAAATAGAGCCGTTTAGAGGGGTGGCTAGTTAAGTTTCTACGTATATATATATATATATATATATATATATATATATTGATTGTTATACAATAAAATATAAAAGTAATAAAAGGTCTATTAATCTCAAAAGCATAAGCTTCCATAGTTGGCAGTTCCATTTATTTATTTCATAATAATTCTTGTAATACTTAATGCTGACTTTCGTGCCTGTCTCTGAAAGAAACTTCCGTTTCATTGTAAGTACCGCTTATAAAAGTGGAGTCATATAATATTTATTATTTATATTTATTATTTTGTTATATAATATTTTCTAAACCATTTTTCCCCAATCCATATATACTTATCAATATATACTTATAGGTATGTGTGTTTATATCTTTATTTGTATGGATGTATGCAAATCCTCCATTTGTATCATATAATAGAATGAGATGGGAAAGTTATAAGAAGAAAACTGAAAAAACATAAAACGATTACTTTGCATTAATATACGGATAGCTCGGCCTGCCTCGTCGATTTCCTACGGATTTAATACAATGAATTCATACAGCGGTGTCCATTTGAAATACTGGAGGTTTGAGCCCTGAAATGATGTCCGAACTTTAATATTCAAACTGAGGAAAATTAAAAGATCAAGGAGGCCCTTTCTGAATTTAAAACCAGTTACAAGAACTCTTTATATATCAAATTGCCAATTTTCAAGACCAAAGGCGAAACGACTAGCGACAACTGTAGGTCAATTACACAATATGTCTTTATCTTCGGACAATGTTTTGCATTCTCGCTGTTACGGAGTAGGAAACTGTTATCTAAGATGGGAGAGTCACCTTTGAACGAAATATTTGTCCTGGTTCCAATATTGACTGATGCATCTTTTAAGGACCCCTCTAGATTAGACAAGATTGAAGATGTGGCTTAAAAAGCGATAGTCAGGGAGGAAAATGAAGGGGGAAATTTTCGCATTACAACCTCCTTGGAGTTTCAAAAATTTTAAAGTGACTTTTCATACACCCTAAATTTACCATCGACTTAAAACTTAATTTTTTTTATAGGGAACAAAAGGAACGAAATAAGCCCTAGTTTTTCAAACTCTCCCGGGCTTTTGTAAACTTGAAGAATAATTTTTAAACATTGAAACATAATTCCTAAAATTTTAAGGAAATAATTTTTAGGAAAATACTATAGCCAGGTAAAGGTCTGATATTTTACAGAAAATTTCTAATCCTAATTTTCCCATCCAAAATGTTCCCATTCAGAAAAAAGCAGAAGTATACGAAACACAAAAATAACCACTGGTTCCAAAATACTATCTTTGACTAATAGCCCTCGAATATATTTTTAGAGAAGAGTTGAATTACTTATTAGTGCCTTAAATTTAGAAAAGAAAACTAGACTGGAGTGGAATAGTTTTTCCTTCCGTTCCCGGAGAAGAACTGCTAATATCAACAAGTGAAGACAAAAACTAAAACCTACTGGATTTTTGACGACGGGAATTCATTTATAAGATAATTTCAATACTTGGAAATTACAGATATGGACTGCTACTACCTATTGACATTGGTCAAAAATATCACTCCTCAAAATCCTATAATTGCGTGTAGAAAAGTCTTGAAATCCTCTCTGTTGTAAAACTTATTTCAAAACTTTTACAACAAATGGCTCAGTGTATTAAAACTTACACTGAGCCATTTTCATGTGTTTTATTGTTATTTTATCTTCGAATACTTTGATTCCTTATTACTTTTCGCTTCAAAAATTCCTACCCAATTATTGTGAGCAATTTTTGTCTCAGTTCTTCTTATACTGGTAGCTGCATATGCGCTGTTAGAATTTTCAATTAAGATTTTATGTCTGAACAATTCTCTTATAGTCGTCAGCAGTCACGCGTAAAACTTTGTAAATAATACTTTTGTAGTGAAATGGATAATAAATAATGCATCACAACTTGAAGTATTTAAATTTTTTTTTACCTTCTAATTCTGAATTCCCGCTTTGGTGTTTTCTTAAAAACACTAGAAAGTTTGTGGTCCGGTGGTTAATGTCCCTGAATACGAAGAGTTTAGGTCGCATTGTTGCTCTCAAGGTTTGATTATTCTATTCCAAAAGCTGAGTTTTGCCAGCATCCTCTGTGTATGTAATGCATACTAAAGAATACCCCTACGTAAATACTCCATCTTTGTGTAGGGTGTATCTGCACTATGAAAAATAATTACTATTAAATAGATAGTTCTATCGATTCTGCAAGCTACAACAAGAATCCAATTACATGACATCCGTAAGTTTGCAGAGTGGTATTCAAATTGCATATAGGTCCCCTTTTTCTTTCAGTGTAGGTACAGGAATAAATAAGAGGGCACATTTCATTGATTTTCGGAACATTAAATGACCTATGTCGCAATATTGATATGTTTTAAAGCCCATAAACGTTTCTAATCTCAAATTTACAAAATTAAAATTAAGGAGTTTTTGACAGCATTTTGAGATCACTTTTAAGGATTTTGAAAAAGTTGTTAAGTTACTGATCTAATTGCACGTCATGTGATGTTTGCAACAAACAATTTTTTCAGATAATTTCTGAGTTGAAATGTTGTACACATACACCGGACATCTTTAGGTTATTTACTTCCCCGGTGCATTAAACAGTTTAGTCTATTTGGATCTATATAAAGGTTATAAGATGTGTTTCCTAGCAGCGTCTGCAGAACGTTCCGATTAGTAATTGCAATACCGGACCAAAAATACAATACCGGTATTCGTTATTTTTTCAACCGTTAAACCGGGATACTGGTATTAGGAATTTTTCAAAAAAGATACAAAAGCACAGTTGTTCTTTTGCCATAGTACTTGGTTTTTGCAAAAAATGCATAAACTATAAAAATATAAACAATTTTGTTATGTACAAATATAAAATAAAGGAAAAAAATGTTATAATCAAATATTATTAATAATAGCTGTAAAATAATAATTTATAACATTAGAAACAAAAATATAAATAGAAAATAAATCAATCTATTGCTACAATACAAGTAACAAAACATTTAGTAAGAGTAAATATAACATATTTTGTTGTGCAGCCTATTATATAATATCTATTATTAAAGAAAAAAAACAACTAATTTATTAACTGCGTATTTTTTAAATGTGATCGGGAAAAACATAATGCATCTATTAAACTGTCATTGAGCTGGGAATATATTTTTGTGCACAAATTACCTGCAGTTAAAAATACACTTTCTGCATATACGATGGTTGGTGGTACTGTTAATAATGAGCGATATACTTACTATTTGCTTCGAAGTCCTTCATCGTCTAACATTTTAGTCTCTCGTCTGACGGTTTTGAATAAATCCATTTTTTGTATTACTTTTGTATCATTTTTTGTAACAATTTTTTCATTTATAGCTAATACCGGTATTGAAATCACTAACTGAAACGGGATGAAAATGAGACGGCAATGGATTTATGTTAGTACTACCACATCAATGAAAAAATATTCGTACTTCAAATAACAGTAGATGGCCAATAATTTAAGTCAAAACTTTTGATAAAAAAGCATTTATTATTTATAGTAATGCCTAAATACCAGTATTTATCCTTAGAAAGTACCGGTTTTACGAAATTGCAAAATAGCATGAAATACCGGTATTCGATATACCGGTATTGCAATCACTAGTTCCGATAATAGAGATGTTCAAATATAATTCTCGAGCAACCTGCTGCTTCACTGATCCATATTGTTGTTTCTAGAGGATTTTATTGAGCACCTGCTTTTCTAATCTTTGTCTTACCATAATCTTTGTCTTGCCATTCGAGTTTTAAATAACCGAGATACTGCAGAAGATTTTTAACTTTCTTCCTTTATTATAGTGTCGTCTAAGGTTGGCAAAATAATTTGCATGTCCACCACAATATATCGATCTGGTCTCCGAGTTTGGTTGAAATAAATACTTCCAGCCAAGTATCGAAGTGCCTGGTTAAGTTTTTGGGCAGATATCTGCTGCATACGCTTACATTTACTTGGCATCGTTAAATAAACAAGGGGACAATTTATTGCAAATTCACACCTCTTTAAACCAGCTAGACCTTTTACTGATAATACTTAGGTAGTCATATTTTTTCAATAATGTGACATCCTCCAACGCAACATCCATTTTGCAGTGCAAAAACAATGCGGAATTCTCTTTTTATAGAAAGTAAACATCGAAGAGTGTATTTTATCCAAATTCATTTTTTTAATGTGTGAGTTCAAATCAGGGTGAAAGCTTCTCTGTGCCCGGGAAAAACAGGGGCGGAAGCTTTTAAATATATTGATACATACACGCGCCCCATCTCTCAGAGAGACTGGAGACTGCGCTCCAATATCCGTAAAAGCAGAGCAGAAAGATGATTGGGACGATTGCTCTGGATACACGCTCAATCATCTTAGTAGAATACCTTTCTATAATGAAAGCCCGAACCAAAAAAAAAACTGTTTTAGATCCATGATATAAATGTTAACGTGTTTACAAAGATGCCTTTCGCAGATTAATTTACCTTTTCGAGAAATAAATCCAGGGGAATCTATTTAATTTTTTACCCAAACATCATAAATGCATTATCAAATAAACAGAAAATGAACCAGCCTACTAATATAAAGCACGGAACAATAATACATGAAAAGAAAATAGTTAAAAATATCAATGAGTTGACTGTAGCACAGGGTTTACATACGATCTTTCGTTAACGATAGAGTAGGAACGATTAAGAGATGGCAGAATGAGCGAGGAATAATCCAAGCACAATTAAATGGGATGCAAAGTTTATAGTCAAGTATCGCAATCGGATGGCTTATAGCTTCTAACCTTTTTTCAATATAATAGAGAAGATGAAGGAATTACAGGCTTTTATTTCTTCGTAAGAGAGCGTCAATAGCTTTGTCTAAGGTAGTGGTTTGGTTTAAATACGTCTACGAATTAAACTGATAAGACAGTTTACCAGCAAATACTGGTAACGAAAGAGCTGTACTTTTTTTTATTTCGATGGAGATAAAATGACTAGGTGAATGAGTAAAAGAAGGAATTATCTTTTCTAATGCCCAGAAGCCCAGTCATGGGCGAGCTATGACAGCACTTGACCTGTCCTATAAACATGGTAGTCAAAACTGGGGCATCTTAGACTGACCATCTTCGAATTTCTTAGGTTATATTAATATAAATCATCAAGATATATTGTCAAAAGAAAAAAAAAAACGTGTGCTTAGTTGAAGCGTGCAAAATATGTGTTGTTAGAATCCGACTTCGGCATAAAATCCTGACTCTCCAATTGGATGTTTAGAAATAACATTAAAACAGACAAGCAAAATTATTATTTTCTTAAGATTATTTTTCTTTTGGAAGTTCAAAATATAACCTTTTTTCCAATATGGTAGGCACATGTCCCGAGGAGATTCTTCCCTACACACCACATTACTGTATTATGCTAACGTAGTATAGGCAAAGCACCACTGACCCCTACCGTGCATGAACATCCCTGCCTTGGCCTAAATTGAAACCTGAACCCACGATGGGGAAGGTCGCGATGTAAATAACTATATGATGTGTTTAAAACACCATTCGAAGCATCATTATAATTTGCTATTAAATCATCATTAAACGCATTAAAATATTATTTGTAGAAAATAACATATTTTTTTTTTTCTATAAAGTAAAAGGAAAGGAAAAACAAAACATAAATATCTTCTTGAACGATACTACCCATTGCCTGATCGTAATGCAGATAATTTTTGTTGAATGGCTGGGTCAATTGGGTATTTTGCCATTTCGTGATGTAAGCAGCCCATGCGTCATACAGATCATTGTTAGCTGGCAAAGTGAGAAATTTGTGCCTGAAAACTCAATGGTTTGAGTTAATATTTCTGAACTAAAAGCATCGGTTCAACTCTTTTGAATAAAATGGTCAGGTAGTCGTGGTAATCAGACTTCTGTGTGAACACTTTGAGTGTTTGAAATCAAAGGTGGGCGTGAGCATACGTAATGAGACATACATTACTATGGATAATTTTTGAACACATATGAATTAAGGATAAAAATTAAACAATTTTGAAAGAACAAGAGCACAACACATCTGTACCTTTATTAAATAATTAAGCTTACTATGAACTGATGTATATTTCCCGTATAGGTGGATGAAAATAACTGAAAAATGAGGAAACAGAGAAGATACTGATCCCCCCCCCCATTAACTGAAAAACAAATCAGCCATAAAAATTTGTTGAGACAGCGGACATAATACTGAGGGAAAATGCAACATGGATGGAATATTCATCAAGGCTTGTAGAGGATATTCTCCCGCGAATCTGGTGGCTTCTGCATTATGGGTGCATCGTTATGAGCCAACATTGCTCCCAATGTGGGTGCCACCACAATTTACACCGAGAAAACCTCAGGGGAGAAGGGGCTTGGAAATTTATTTAAAATCAGCATACGCCTGCACCTGACCGTTCCAAGGGCGGGAATAATTTGTCTTTAAATACTGAAAGAGAATTTTTAAGAGAAATATTACCCTTTATAATTGAAGAGGAAAAAAATTTAAAAGATGGGTGCATATACATAAACAAAAATGAATTAGGGATACTTTTATGTTTCTTTTCACGTGAAAAACACACTCTTGATGCTTCAGAATTGATGATTTTCAGGGTAAAAATTTGATTCTGTTCATAATACCGAAAGGAAGTAATTAAGAATCATTTAACCATAAATTGAGCAATGATTTATTTATTTGATATTTCTTTATAAAATTCTTATATCTCAATATGTAAAACAAATGTGAATGATATTTGTAATATCATGAAAGGGAGTTGATTGGTGATTTGAAACTTAATAAATTTTGTTAAACCAATGTAGGAATTTTGTTGAAAATAATTCAATATTTGCTATAGGAAGTGTCTTAGAGTAATAAAATTGGAATATTTGTGAGTTGCTTTACAAATTTTAAACATTCTCTTACGAACTGTGAATAGATCAGAAGTGTGTTCTGGGTAATTATAATTTACTTAACGCAACTAAGATATGCAGACACAAAGATATCTGCGTAATTCCTGAGCATGGGAACTACTTACATTTAATACATTACCTGTCGAAAGCCTTTCGACGATACAGAATTTGTGTTGCAAATTCGTTGTTACCCGATGACACGTATTCTGTCTAAATAACTATCCCTAGAAAATTTCGATAAATTAATTTACATTTTTTTATTGATTATGATGGTGCAAAGCATTTAGACACAAATGCTTTAAGCTGCTTAACACAGATTTGACGTTTCTTTAAATATTCTTCCACAGAGAGATTAGGCATTTACTTTTGAAATGGACATGGGAAACTATTCTTTAAACAGATATCTTGTTATAACTACTTTGAAGAATGGTCCTACAGAGTTCAGTCGCGAGAGATTTCGAATTGTAATGTCAAAAAGCAACCGTCAGGAATTACAATATGAAATAACTGACGCATGCATACTATAAGCTATAGTATGGCCACCCTCAGCATTCAGAACAACCAAAAACCGATCTATTATCTCTTCTTGCAATATAGCAATTTTAGTAGCTAAAGAACTGAATCAAGCTGCCATACCAAAAATCAAGTGCTGGGAATCGCGATATGAAACAACTAGGAGACGGGCCTATAATAAACAACGGTGTGGTAAACCTTAGTAGACAGAATTGACTAAACGCTATATTTTACCAAATCTTGAAATACCACAGTTTTAATAGCTAAATATGAATCAAATTAACCAGTAAATGGTAACATCCGTCTCTCGTACGGGTAGAGTTCATACTTTTCCCGCTAGGGTGCGTAATTATCGATTTGAAACCTTCATGTTGGAGATAAGCTTCAATCATTCCATGAACTTGGTTGTGTTTGTTTATCTTTGAGTTTTGTCTACATTATCGTTACATTTACCATTCCAAGAAAATTCCCTCCTCTTTAGAGACGGATGTTACTTTAGAGGTACGTATTTGGTCTGTCTATCAGACGACTAAAAAAAATTATAATGGAAATTGTTCGTCCAGAAGATGATCAGGAAGCAAGTTTAAGTAAGCAATCCTCAAAAAGTGACCAGTTGGGAGAAGAGGAAATACTTTAGGTACTATTGTCCTTACACAAAAAATAGAATGACGAACTACAAGTGTATGAAGTGTGATACACCTAATTGCTCGGAGTGTTCAAAAAAGATATGTAATATTTGTGTACCAAATTTGTAAAACTTTTATGATGAAATTTTATTTTAATCATGTTTATATTTGTCACTAGTTTACTTTTTTATTCTAATCTATTTCTAATAATTTCATTTTCTTTTCTAGATCTTATTGAAATTCTAAAACAAATTAGATTGACTTTTACTGAATAAAGTTATATTAAAATTAAAACCAAGTGTAAATACATTTCATAAATCAATAATACCTCAAATACAGAGCTAAAATTAAATGAAAATTGGAAAAGTACATAAGTAATGAGCTACGAAATCCAACTTAGTCTCATGGACGGATGTTACTGGTAGAGTCACACAGTTGTTACGATTTACGGGTTATGGGTAGGAAGTTATGTTTCAGTTGTGCGATGTTGTCTGGAAGTGGTTGTCAACATGAAAACTGTAGAGGATACTACAATAAATACCTGCAAGTTCTTACAATACTTAGAAAAAAAATACAAGTTGGTAATTATTTAGGAAATGAAAATTATAATTCTTCATAAGGCAAGGGAGTATTGGGTGAGATTGTCTCTATGGATAATTCCCAAATGTAATAATCATTAAAATATGTGACCAAACTCGTGCATCAGTCTGAAGAGGGAACTTGAAGGGAAATTTGCATAACAGAGGAACAAAACATTTTTATTTTTCGCATATCCATGTAGCGACAAACCCCGAAACGAAAGAAATATTGCAAAATGAGAGATAGAAGGTAGGGAAGAAAGAATCAGAAGATTTAATTTTGAAGTGGAATTAAGAGATATTAATGATTTTTATAACGAAATCCAGAGTTTTGCCATGGGGGAAACACTCCCTTATTTTGTATCGAAACAATTACTGAAAGTATAAAATTCAGAAATATGTAAATTTGAAAGGGCAGAAAGAGACTGAAAAAGGCTATTTAAAATGTATTACCGCTCAACATAGGGTTTCAAAATCAGAGTTGTAAAAACTAAAGAATATCTTAATAGAGATTATGTGTCCGAATATCGTGCTGAGCTCATCTAAATGGGTAAGGTTTTTTCTTTGTTTAATCTAAATTCTTTTGAATTCTTTTTTTTCCAAATCTGTTTCACTTTTAGAAATCTATTTAACATTAAGCACTTTAGATTTTACTCATCTTTGATCGTCATAACATCATGTTCTGCTGATCACGGTTTATACCAAAAAGAAATTAACAAAGCGATATCGGCCCAATCATTGCGTTGCCGAAAGTAGCGACTGTCATTTTGTGCTTGGCGGTAAACTTGGCGATATCAATTTAATTTTTTTTCTTAGTTTTGAATATTTTACAATGTTTATATTGAGAAAACTCCCGTTTAGGTAATCAAAACCTCATTTGTTATTGAGGACGCTTCGAATTCAATTTTTTGCTGCCGTAATGTTTGCAATCAAGAAAAACATTTATATAAAACTCTTCTATATGGTAGTAGGTATGTTTTATCATTACTAGACCATTGTAGCACAATATCTTAATACAATACAGATATTAACCTCTGCTATCCTAACGTAAGATTTTTTTGCATATATTCTATTTCTCACTCACTGAAATTTGATAAAGTTTTATCTATACTGCACAGATTACTACTGAAAATCACTTTTCACCGTATGACAAGCCCTTGTCCGGGATTATCTGATTAAAGGAAGAACGTGTCTGTTGAGATTTGGAATTTACTTTCGCGAGTCGTCAAAATCCTCAGCATGCAGTACGCGGAAGAAGAAAAAATCGCTTCCAAAGCAAATTGCTCATCTCCTCGTTTTATCTCGAATTTTGTGATTCCCCCTCCCCTTTCATACGATTTTGAGAGGCAAGAGCCCCGACATCAACACATAATTACGGGAAGCAGCGCTAAAGCAGCCAAACTGACATCCTGCGTCATGCATTTCCCGTTACCATGGCGACCGGTGATGAGGCGGCCGAGTCAACAGCTGATGCTTTCCGACCATTAGGAAAACTGGCAACATGTGGGGACTCGGGGGAGGCAGGCCCTCCCCCGCAACCCCACAGAAAACGGGAAATACGTCCCTTCTGGGAAGGTACTCCTCACTTAGCGAAATCGATCACGTGACAGCACTTTTTGACGTAATGGGCCCCCACTATAGCTGTTGTTGTCTACTGGGGGTACTTTCGGTAATTCGGCCTCGCGGAGTAAATAAATGTTTGTCTACCGGGGATGGCAGCGTACAAATTGATGCTTTGTTTGGAAGTGATATTCAAATGTGTTGCCACCGAGCGTTTTTTTCTATATATTTATATATATATTTTACTTTTAAGGCCAGACTCTGTCATGAATATCATCTACCCTGGGGCCCGTTGCAGAATTGGATATAGTAATAAACTGTTTTCTACAACGCATATGCACGAAGAAAGAACTATTATTTTGAAAGAAATTTATGAGCATTTTTGCTCGTAGAAGTGTTTTCCTGTATTTTTTTTCTCTGCAATGCTTGCAAACTTAGAGATCACACATGTAACGCTTACATTTGCTCGTTATGTTTAAGATATATCTTAAATATCTGCTCGACAGCAAACTGATGTATTTGCTCAGACATCCGTGGGACGGAAGCATGAAATTGATAGAAGTATTATACTGCTGTGATTATGTTTCAATAGGCAAAAATTAAATTCCGTTTATTTTAGTTACAGTTACAGAAGTATCCGTTAATAAACAGAAGGTTTTGGGTGGGACAATACTGATGTCATCCTGACGCCTAGTTTTTGCAGTATCCGAGTTCGACTGACATGAACAGGTTATTCAGTTGATGTTAATATTTACGGCTATATGAAATCTTTCGCTTTTATTTTTATTACAAGTTGTAAGCTGATGTGGTAAAATATTGTAAACTGATTGTCCGCCATCTCCATTATTGAGCGTAACCAGAGCAATATTCATGTCTCTGTCAACTTCTGCCTTTTTACTATTCTTTTTTGATAGACAAATGTCGTGCTAACATAATCATATCCAGACTATTTAATGAAGGGAATCTTTTTAACATTAGAAAAAGGAGTAAAAATGTTTGAAAATGTTAGGATTAGATGGAAAATGTTTGTGAACTTCTTTATGATTCGTATACAAGTTTAAAACTCATTTATTATAGGTGATATCATTTCAACCCACTCATAAGATAAAAAAAAATATTCAGGTAGTCACTTGTAACGAAACTACCACGGGTTATTAATTTAGGATTACTGATCGTTGCTTACTTCTTTTGTATGTATATATATATGTATGTATGTGTTATTATCTATGTATCTCTCTTTCTTTCTCTCTCTCTCTCTCTCTCTATATATATATATATATATATATATATATATATATATATATATATATATCGCGCTATAACTCGCGGAAACGGAGGTTTTAGCTTCTGAAATTTTGGTTTCCGGAGGACCGTTAAGGAGGAACGTAATCCTACGTTAAAAAGCATTGGAGATTCTGCAACACATTCTCACTCATATTTTTTTCCTTTTTCTTTTTAAGACAACTAGGTTGAGATAGGGTAATCGAACGAGGATTTTACGTTTATCGGATAGAATGTAATAAAAAACACAACATAAAATCACGACATTCTCCGACAAATGTCTAATCCTCCCCGACTTCTAAGATCCAGACAAAAACATTTCTTTTTGTTGTGAATCATAATACATAGGACCGTAACTCTTCGATACAATCTCGCTTACTTTATTTCTCCTTTAACCAAAATAAATAAATAAATAAATAAATAAACTAGTATGAACCAGATATCGTACTAAGAACTGCTGCCTTTTTCACACTTATGCGCTTAAAATTGCACCATCAAAGTCGTCTTATCCCTTGTCAACGAATGTCACAATTGTGTTGAAATGTTTCAAAGGTTTAATCAGCTTTGGATTCATTTATATATTCTCAGCCGGAAATCGATATCGTTCAGTAACCCCAATTTCGACAACACTCAAAAGGAATGAATGACAAACGCCAGTCTGTTCCCCCTTGCTTTCCGTAGGAGTTTTGACACAGATCAAATTAGCGCGAAATCTGAATATGTACAATGATTTTAGAGTAGAACTTCTACTTGAAATTCAAATTTAGGACTGTTTCCGGCGAACGGCGTAAAGTGTTTCTTTTTTAGAAATTTCCTGTTATTTTCTTTCGAAATCCAAGAGCTTTGTAACGGTAGTTAAAGTCGTAAATCTGGGTGGAACTTTGCATCCAAGCTTCTCTGAGCAAGATTTTAAAAACAATCTAGGAAACTGATTATGAACCTGGGAATATCTGTAGGTAGAAGCAGAAGCACAACTCAAAATCGCTTACTCCATCAGACAAAAAGGATATCTATCCTAACACCTTCTAAAAAAATTCATTTAGTCTCTTCTAGTGAAACTTCCGCAGGTTATTAACGTAGGGTTACTTATCGGTGCTTAACTCTTTTGTATGTATATACGTATGTATCTATATATATGTACGTATGTATATATATATATACATATATGTATGTCAAAATTTTGACGCATCTTGATACTTTTCTGTTTAACTTGTCCAAGCGATAGACTGGGTTTAGCCCGCTGCTAAAATTATAACTCGCGAGGACGGATGGACGGACGGTTTTAGCGTCTGAAATTTTCCTTTCCGAAGGACCGTTATGGAGGAACGTAATCCTACGTTAAAAGATACCCGTGTGTGGTTGACAGGTAACATATTGATGGGAGAGTTGTCTCCTTGAACTGATACATTAAAAGAATATGTATTATATGGGAGGTATGGATGAACATCCCTTTTAAAGAGGCGATGCCTAGACAAATCCTGGTCTATGGTCGGATATCTATTAAATATTGATGTAATATTTTTGCTTTTGGAATCAAAGTCTCCACAGTGGATCCTAGTCCCGTGGTTGGCAAAGGTGTTCTTAACGAAACGGCTTTTGAGTGTGTAGGTTTTGGTGTGTTAAATCCACATGTTTCAAAACGTGACCCTAGTGCTAAAAAACTTAAAAATCCACCAAAATTTTAATTATTCTATACAAATTGTACATAATAATTTAAAAATGAGGGGCAAGAAATTCCTCGTAGGACAAATTTTGAGCTCAACGAGCTTAAAATATTTTTCTGGATACGATTCAAAATACTTGTCTCATGAATAGGTAACCACGTGATTCACTCTGAAATCACGTATTGACTAATATTGGGGTATAACGGATATTCTTTTTGTTTCCGTTGAAGCTATTTCTAACTGTAAAAGTACTGATAGTTATTTTTATTTCTAATTTGCTTTTTTGAAATTTGGTATCGCATATGTGCGCTTTTTTTTCTCGGCCAGTTACGAAAGGTTAGTTTTAAAAGGTTTAAATGATTTACATTTAGAAATCCTTTCCCTGAAAGTTTCAAAAGACAAACTTGTGTGAGTCGATACATGTGCTGTGATTAGAAAATCCTACACATCACATCTAGAGATTTCATAAATATATAAAACAATTGGTAATTTTTTTTTCACTTTCGCCTCCAAGATTTAAGAACTAGAAGATGTGCAGATTTTACGTTATAGTTCCATTGCCTGTAAAAGTATTTTTTCCTTCCGAACTAAATTAAAGCTAGGAAACTAACATCGTTTACGATTCGAAACGACTTCTAACGTACGATTTCTAACGATTTCTATGCACAAGAGATTAATTAAAGAGAAAAATGTCGGGAAAGGATACAGTGATATGGTATGAAAAATGCTCGTGTGTTTTGCACTAAGTTTTAAAGTTTAACGATATCATGAAAAATTCTCTTAGGTCTGTTTGTTACAAAATTCCACAATTATAAATGCAATAAGCTCTGGTCATAATGTTGATTGTTATTTTTATTTGCAGTCAGTTTCCTAAAATGTGTGCATTATGTAAACAGGTAATAGTTTTTATTTAAAAATAATCAATAAAAACAAAAGGAAGTTAATTTAAAGCTTCTTAGATATTTGCCAAACGTTTTGTTTCAAAACTTCCTAATTCATAACGTTAAAAATTTCAGGAACGTACACGGATGAATAAATCGAATGCTGCTTGATAAAATGAACAGAGAATTTGTCTTTTACATAATATATGATTTGTGAGCTTACATACGTGAATTAATCACATGAAGGAGAATTAACACGATTGTGATATGTGAAACATAAAATTTAATTCAGTTTATAAATGTGTGGTCATATCATAATTTCTGGTTACTCTCTGCCACTTTAGTTGAAATTTGATCTGCTCTACAATGTTGAACTTTACCACCTTACAAAATAAGAATTGAATAAACAGGTGGGTCTTTGCAAACATTATCAAAAAATATGAATGATCCCATGCGATAGATACAGTACATATAAACTCATATCAATAAATCTTAAAATTATCAGGTCTCGTGAATCCATTTACATTACTCTATTTGACAATGTTTTTTTTTGTCATTTAAGTTAAAGAACACCGATGGACCTAGGCCAAATTGAGCTTAAGAGTACCTGCATAGTAGCATTATTACATTTAAATTTCCTGAGTTTTATTCCATTATCTCTGGACATTCAAAGTTTAGAATCAGACTAGTTGTCTATGAATTTATCATAGAGATGAAAAATAAAATTAAAGATTATAATAGGAAAGGACATAATTAAGTATAACAAAGAATATACAGTGGAATCTAGATCGATCGTTCCCCGGACCGTCATTTTTCTGTATGTGTCGTTTATGTCATCCAGTTCCGAAAATACTATTTCTTTGTCATGTTCCCGCATCTATCGTTTTCCCGCATAGATCGTTCAGTTCAGTCGGTCTCTTGAGAAACGATAGATCGAGATTCCACTGTAGGGTAGGTGGGGGCAAAGGTTCGCATGGGGCAAAAGTTCGCACATACATTTTAAAATGACCGGGAAGAGTTTTAGGAAGAATAGGGTAGGCAATGCATTCCTCTACTTCCAGTCAGTTGCCTCGTAAAAAATGTTGGAGTTAAGACCCCCTTTTGCAGAGAAAATGAGGTAAGTTTATTTTCGTCTCTTTTAATGTAATTTTTTGCAACTTTTGAGTAATTTTGAGCATCACTCAAACTCACGAACTGTTTTGGGCTTATTTTCGCATGTTAGGGTGGTAAATAACCTTTCAAATCCTACCTTAAGTTTTGGGTTAACTCAAATACAGTGGCGTCCATTCTGCAGAAACAGAACCAGCACGAAATGGGGTAAAGGTTTGCAGGAGTCATGGGGTAAAGGTTCGCAGTGCAAACCTTTGCCCCATCTGCAAACCTTTGCTGCTCTAACTATTAACATTTGTTTCATGTCCTCTTTTCATTAGGAATCCTTATTAACAACGTCTTTTATTATTAATGGGAATTCACATTTTTGTAATTTGAAAAAAAATTATGGTTTTTGATAAAAACTGCCTGTTTTTAATCAGAAATTTTTTTGTAAAATGCTTGAAAATCCATAAATTAAAAATAAAATAAATTAGTACAACACAAAAATAAAATAGCTCTGAACAAAGACCTATTTTACAAGATAAAAGAATTAAATGTTGTTACAAGACATTATAAGCTTCGAAGGTCTGGTTAGGGAAAAAAGCTCTAAATGAGTAATTTCCAGATTTGCAAGTCTTTGAAATGCTCCTTGCGTCACAATTTTTGACGAAATTTTATAAACTTTATTACAAAGACTCCTCTTATACATTAAAATAAAGTTATGTATCCATTTCAGGTTTGGACATCATTCAGATTATCAAAGTTTAACTTAAGCGTGGAAAAGTACAAAAATTTCACCAGAATTCAGAGTACAAGCATAAAAATATTTCCTAAAAATTAATTATTAAACGAAAGCACAAATCAAAATATAATCCTGATCAAAATGTATAAGCAATCTAAATGCAAAATTAAGGATAAGACTAAAAATTGGATCGCAAGGAGCATTTTAAAAAACATAATAAAAATTTCAATTTTTTAAATATAAAAAATAAAATTTTAACTATTTATAAAATTTTATAAGATGTTTGAAATAGTTTTACTTTAATGAATATTTATGCCCAATTTCATATCTCTGAGGTAAAAATTTCAAAAATTGCTTTGTAATGTCCCCCATCCCCTTAATTTGCTTAATTTTTACGGGTTTTAAAAGAATGAGTAAAGCCCAAGATATGATATAACGATAGTGTTAATAGTTGATATTTTAATTGGAAGTTCTTTAGTTTAAGAAAAAAATTATTGAGATTAACCCCTTTTCATTTTGTGAATTTCTTTGTTAGATTCACCTTTCTGTGTTAATAGTTGATATTTCATTTTGAAGTTATTTAGTTTAAGAAAAAATTTATTGAGATGAACCTGTTCAATTTGTGATTTTCCATATATGTAACACCTTTAAAAAGATTACAAAATGTGAAATAAAATTATTTAGACAACTCTTTTTGTGATTTTCGATGCCTATCCAGTAAGAAACCAACGAGTGGGGTAAAGGTTCGCAAACAGGTGTTTTGGTAAAATTAAAAATTCGGTGACTAAATATTTCGGGAAAAAATTCATTATTTTATAGAAGGTAGAGGGGATACCCAACTACAATACAAGTGACTTTTGGGGGCGATAGGATCTAACGGAGACCCGTAAGAAACCCAAAACTCAAAACTGCAAACCTTTGCCCCCACCTACCCTATTAACTTTTGCAATGCATAATGAATTAATGATTTTTACACAGCTTTAAATATTTTATTTTATGAGCACATTTACACTTGCTCAGATAAAAAAAAAGAATCTCTGTTGTGGATATTATAACAAGAATGAGTAATATAACAAATTTCTATTATTATTCTCTGGTTGTGTTGCTTTAACACACGGAATTCGGAAAAATTTCTACATATTGGATTTTATCTCACCCGCTCGACATACGGTATAATTTTCATCCTCTCTCCAAATTATCGCGAGACAATTAAGATCTACATCAACGATGCTGAAACGTCCCTTTTCTTCGAATTCTCGAAAGAAACATTCGCGCTGCAAAATGCGAAGACCTTTCCCTCTACACTACTCGCGAATGCACGGAAGGGGAAATCGACACTTTCAAAAATTTTTAATCAGTTTAATGCTTTCGCTATTACGAACACTGGAAATGGGGAAGGGGACTTTTTAGGAGTGCGTTCCCTCTTCCTGCTTGGGGTTCTTTCTTACGTAGAATCGATTACGTGACGTAATGCAACTCCGAAATACATGTAGTGTCAATTGGGCTTGTTCCATCTCTGCGGAATTTAGAGCTCGAGCAGTAAAAGGTGAGTTCATATATATATACGAGCCAGCTGAAAGGAACGTCGAGTCTCGCTTTGTTTTTGTGGGGGGTGTATTTTTAATGTAATTCCGGAGTTTGCATGCACAGGAGAGTCGTAAATGTCTCTATACACCGCGGGGCGCTACTAGAATTTAATCAGCTCCGGATGGATGTTAGGGAAAACATAAAACACTCTGAGAATGGCCCAGGCGAGAAATTTTGCAAATTTAACTTGTCGAAACGTACTTCAGGTAAGCCTGCTGGTGAAAAGTACAATGAAAAAAAATGTTAGCATAGAAATGGTTTCTTCAATTTTGAAATAATTACAAGATAAAAAGAACTTTTTATATACCATGTTTTTAAATTTTCTGTTGAATCATATAAACTTGACAATTCTATGCATTAATAAATACTTTAAAAAATTTTTTTTGATGAATTATCCCATCAACTTGAAAGAAAATGAGGTTAATTGGAATTTAATTTGCGTTTAACTTTTCGTTCCCGTCCTGGCCGATAGATTTCTGCACCATTCTACAAAACAAAATTAACTGAAAATGAAATCAAATCTGCTTAAAGATGGCTAAAAGTATTAAAATAATGCATTGTCATCGTGTTCTCAGCTATTCTAAAAGTTTCAAATGTCTAGCTAGTCGGGAAGTTAGTTAAAAATCGATTGCAAGATTTGTACTGGACAAACACACACACAAACAAAAAAGCGAGTTAATAAAAACATGGTAAAAATAGTAAGTGATCGCCAGAAGAGCAAAGAAATAATTTTAAGTTTTGTGACAATTTCCGTGAACTAAAACGGATTCCTTCCCTCTTTCTTAGTTAATTGTAAGTTTCATGTTTAAACCCATTTAAACCTCATTTTCTCTCATCAGGAATGCATTGATTGGTAATTCGTCACTGCGAGATATTGAAAAAATTAACATTGCGTATTGAATATTTCTCCGGGGTGGAGGAGAGGGGTACTAATTTCTAGTTCAAAGTTGTGTCGGTAACGAAAGCAGTCATATTAGATACTGAGAAACCCAAACAGACTTTTTCTTTGTCCTTTTATGCCTGAAACAAATTTCTCCATTGCAAGAGGCGTAAGAATTTTTCAGTTCTCATTATTTAACTGGTCCAGCCATGGTTCGTTTGATCTCCTCTATTCATTTATTTCCATATTATACTGAAATGAAGATTTATTTTGAAATTATTGAGTATTTAAATCAATTCGTGATATTCATAATTCACGTAATGGAATTGGTTAATCCTTAATATTTTGAGAAGAAATGTACTTAACTATTACTATAAAAATTATTCATATTTTTAGCTTCAATTTTATCTATGCCGGTACCACTGGATGGAGAGGAGAGGGGAGGGTTAATATTTAAACATGAAAATATTAATGCGACAAAAATTTAAATAAAACAATCTTAAAATTGATAATTAATATGCGATATTTGACAATGCAAATCTGCGGCCAACTCGTTGTAATATGCACATAATTTGAATTTCCAGTTCTCAGGCATAGGTCCAAACGAGTATCATTGAGGCTTGATCGGTACTTTGATTTTAAGTATTTCATATTGGAAAACAAAGATTCACATGCATATGTCAACGCGCAATGAGTTAAAATTTCAGAGCAGGAAAAAGAAGCTGACTCACAGCAAGGGGAGAACGATGCTGTCGAGAGAGCAGGCTGCTCAGTTTTTTGGTTTTTATGATTTTACGATTTAAATTTTGTATACAAATTATTCATTACAACTACGAGCATTTGTTCAAATATATAAAATTTAGATATTTGAATGGCGGCCACTTTAAAATTGTTTCGTGGGTACCACGTTGCCGAGCCCTGACCTAGGGGCTGTCTATCTGGCGAAACCAGCCATTTTAAATTTGTCTTTACGGAAGGCGTCTGAATTATTAAAAATTTGCGCATTTGGTAGTCACTTTGTAGTTATTTAACTTTCGCGTAATTCAGATCGGTTTCCAACTGGTGTCAAATCGGTGATCGCGGTGTTAATACCTTATTACACTCCCATTCACTACAATTTTAGTTCAAAGAAACCTTTAGAGAATGCTACCCTTGCATAGTGTGCACGATTTAAGGAGTTAGCTGAAACGCTTGCGTTAACTTCTTATGAAACCTAAAATTTCTTACTACAGTTTTATAATACAACTAGCTGAAAACCCGCACTTCGCTACGGAGTACATTCAAATTAAATACAACGGTCAATGTATGGAATTAATCCCAAAAATAAATAAATAAATAAATATATATATATATACTAGCTGAAAACCCGCACTTCGCTACGGAGTACATTCAAATTAAATACAACGGTCAATGTATGAAATTAATGCCAAAAATAAATAAATAAATAAATAAATATATATACTATATACTAGCTGGAAACCCGCACTTCGCTACGGAGTACATTCAAATTAAATACAACGGTCAATGTATGCAATTAATGCCAAATATATATATATATATATATATATATATATATATATATATATTTATAATAAATACGACATCAATATATACAATTGATGTAGAAAAAATTATATATATTTATAAAAAATCGTAAGGAATATTTTTATAGACAAAATAATGTCCAATCGTCTGTCGCATTAGCAAGAAAAGAAATATTTTTTTGTCTATTTAGTTGTTACGCACGTGACGATAAATTTATTTAAACTACCAGAAAAAGAAATCACGTGATCAGCATTTAATAAATTAAATTCTAAAAATTAATTTTCAAAAATTTAACAAAAATCAGAAAATAGAGGTAAAGATTCGAAAACGATTTCATTTAAAAGGAATTTTTATGATGTTTCTTGTAATATAAATTTTATAAACCTCAAATTATTATTTTAAATGCAAACTTAAAAAAAGTTACTAAAAACAGCTTAAAAATTTAATTAAAAAAAATCTAAGAAGGATTTTTCAAAAATCTCTCTTAGTGCACCCCTACACTTTAAGAAGAATCGCCATGCAAAATTTCTCCCCTTTAGGTCCAGCGGTTTGGTCTGTGCGTTGTATGTCAGTCAGTGAGTCAGTTACGGAACTGTTTTATATATATAGATATATTTATATTTATATTTACATATATATATAATAAATACGACGATCAATGTATACAATTGATGTAAAATATATATATATATATATATATATTTATAAAAAAATCGTAAGAGATATTTTTATAGACAAAATAATGTAGAAGAAAATAATAAAATCTAATAGGACATACTAAAGAGTATAGTACAGTTTATATAGTACAGTTTGAGGAACATATCTTTTATTTTATTTTAATATTATTTTGGATAATGTCCAATCGTCTGCCGCATTAGCAAGGGAAAAAATATTTTTTGTCTATTTCATTGTTATGGACATGACGATAAATTTATTTAAAGTACCAGAAAAAGAAATCACGTGATCAGCATTTAATAAATTAAATTCTAAAATTCACCAAATTAAATTCTTTAAAAATTCACCAAAAATCAGAAATTGGAGGTAAAGATTCGAAAAAGATTTCATTTTAAAGCATTTTTTATGATCTTTCCCTTGATATAAATTTCATAACCCTCAAATTATTATTTTAAATACAAACTTAAAAAAGTCACTAAAAAAGCTTAAAAATTTAATTTAAAAAAATCTAAGAAGAATTTTTCAAAAATCTTTCTTAATGCACCCCTACACAGGGCCGCGAAGAGGGGGGGGGGGAACTGGGGGACTTTGCCCCAGGCCCCCAACTGCCGGAGGGGCCCCAAAAAAATTAAAAAAAATTATTTATTAGATTTCCTCCGAAAGAAAATTTTGAAACTTGTACCGTAATTCAAAATTTAAAATAATCTCCTGAAAAAGGGGTACCCCCCCCCCCCAAAAAAAAAAGAAAAATTATTTGATTAATCAGATTTCTTGGGGCCCCCAACAGAAGTTTGCACCAGGCCCCGTAAAGTCTCTGGGCGGCCCTGCCCCTACACTATAAGAAGAATCGCCATGCAAAATTTCAGGCCTTTAGGTCCAGCGGTTTGGTCTGTGCGTTGTATGTCAGTCAGTCAGTCAGTCAGTCAGTCAATTACGGAACTGCTTTATATTTATATAGATTGATAAAATAAAACACCCCAACTATTCTTTTTATATATATTCTACTTACATTTTTTGACTTATAGGAATACATGACTGTAGTCCTGTTGTTGACCATTACAATGTCTTCTAGACCGTACTCGCTACCCACCCACGTTACAAAATTAAGGACGTTAGTAAAATATTCGGCCGCACTCCTTGCACTTTACCCTTTCTTAAGCTTTACTATTGTTTGACCATAAGTAAAATTATCTCGACGCTCTTTGTTTTCTACTGGGTCTACTTTGTTTTCTCTCGATGTGTCTAGTACAAAATGAATTGCTTTGTCTCAGTCGAGAGGCTTGTATTGCCAAACATATCTGAACGGCGACATCCGGTCGGACTTATTTATGATAATAGTTTATGAGGGGCTGTAAAAAGTTCTTTATTTTTCGGAAAACTGTTTGTAATAAAAATGTACAAAGGGATTGCTAGGAGTTACAGCTTAATATAAAGGAGAGCTGGTAGCCGAAAAAAATTCGTGAGAGCGGACAAACGAGCACATAGGGAAAAGGGAAAAAATTTGGTTAGAGTTGAAGGAGTTCTGGAACTCCATCTAAAATCAAATGTGAAGCCATGGTGTGGAATTTTGTAGTGTAAATGGAGTAACGATTTGATACCCTCCAAAAATAAATAAATAAATAAAATTAAAGGCAGTCATCAAGTAAGGGTGGATTCACGAATTTCGAAAGGAATCGTTAGGGGGGGGGGATGAGTGAGCATAAAACTTGACATATTTAAGAAGAGGTGATGACAGAAATAATATTAGAGCTGGTTAGTTAAACAGACCCCAAATTGGACTTTAAAATAAATGATATCCAATCAGACACACCAAGAACATGAGAATTACAACTGCAGAAGTGAAAGGATGCGTTCTTTAAATGTAGTGAATTCAGTATCCCCTACATTTAAAGGACCAACTGTAATAATGACATGCACGAATTAATAAGATAAAGAACTGTGCTATTCGCTTCAAGAAGATGGCTTTAATAGTAGCAGTAACATCCATAATTTAAGATTACGCCACACAGTATCCCTCTAATTAAAGAAGGAAAAGTAACCATTTTGTGTAATTCTAAAACTTTACCGGTCCCCCGGACAATGCTGTCCATCAACCATGAATCACCTGCAGACCGGCCGCTGCGTAGCAAAACCTGTATACGCAGCCGAAGGTTAATTTCCGCGGTCCGATGCTTCCATTGCTGTGGGGCTGGAGGATGCCGGATATACAGTACAGATCTGCAATCCCCTCAAGGCACCCCCAGCCCCTCCATTTTGTGTAAAACTGCTGAAATTTCAAAATTTAAATCAATATTTCATTTTTTTTATAAATGTGAATAAATATGAAGCAACTCATTAAATTTAGTGCTTCTCGTGTAAAGAAAAGCGTTTATGTTGAACACTAATCACAGTATATAATATACTAAACATCACTTGAGAAACGATTCAATAAATGCATTAGATGCAAATATTTTCCTATAGATGACACATATATAGTTAATAATTTTTTTATAACATATATGTTACCAACACACTAAGTAACCGAGTGTCTGTAAGATTGGTTCTCGCCATTTTGCCCGGTTCCCGCCTAACGTCTTTTATCCATTTCAGTGGTATCACCTGTCCACTGCCCAGGGGTGGACAGGTGACCCCAGGGCAACCCCAGGGGTGACATCTCGGGGGATCGTACCTTCTCCCACCTTCTCTGACCTCATAGAAAAACTTTCCAGTCTACGGATTTAAGTGCCCATATCTGGTCTAGACATGAAGGTATTTAATAGCGTTCGGCAGGATTCGAACCGAGCACCCCCCAGTTCCTAGCCCAACGCGCTACTACCAGGCTACCCCGGGTCCTTTAATAAATTAAATACATCTTTAATAAAACCTTTAATAAATCCTTTAACAAATTAAATACCATAGCTCATATTATTACCGAGAATAATAAAACCAGTCGTAAATATCCAAAAATAGACGTCAGGTTTTGTTATACATTTAAAGAGATTGATTCGTAGGAAATCGTCTGTAATAAAAGTTTTAGGTCAACATTTAATTTCAGACATTTATAAGGATCCTTTAATTATTTACGTACATATATTTTACAATTTATGTATTTTCCTTTATCTCAAAAGCACCAAGGTCGTACACCGAATATTAAAACACTGAATGAAAAAAAAATCAAAACTTGTGCGAGTTATTGAAAAATCAACAAACAGATATTTTTTGAAAACAAATAAAAATTTTTTTTGCAAAAATCATATTAAAATATTTGATGGAAGAGAAGGAAGAAATTTCGTCTCACGCACACATATTAAAAGATAAAAGTAACACAGGAAGACTCTCCAGAAGTAATCTTTGGCATTTGAAAATTAAATTTTCCCGACGCGGTGTCCATACGCGAAAGAGCAATAATAAAAATACGGAGTCTCCAGACTATGTGTACGAGAAAAGCGTCCGTAAACGAAAAAAGGAGGGGGGGAGGGGAAAATGTTATAATGTGCACCATGCTCTTCCTCCTTTCCGAAGGAATTGAACGAAAATGTCTCTTATTGATCCCTACTCGCTCGTTTTTGACAGATGTCCCGCGACTAAACTCTCGGTGTGATATGGGCTGCCGTCATTTCCTGCTTGCTGGACAATTGTTTTCAATCAAACATCAAAGGTATGGGAGCGCTCTTCTTTCGTTGGGTGGGAATTGAGAGCTTTCGTTCGCCTCCGTCAGCAAGACGTCATTATGACCATGTTGATGCAAACATATCACGTGATCAGCGATTCAAATTTCGCCGGATTGAATTGCAAAGGCACGAGTTTCTAATTATTTTAAAACGGGCCCAAAACCATATGCTTTTCTTTCACTAAAATTATATATCACTAGTTCTGAACATTTATCGGTTCAACGATTCACTTCGACCTTCAACAACAAAAAACCTACTGATCCCCTCCCCTCCCCCAATCAATATATATATATATATATATATACACGTCACGGTGCTTACACCACGTACTCTTCAACTAAATAATTAATCTAAAAGCAGTCCTTAAAGTAGGCTTATGGCAAAGAATTAATTCTTAAATAACATTTAAAAACTTTATTAATTGACATTAATTAAAAACTTAACCATCCCAGCTAAAGCGCTATTCTCATCTCACAGCACACGACCGGCCTCTCTGAATGTAAACCGCAATCTAATGATTTGTTCTTTTTCGCGCGTTGCAATCACGCAGGCGAAGCATCGTGAGTCACTCTCTCGTGATTTCGAACATTTGATGATTACGTTGGTCCGAGCGCGTGCTAAGCAATTAATTATCTATGATCTCCTAGTCTTGTAACTTCTCCGCTGCAAAAGACAACGCTACTTCCTGAATTGGAAACACAGTAGAATCTCAAATAGTAAATTACCGTTTAAAGCTAATTTTTCTAATTTTAACGCTAATTAATATAGTTAAATATAGTTTATGCTTCTAGATATTACACACACACACACAGATATATATATATATATATATATATATATATATATATATATATATATATATATATATATATATATAAAAAGCAAATCCCCAACCTTCATTTGTTGCATATTATAGGCATAAAAATTAAAATCTCAAAAAATCTTTTATAAATAGATGTGATAGTTTAATGCTGTAAGCTCTGTGTTTGATAAATATGAATCACATTTCTTGTAATGATAACTTCTTAATGTTCGCTTGAAAATGATAAAACATTTAACAACCCCTCAGAATCCTTTACTCATATTTACAATTTGAGCCATCATTTCAAAATAAAAAATTGATCTATAGTATCCCCAGAGATGTTTGGTTTTCAAAACAGGGAAAAGAAGCGTTGATTGCTTTTGTGAAACCTTTTTAGAAAAGGAGAAGTCGAGACAATTTGAACCCGTAAACCGTTGTTTGTGTTGAGAGTATTTTGTTACGCACGGAGCAAAACTCTCTCTGGCACTGATATGACCCGCATGGATCAAAGCTGACGAAGATCAATATCATGATCCCACAAATAAATCAAGAAAATTGCAATCAGTTTCTAAGGGCAGAAAATCCATGAGAAACTGTAAAACATATTATGTTCTTGCTGTTTAACAATCAGAAGTATTTATTAAAGTATTTGTATTTTCTGTTGTCATATTCCGAGAGCTAAACGTGCCATGTGGAGCGCAAACTTTTTTCGACCTTGACGCACTTTCTTTAAAGGAAAAACCCCTCTACCCCAAATGAAATTTTTTTGGTTGAAACACAATTAAAAAAATAAAATATGAAAATGTAACAAACAGAAATTAATAGGAAGAAAGGAAACTGTACATTTTGGGCATATATTTATTTTTCAGTAATAACAATAAAAAATGTCAGGTAGTCTCTTCTAACGAAACTACCACGTGTTATTAACGTAGGATTACTTCTCGTTGCTTACCTCTATTTTTATGCATTTTGGTACTTTTCTGCTTAACTGTTTACTGCTACTGGGTCTGGCACGCTGCCAAAATTATAACTCGCGACGCAGGACAGACTCTGAATTTTTTTCTTTCCGGAGGGCCGTTACTGAGGAGCGTAATCCTATTTTAAAAAAGCCTTGCTTACCATGTGAACTTTGGTAAAACTGTTTGACCCTTTGTTTAACAATGTTATATCATTTTTTAACATATAAAAAAATAAAAATTAAAAAATTAAAAATATGTAATTTTAGAAAATTTAAAGCATTTTTCCCAATAAATGATTTAATATCCGACCCACATTTTGTAGTCCAGTTAAATTGTGTTTTTAGGAGGAAAATTTTGGGGTAGTTTTGATTTCTTCCATTTTGTATGTTTTTTGGGGTGCTGAATCCGGTTTGTTAACAAAATTTCGTGACGCAACATTGAAGAAAATGCAAAAAAAAGATAAATTTTTTCATTTTTTGGCGGTTTTTTGCTTATAACTCAGAAACTATCAACTTTTCGTAAGTAACCCCAATTATTCAAAATGAAAGTACATAAAATTTCCTACAAATTTCACTATTTAAGTTTTTTTCTCCGACGGACCGTTTGGGCTCAAGCGCTATTTGAAAATTGGCGTATTTCGGCTGTGTCCGCAAAAACCCACTTTTTCCACTCCAAAATTCTAATTTATTATTAATGGCTATCAATTAGTGAATTCCTCCCAGTTCTCTGCTTATATCTTATTTAGATCGTATATGTAGAGGTACAGGTAATTTTTTCAAAAATAAAATAATGTTCAAGTTATTTAATGAAGTCCGAAATTGTACAAATTCAGTTACAAAAAAGTTGAAATTCCAACGAAAAATCTTGAAAAATTATTACATTTTATTATATTGTATTACAATACATATGATCATATATTACATTATTATATGAGCCGTTGTTGTTTAGACGGTCCTGGTTGAGGTTCTTCGAAGGCGGCGAGTCCTGGCACAGGTTCGGGTTGTTCTGTCGTTAGCGTCGGGGCTTGTTCATCTGGAAAATGAATGAGGTGGTGAGAAAACAACGACTTGTGATTGCATCTTAAGGAGAGATGAGTGATTACGAAATAGATTGTGAGATTAGACATACCTTCCGCGTCATGTAAGCGTATTTCTCCAGTCTGTTCTTCGGTCTCTTCTTCGTTAAAGTCAATGCTGTCTTCCGGGAGCTCGACGTTCTCACACAGCTCTTCGCACGATGTGCAGATCGGGGAGTAATGAAGGCCAGCCTTACTGCATCAACAATTGCGTTGGCAGCCTTTTTTACATTTGCAAGAAATGTGCCGAAGTATCGAGTCCGGTGCAGGGTTCAAAGTGGTTGGCACTGGCACGAGACCATTCCTTTTTTTTTTCCAACCCCACTCGTTCGGGTCTCTTTGTTGCTCGTCGAGTGTGGTTTGACCGGATAACCACTGCTGCATCGGAAAGTAAACTCTCAGTGAATGTTGTCGTGCCGCAGCTTCGGTGGGGGGTAGTGAGGCAATGTTGGTTTTACTTTGTATGATGCAGATAAGTATTGCCTGTATCTCAAATCGTTCAAGCTAGTCTCATGTCCTTTCTCATACAGAGCCACGAGAAACACGTTTCCCGCTTCGGCAATCTCGTCCTGGTATGCCTGAGGGTCTTTGAAAGGATCAATGACTGGTTGCAAGTCATTGTTCCTCTGCAGGACTTTAAGAAATTTCAGTTTCCCCTGATTAAACAAAGCAGAAGTGGTGTCACAACCACTCATCGCGTGCAGGAACAATATATGGTCTGATAGGATTTTGTCAGTGGCAAGATGGGGATTGTAGAGGGTTTGAGACATCTTCCTTTTTTCTGGTTTCAAAAAGAAGACGTTCTTTATATCAGGACTACACAGGCCAATCAAAATCACCAAAAGGTCGATATCTTCCTCCACCACTGTCACACATTCATTTGACGGGGCTAACATAAAAGCTGTTGTGATAATTAGGATATCAGCGTCCTCCACAGCTTGCTGTGAATCAATTTTTGCATCATCAAATTTTTCCATTAGCATAGATATCAACCGGCTCTTGTTTTTGGAGTTTGCAAGGAAACTCTCCTGCGAGACAGTGGGCACCATCGATTCTGTAAATAATATTGCAGCATATTATTTTCTTTGCACTCTTCTCAATTGTTCTATGCGCTTGGTGCTTTCACAAGCTTCGTCAGGGTAGCCATCAAAAATGTCAACGGCATTTGATTTGTAGTTCGACTTGACATATGGTACATAACTGCTGCAAATTTCTGCATATGTCTGGCCGTGGTGCCATTTGACCCGGTGTAACAAAAACCCTCCGTCAATGACATATTTTGTATCGCTCAAGTTCCCCTGTTCAGTTGGAGTCTGTGTAAAAGCCCTGTAAAAGCTCGATTTTGTTCCTTTCCTCATCCCATGCTTATCGAAAAGAGAGCGAGGGTAGGGGCTAAGTTCGTAACGAAAAAATTCTCACAGCTCTTCATATGAATGTTTCACGATGGTCATTCGTTGGAAAAGTGTGGTTGGATTGATGACTACATCCCTGTCTTGTATCTGAATAGAGCTATTCATGAGCGCAAGAGGCTGCACTCTTTCGCCTCGTTTGAATTTTACAGCTTGAAAATCACCACCAACAATGCGCTGTATACCTATCATGCCCATCTCCTTGGACAAGTGGTAGTTGATCCTCTCATCTGCGACAACACCTGTACTTAGTGACATTAGTTCAGTGGTCTCTGGATTTTGAAAATACTACATTGTATTGGAAGGAGGAATTAAATGACAGCCTTTAATAATAAATTAAGTTTTGGAGTGGGAAAAGTGAGTTTTTTTGCGGAGACAGCCGAAATACGCTAATTTTCAAATAGCGCTTGAGCCCAAACGGTCCGTCGGAGAATAAAACCTAGATAGTGAAATTTGTAGGAAATTTTATGTACTTTCATTTTGAATAATGGGATTATATACGAAAAGTTGATAGTTTCCGAGTTAAAAGCATAAAACCGCCAAAAAGTGAAAATTTTTACCTTTTTTTTGCATTTTCTTCAATGTTGCGTCACGAAATTTTGTTAACAAACCTCAGATTCGGATTCAGCACCCCCAAAAACATATAAAATGGAAGAAATCAAAACTACCCCAAAATTTTTCCTCTAGGGCCCCTTTTGAGCACAAATTGACTGGACTATTGGGCACCACTAATACTGTATAAATTATAGTATCCGTTTCTTGATCTACTGCCTGTAAAAGTATTTTCTTCTTCAGTAATAAACTAAAGCTAGGAAGCTAACATCGTTACCTACAGTTGGTGTGGAGTGACATCGCTTGGTAACGGTATGATAAACAACGAAATTTTAAGCAACAAATGAAAAAAAAAATTAATAAAAAAGATATTCTAATAGGAGTTAATTGTCTGAAATCATTTTTGGAATAAGCTAAATAAGTGTTATTATTGATTAAAAAGTTTAAAGCAGTATTATACTTATGAAGTAAAAGTCTTACGCTTACAATATAGTAGAAGGTAAATTTCATAAAATCCTTGTAAAATATTTTTAATTATTATAAAATAAATTTCTCTCAGTTTTATAGATATTTATGTGTTTGCAGTGTAAAGAGTGTCAAGTCCAAAATCGTAGTTTTGAGAAAAATGGGGTTGAAAAAAAAACCGGCTTTTGTAAAGTCAGTTTTTTAGTTTAATTTTTAATATTTTTTAAACTAAATTTTTCCAATTTTATTGTTGTTGAGTAAAGAGTGTTAAGTCCTTGATTGGGACATAACCCCTTTAACACTAACATGTTTGCGTTTTGTTTCACATATCCCAAATTTCCCCGATGAATAAAAGTATTTAGGAGTAGAATTGGACTTAGCTTTCTGTACCCTGCAGTAGCCCTTGAGTTTTCAAACATGCCTGGTTTGATAACTCATTTTAGACCATTTTGGACTCAACACCCTTTCCACAGCAAACAAAAATTTAATCTTAATACTGTGCCTAACTCTTTTTTTTCATAAAATTATTTATTTTCTTGAATCATTTTGAGAATTAATGTTATTGCTCATTGTATGAACACAGGTATGGCAGTAAGAGACAAGACGACACACAAAAAAGTACACGCGAGCTCATGCGTAATTTATTGCAATGTTTTGTCTGTAAGTTTTATTTTTAGTTAAGAGTGATTTGGATTGGATCTCTTTTACACCTGTTTTTTAGTCAATCGCCTACGATAGCTGACGATGTTATTGGAATATCAGAAACTACTGAAAGGTTCTTTGGAAGTCGAAGAACTACCAAATACCCACAGTGGTGACCTCAAGAGTAATTTTCATTGTTTTATTTTTGTTGTTCTTTACTTTGAAGTGTTGTAAATAAAACAAATATCAATGCATAAACAACCGTTTTCACAAATGTAAAGATTAATCATTTAAGGTAAAAACTGCCAATAAAACGTATGCATTACCGGCTTGTAATAGGTATTTTAAAAAAACATTAAAATCCAACAAAACTAAATTTGTTTGTTTTACTAATTTATGGATTTTTTAATGCTTTTTTTGGGGGAAAATAAACTTTAAAGTTTAAAATTCTGATAAACATTGTGATGTTCCTTATTTTATTCTACTCAAATTATTTTATCATCCTGAGTTTTTGAGAATGAATTGTTTATCTTAAAGTTTTCAAACATTCCAAATTCCTGTTTAAAATAACAAGAATAAGGGTTGTCATTGATTAAGATGTTTAAAGCAGTATTATACTACTAATGTAAAATGCCTATGTTTGTAGTACAGTAAAGGGTAAATTCCACAAACTCCTCGTTAAATATTTACAATTCCTACAAAATAAAGTTTCCTAAGTTTTACCAGTATTTATTCTATTCAAATAGTTCTATTATCCTAAACTTTTGAGAATGAATTGTTTATCTTAAAGTTTTCAAATATTCCAAATTCCTGTTTAAAATAACAAGAATAAGGGTTGTCATTGATTAAGATGTTTAAAGCAGTATTATACTACTAATGTAAAATGCCTATGTTTGTAGTACAGTAAAGGGTAAATTCCACAAACTCCTCGTTAAATATTTACAATTCCTACAAAATAAAGTTTCCTAAGTTTTACCAGTATTTATTCTATTCAAATAGTTCTATTATCCTAAACTTTTGAGAATGAATTGTTTATCTTAAAGTTTTCAAATATTCCAAATTCCTGTTTAAAATAACAAGAATAAGGGTTGTCATTGATTAAGATGTTTAAAGCAGTATTATACTACTAATGTAAAATGCCTATGTTTGTAGTACAGTAAAGGGTAAATTCCACAAACTCCTCGTTAAATATTTACAATTCCTACAAAATAAAGTTTCCTAAGTTTTACCAGTATTTATTCTATTCAAATAGTTCTATTATCCTAAACTTTTGAGAATGAATTGTTTATCTTAAAGTTTTCAAATATTCCAAATTCCTGTTTAAAATAACAAGAATAAGGGTTGTCATTGATTAAGATGTTTAAAGCAGTATTATACTACTAATGTAAAATGCCTATGTTTGTAGTACAGTAAAGGGTAAATTCCACAAACTCCTCGTTAAATATTTACAATTCCTACAAAATAAAGTTTCCTAAGTTTTATCAGTATTTATTCTATTCAAATAGTTCTATTATCCTAAACTTTTGAGAATGAATTATTTTCCTTAAAATTTTCAAGCAGTCCAAACCACTGTTTGAAATAAGCGGAATAAGAGTTATCATTCAGTAAAACTTTAAAGCAGTATTTTACTAGTAAAGCAAAATGCCTAGGTTTATTTTATACTAAATGGTAAACATCATAAACTCCTTGTCAAATATTTAGAATTCTTATACAATAAATTTTCCTAAGTTTTATCAATATTTATGCTATTCAAATAGTTCTATTGTCTTAAGTTTTTGAGAATGAATTATTTTCTTAAAATTTTCAAACAGTCCAAACTCCTGTTTGAAATAAGCTAAATAAGTTTTATCATTGATTAAAATGTTTAAATCAGTATTATACTAGCAAAGAAAAATGCCCTAGGTTTATAGTACAGTAAATGGTAAATTTCATAAACTCGTCGTTAAATATTTAAAATTCCTATGAAAATTTTTTTTCTAGGTTTTATCAATATTTAACCGTTATATTGTAGCTAACTCTTTTTTTCCCGTGATATATTCTTATCTCACACAAGGCAGGGATTGAAAACAGGGAGCTGAAAAGAGAATCAAACGGTACGTCTACTGAAAAATCACCAAAATACTGTCCTGAAACCTAAACAACAAATTTTGTAAAATCATATTAAAATACTTCCTTTGATGGAAAAAAAGGTGGAAGCTTCTTTCCGCACACGTATATTAAAACACACGTCTCCCGAAAGTAAGAATATCGCTTTGGCATTCGAAAATTAAATTTTTCCGGTGGTGTCCACGCGGTGAGGCAGCAATAAATATGGCATCCCAACGCAGTTTGTACGGGGAGTTCGGAAAGGGGGAAAAAAGGCTATAATATGCCCCGCGCTCCCTTATTTTCGAACGGAAATTTTGCTTATTGATCCGGAGGGCTCGATGTGACAGATGACCAAAGGCGAAATCTTCCGCGTATAAATTTATTATATTATAACATCCATTCATCATCGGAGAATGAATGTGTCTGCGAAAATTGTTACGATGTGTAGTGGGTAAATGTGCGCGTTCAGACTTAGGGCCTGTTCGCATAGAATCCGTCAGCGTTTGCGTTTAAGATTCAGTTGGCGCTTATTGGTTAAATGGGTAAATGATTGGTATTATGATTGGTTAGAAATTTTATGCTGACGCTGACGCATTCTATGTGAACAGGACCTTAATGTATGGAATTACGGGAGAAATATCTCGTTGACTTATAGAATTCTGTCTTATTCATCTGAATGTGATAACACTGTCTTACTCTTACAGGAGGACACTTGTGGACACTCAGTAATGGGCGGATGCATGTCGCTACCCGGCAAGAAAAGTGACACAAGTCAAAAAATGGCAATTTGAAGTTATGTCATTAAAAAATGTGTATGAAGTGCCCGAAAAGCGACACTTCTCTATCTCGCAATTGGTCTACCTGAGGGCAGTTGTATTAGTTTTATTGTAATGCTAGTTCAGGATGTATAGTATTCTTTAAGTTGATTTTTCTCAAATGCTGCATTTTCGAGTTGTGTCACTTTTCTTGCCGGGATGCGATATGTTTCGACCCATTCAAAAGATTTGTCCTGCACAACATACGGCCATATGCGTCTCGTCAGCACTCAGTCTGGTGCTGACGAAGCCTTTTGTAAAGGCGCATAATACTGTATATAAAAAATACGACGTATTATTTTTAGGTTAGTATAATGCTCAGTCAAAATATTGAAATGTCATGTTCATATCGTTGCTAGTCAGTACAGTAAAATATATAACGACCTCAAGAGACAGGAAATCTAGCAAATAATATAAAAAATGTTTTTTAAATGGAAGATTCCTCCCCTCATAGAGACTTAAGATTCTTTTCCCTCATAAAGTCGTTACGATTATTACGTCAAAGAATAAATACTTAAGACTAGGCGTACACAACATACGGCCCGAGAGCTAGATGCGACCCTCTAGCACTCAGTCTGTGGCCCGCGAAGACTTTTGTGAAGACGCGTAATTCTATCAATTAAAAAAATTCGAGGTATTGTTTTAAGATTTATAATATTACGATAGAAATATATAAGCAATGAATATAAATATTTATTTAATTTTTAAAATAATCATTAATTTATGTATTGTTGGGTAAAATTTTATTCGTTTTGCCATCTATTACATTTTCCTGCGTCCCGTAGCAGCTTTCCATAAAGTAATATGGCCCTCGTCACATTTCGAGTTGTGCAGGCGAACAACATATCATTATAAGGCCGAGGAGCATTGGTATGATTGTCACTATGAGCCCTATTGGACTTGTGAATTGTTACTATAGCATTATACTGTACTGTTTTAGTCACCATATCATTATTCTATAGCATATGATAGTTACTATAGTCGCAATAGCATTAGTGAATTGTTCATAGTGACAATCATACCAATGTTCTTCATTCTTAGTTGATTTCGGATTATTAACCCTTAAGTGGTATCCTTGGGTCTGTGAGGCCCAGGAGATAACAGTTTTTGTGTTATCTGATATATAGAAACTAGTTAACCAGTTCACCACTAGTGTACCTTTCTACTAATTTCTGTAGATTGCATTCCTCGATCCTACCTTAGTTTAGTTCCATAATTGAAGCGACAAACAAGTCTCAAAAAGAAGTCTGGCGTCTCATAGACCAAAGGTTATCACTTGTGTTAGTTATTTTCACCATGGACCCGTCTACTTCGAAAAAGGTTTTCAATTTACAGTGCCAAGATGATGTTCAGTGTGTATCTGTTTAAAACATGCGACAATGATGTCAAAATTACAGTTGCAATGTTTAGATTTTTTAGATTCTTATCAGATTTTTTTATCGGTTTTTTATAAATTTTATTATGTAATAAGTTTTTAGTATGTAAAAAAAATAAAATTAATTTCTTTAATTTCAAACTTAGTATGCTTTATTTGATGTCCTAAAACCATTTTCAATGATTAATTAGAGTTTATGTATTTTTGAATTTTTTTTTAGTTTCCTGGGCCTGGCAGATCCAGAGATACCACTGGCGTCTGATAATTTTCAGGTTACTACTGAAGGATTAAGACGCCACCGTTTTACTATCTTTACTGTCTTACTCCTCTGAATATGAAAATGTTCCTATGTTTTGTAAATCTTCATTTCAATTTCTATCATACTTTTGCATTAAATTTTCACTTCCCATACATTTTCCCCAAAATGCTCTCCGTCCAGGACAATGAATTTGAGACAGTCTACTAGCAGAATTCCCATGCTAATCCGCTTCATCAGAATATTTCTTTTAATTAATATGTGTCAACAGCGGTGCGAGATGAACTTTACGTGCAAATAACGAACAAGTATGTTAAGTAAATTTGCGAGCTTCTGTGAACAAATCAATTGGCAGCTCACCCAAACAGGTTTATCCTTTTCAGCCATATTCCAAGCTATAAAGAAATACTTCGAATCTCATGGGAATTAGTTTTAGTCCCATAAAGCAAAGGCTGAACCCAAAGAAATAATTTAAAATTTTATAAATGCTGATTATTTTCAATATTCCGATATCTCCTGTTAACTATAAGTGTAAAAAAACACATTAGGAATAGTACCAATGCGTACAAGAAGTTATCATTTTTCTAAAACTTTCCTGACATTTTTCTTGTTTCTTCTATCTCTTAATGAGATTTTTCCACCTTTCAATGGATGCGTCGACGATTTTTCATGCTGTTTAGGGGCAATATTGCCTCCAGCCAAGCTTTTCTTGAAATTCCATTAACATCGGTTAATGCAGGAATTCATATTAAAACCGACAGTATGTTTAAGGTATGGTAGAAAATATAATATTTTTAAGGAAAAAGTTAGAATAGATTTTAAATGGAAATAGAATGGTTTTGATGTATTTTATTAACACAATCCTTTGTTTGTCATTTTGATCCAATCATACATTTTTATTATCAAAATGTTAAACACAAACGCAACCAAATAAACGTTGCTTCATTCATTTATTATTATAGTGAAACTTCTCTAAACGACCACCCCTATAAATGGCCATATTTTGTTAAGAACCGACTAGACTCCAAAGAGCCAATGTTATGGAAGAAACCTCTTTTCGACCGCCACCCCCCAAAACGGCCACTTATTTCGGAACCATTACTGGCCGCCATAGAGAATTTTCACTGTATTATTATTATTATTATTATTATTATTATAACATTTATAATTATTTCCAAAGACAAAATATAGATAAGAAAAGAAATTAAAAAATAAGGAAAATAGATATCCTTTCACTAAACTAAAACAAATTACAAAATTTCGAAAATATATTTATTTAAAATTTAAATTTTTGACTTCACAGCTTGATTTTTGCGTAGGAGCAAATATGTTTTTTGCGTGCTCCTCGTATTAAGTGAAAAAAAGGTAACGATATATACAAAGTTGCATCTCGCTTTGGCAGCGGGAAATTAAATTTCATACACGCGGAGATATAAAGAGGGTATTTCCAGGTAGTTTGTTAGAAAAATGTGAAAACCCCATAGTTAAACGTCTTAATGTGCCCTTGGAAAATGTGAAAAAGTGGGTGCCCCTTGGCGTGGTTTGGCGATTTTTTTTTTCAAAAATTCGCCAAAATAATGATAAAAGACGACGGTGACGGGAACATAGCGGACATCAAAATGACATGTGTATACAGAATATACATCCTGATTTAGGCAATTTAAACATCATAAATATTTCAGAATAAAATAAATGATATTCTTTCCTTATAACTTCAGCTAAAGAACAGGATACAGTAATGCAAACAATAAAACCAAAACTTGCACTAATGATAAAAACTCATCAGTCGAAGGTTAATTTTCGACTGACAAAAAATTGCTGACGACTGTCACTGAAGAAAAATCTGTGAAATAGAAACCTGTCATCCACTTATAAGACTGACGCTAGAACATATAAGATAACAATAAGTTTGGCACATTTATTGCCGGCGTTAAAAAGAATACAAACTTCTTTACAAGAACCTAATTGAAGAATTCTAGTTAAAGATTTGTAATAATTCCTAATTGAAGAGCCTAACTGAAGAATTGCCTACTTCTTTACAAGAGCCTAATGTTATTTTGATTCTGGCAAGTTTTGAAAACTTCGCCAAACTATTCCAAGGGGTGGCCACTTCTTTACATTTGCCGTGCCCTTTATGCGAGATGTATAAAATGGTTGCTTTTTGATACTTCTTGTTAGTATTTGACAAATGTCTGGTAAAAAAAAATCAACATGAACCACACACGGCTCCAATTTTTTTGTTATTGAACGCTTATTAAAAGTAAAAATATGTTTAAAAGGAAGTGGCAAAATGTTTGATATGCTAGGCAATAAACATTCACTCCCACTTCACTCGTCATCATTATTGTAGAAAGGAATAACTTGTAATCTGTACCAAAACCAACAGAAATGCATTTGATGGGGATTCGTATGGCTATATTGGCGACTGTTTTAACTCGATAAATTAGCCGGCAACCATTTAAAGTATTTTTTTTTCTAACACTGCAGGTACTTCAGAACATTGATCCATTCTCACCACGAATTCATTGGCTACTTTATTGTGGAAGCACCATATAGGTGAGCCGATACTGTTCCCTCTGAGGGGACATAATGTGAACGTCGATGCCTTATCCGGAAATCGAAGCCGAGCCCACACCATTGAAACCTGAGACATTAACACGATGCAGGCAGCATATTATTAATTTTTTGTTTTATTTTTTTAAGAATTTGAGACAAATTTTTCCATTGTCTACTTCTACCGAAAAAAGGGTCCGAGGTAGCCTAGTGATAGCGTGTCGGCTTTCGGCGCCGAAGGTGCTCGGTTCGAATACCATCAAGCGCCATTAAATACCTTTGTGTCTAAGCCGGATATGGTCACGTTAAATCAGTAAAACGGAAAGTCTCTTTGTGAGGTCAGATGGGGTGGGAGAGGATACGATACCCTGAGATGTCAGTCCTGGGGGGTGCTCTGTCAAATCTGAAGTGGCACTAGCTAAGGCGGACTCCGACCCTTGTGGTGCTAATTTAAACCGGAGCCACCCACCTAATCCCGCAAAGCCTGTATTCACCTGGACTAGAACTTCTGGTCAGGGGACATTTGCAATAACAACAACAAAAACCTTAAAAAGCTTTTTTATGATTATTAAATCCTCTAGCTTGATAATAAAAAACGTCTAAAAATGATAATATGAAACGTCAGAGTATTTTCAAGCTAAAAGGTAGTCATTGAAAAATATGTTTCAAGCGGCTGCCTACAGCACCTGGGTACAGGTACCAGTACATTCTGTTACTAGGGCGCGGTGACCCAGTTGGCAAGAGCAGCGGGCCAGTGATCTGAACGTTGCAAACCACCGCCGTGTTCACTAATGGTGGCCGGGGCACATAAAATAGGTCATGGCTGCAATGTCCTTCAAGTTCTCAAATTTATCTCTGGAGGTGCGGGGTCAAGTGTTCCGGTCTTATCACTTGACTCTGTTCAAAATTACGGGACCTGTCACTTAACGAAGTTGGACTCCTACCCTTGTGGTGCTAATTCAAAACAGGAGTCGCCCCTTTCAGCTCAATAGCCTATTAGGACCTGGTGAATGGAATCTCCAACCAGGAGGCATTACCAACAACAACAACATTCTGTTACTATATTTGTTTCTGAGACAAGGTAGCGTGGGTTAAGCTCCATTAGCTCGATATTGTAATCGCTTTTCCGACTGCTACAACTTATTTCAAAAATGTTAATACATGCCTCATAATTCAATATTGCATTTAAATATTTACAAACAGCCCATGAAATTTGCTTTTTATTCTGATTCTCTCTATCATATTAAATTCTTTATGGCTTTACCCTCCCTTATTACAGACACAGTAAACCCGATATTGAAAACTGAAAAGGGAAAAAAATCCGAAGCCATGTGCATATTGAAAAATCAAGAAAGGGATTTTTCCCGAAAACCAAACAAGGAATTTTTTGTTAAAAAATCATATTAAAACGCTCCTCTTGATGGAAAGAAAGAAGGATTCGTCGTGAACCAAACATATTAAAGAAAAGAGCAACAGGAGACCTGAAAAATATCTCTTTGGCATTCGAAAATTAAATTTTTCCGATGGTGTCCACACGTGTCAGTAATAACAAAATAGAGCATCACGGAAAAAAGTTTGTTCACGTATGCGTAAGTCAAACATTTTAATATGCTCCAACGTATGTATGTTTGTTTGAAAATGAAAAGAAAACGAAGTCATCGCCTTTTGACCCTTGGCTGTCTATTACAAGGCAATCGAGAGAAAGATTTCTATCACATGATCTAATTCTTAAGTAACAGAGAGAAAAGAAGGATTAATTTTTTGAATAAACAGTGCACAGCTCTGACGTCATATCTATTAAGATGTTTTCTCTCGTTTAGCTTGTGACTGATATACCCTGCTCATGTTTCATGTAATGATTAGCACAAATTCTCTTTTCAGCCACATTTGAAACGCTGTATTCGTATTCCTTTTTAATCTTAAAATTTCGGTCAAATATGTGCCCTTGATTATGAAAGTGGTCTATGCCAATGATTCTCAAACGCTGGTCCACCGGTCCGTGGAAAAATTTGACCGGTCCTCGAAGATTTTTACCTGTCCGCGTTAAAATAAATCTTATTCATACAATAATAATAATAAAAAATTTTTGTACAATATTTTTTACGTTAATACCATAATTTTAGGATATAAAATCCAAAATTTTGTCTTTGAAGGTTGGCAACACTGGAGTGTGCTCACATTTGTCACTTGTTACGTCTCGCATTTTTTTTTTTACTGGACGGATTGCTCACAGCAGAGAAAGGGTTCCAATAATAATATGACGGTAATAAAAAATAAATTTAGAAATCGGCTTTCGTTTGTTTCAACGCTCCGACTTTGCTTGCCTAATTTAGAACCCACAATTGAAGAGTTAATTGAAGAAGAGTGGCAGCAATCTTCTCATTAACACTATATGCCAAATAAACGAAAAATATAGATATTTAATTTTGTAGTAATCAGAGGACTAATTTTTTTGTTTTGTTTCTATATGAAATGATTTTGTGATTATTTTTTATAATTGTCTATGATTTTTCTCAAACGTTTATTTACTTATATATAATAATTGCAATAATTACTTATCTTCACATTTGAATATTATTGGAAGTAAATGATAATAAAAGTGTTGCATTTAACTTATGTAAGAGTTCTTTAATACCTAGTAAAGTTTTTTTGTTAAAAAAAAAAAAACCCACTGGTCCGCGAAATTTTTTCACAAATTTTACCGGTCCGAGGGCCAAAAAAGGTTGAGAAACGCTGCTCTACGCCATTGTGCCGGTGATTACGAAAGTGGTGTAAGACAAGAATCTTAATAATAATAATAATAAAAATTTAAAAAAAAAGAGTTTTCATGTTGCATTCTTTTACATTACCGTAATCTGAAGCAGTGTTTGCACAAATTCAAAAATTGAATGTAAGTATTTTCTGAAATATTTTATTATATAGTATAAAAATATTTTTTGTTAGTTGAAACTCAAACTTTCAAATATCTCGAAGCGAAAAATATATGACTTACACCACTTTTGTAATCATCGGTGCAATGACCTCTTTTAAAATCAAGGACACATGTCCCAGTTTGTGTAAAATAGTTGATAAGCATACGTACTTTACTGTATGTACTTGCGGTATCTTATTCCAGTACAGACCGAAATAATAATCCCAAAATACAGTTGTAAAAGTGAATATTTACGACTCTAACAAATTAATTGAAGACCAGCTATGTTACCCCTATTACGTGCAATTTGTATTTTATTTTTATCTACTTTCTTTTGCTATGCAAGAATAACGGGCACATAGATTATCGGCATATTAGTGTAATCGTATTTTTTCAAAAATGTCATTAAATCTGTAACTTTTTTTTAAACTTGACCTTTGTGAGACTCATAACGATAAACAAACGATTTCAACAATAGGAAGAGAGAAAAATGTATCCGATTATCGTGTGTGTGTCTATATACATGTCGTCAAATATTGCCAAAAGTCATAAGTTTCGTTTGCTTCTATATATATTTACAAGTATATCTAAGTTTTTATGAATTTTTATGAGTTATGACTTAGCTTTGTGATGCCATACGAGGACTGTCTAACATCAGAAAAATATTAATGAATTCAATAAAGAAATATAGACTTTTACAGTATAAAACTGGGAATTTAAGTTTATTTTATCTTACTTTACCAACTTTTTTTATAATAGAGTTTACCAGTTATCATGCAAATCCGTGAGTTAATACGCATTTCTGTGTAATTACAAAGATAATCTAATTCCTACGGGGTTTTTGCGATTTTAAGTAAAAAAAAATGAATTCAAATATGTCTATAAAATCCAGTATGTATCTAAAAACTCATAAAAACTTAGGTATACTTGAAAATATATATAGAAGCAAACGAAACTTATGACTTTTGGCAATATTTGACGATATGTATATAGACACACACACGATTATCGGATACATTTTTCTCTCTTCCTATTGTTGAAACCTTCGTATAAGTCAACAAAAGCGAAAGGGAATCGCGAGCGTTGCAGAGACATTTCTGGTCACAGTTACAGGAGACGTTTCCCACGCCTCCACAGTGACGTCATTTAATCTCCGGAAGCACAATGGAGAAGGAAAGGCATCTCATTCAACAGGTCCTGATGACTCTCGAGCCAGGCAGGTACGAGAAGCAGACAGAATCAAATTTGCTGCTCCAACGAAATTGCTTTTGATCTTACCAGGGGAAAACTTCCCGGGTGTGTGTAACGAACGAGCACGAACGCATTTTGTAGTGTGCCCTCTAAGAAGCGATAGCTATATTAAAACCGGCCCTAGTATAGAGTTCTCCTCCTCAAATACATTTCTCATATCACTTCATGGAAGGGATGTTTGCTGGGACAATATTTATTGAGACGGTCGCAGAAAAATTTTCATTTTGAAAGGTCCAGGTGTAATTTCAAACACTGAGCTCCGGCCCTTTTTTTAAGACCCCGCCGGTTCATTTGGCTTTTATCTGCTCGCGACCTCACCGCATTCTTTGTGCCCGGAGTTGCCCTTGGCATTTTGCAAACAAGAAGTTTGTCATCAGACATTTAAAAAAAATTCAAGCTATTTAAAATTAGTTGTAGGGATTTATACAAAAGTGGGACACTTCTTAAGGAGAAATTCTCGTTTGTAAAGATTCGCTTTAGGAGTGTAATATTTGAAGTAATGTCGAAGACTGTGAACTGAATATAGAGTGCTAATATGTAGAACGTCGAGCATATCTTGTTTTTTTACACATAGTGATTTCGAACGAGTATAATTCATTACGTTTTCTATCATCGTTCATTTAAGCTGATCACTAACTTGAACTTTTATTTTTGCCTTATTATCGGGCGTCTGATATGCAGTTAATGCAATTAAAACGACAACTTATCCTCGCCACTTAAATACATAAAAAGCAATTAGCAAAGATGAGAACTTGCAATTTAAAACTGAACTTGTCAGTTTGGACCGCAATATATATACAGGGTGATTCTTTTTTAAACTGACACTACTCAGAGCCATCTGTAGCGCGATTATCAGCCGGAATTCAGCCAAAATTGATAGAGGGACTAAGGACGACATAGGAAAGAGTTTCCGTAGAAAAAAAAATTAGTTCAAAAATTCGCCGATAGGGGAAGATATGGCGCTCTTGTTGTCGGCGCACCCGAGAATTTGCATAAAAGGCAAGTAAAACATCTAAATACAAATTCACGACTATGTAGTCGACAGCAGTATTTCGGGCTATAAAGGGCGGAATCTGTTGCGCCTTCGCTTTACAGAAGAAAGGGTCATCAGTCGCTTTTTTCCACTTAAATAGCCACCTTGCTCCCCGGACCTAACCCATGGGACATTTTTCTGTGGGGTATTTAAAGTATAAGATGTATCTTGGTAAAGTCCCGAACTTGGCGGCCCTAAAGGACAACATATCCTGGACTTTGATGAACATTCCTGGTGACATGTTACACTCGGCCGTTGAGAACGTAGTGTTCAGGATCCAGTGTGTCGTCCACCAGGACTGTGTTCACATTGAAGGAGGGAGAAGTGAATTTGCTGCATAAAGTGGTGTTGCAGGGAAATTTCTTTGTTATTCATTTGTCTGCTTACAGCCTTTTCGGTATTCATCTTTTTCGGTAATCTTTATAGCCCGAAATACTGGCGCTGCTGTCGACTACATAGTCGTGAATTTGTATTTTGATGTTTTACTTACCTTTTATGCAAATTCTCGGGTGCGCCGACAACAAAAGCGCCATATCTTCCCCTATCGGCAACTTTTGGGACTTTTTTTTTCACGGAAACTCTTTCCGTGTCGTCCTTAGTCTCTCTATTTTGGTGGAATTCCGGCTGATAGATCGCACTACAGATGTCTATGAGTACTGTCAGTTTAAAAAAAATCACTCTGTATATATATATATATATATATATATATATATATATATATATATATATATATATATATATATATATATGTACAGTGGAATCTCGATCTATCGTTTTTCAAGGGTCCGACTGAACTGAATGATAAATGCGGGAAAACGATAGATGCGGGAACATAACAAAGAAATATGACTGTCGGGGACTTAGTGAAATAAACGAAACATACGGGAAAACGATGATTCGGGGAACGATCCGAGATTCCACTGTATATATATATATATATATATATATATATATGTACAGTGGAATCTCGATCTATCGTTTTTCAAGGGTCCGACTGAACTGAATGATAAATGCGGGAAAACGATAGATGCGGGAACATAACAAACAAATATGACTGTCGGGGACTTAGTGAAATAAACGACACATACGGGAAAACGATGATTCGGGGAACGATCCGAGATTCCACTGTATATATATATATATATATATATATATATATATATATATATATATATATATATATATATATATATATATATCTTGCGATATAGACGGTGGTTGAATGCACAAATATCGCCAGTCCCAAAATAGTTACTTAGACAGAAACACGAGTCAACTTAAGGATAATAGTCTGCAAAACGGAGGGTGATAATATGAAAGGTTCAACAGACTTCATAGTACAATGCAGGAACGCGCAATGCGTCAGATGGTTGTTGGTGAGTTATTTTTAGCACAGCAGCCATATTTTGTAATGAAAGCATCAAACTAACCTACTAAGAGCAGAATTTGATCGGAAAAAACATGTCGTTCTGCCTCTACGGTCAATAGAGAGAACTGAAGCATGTTTAAGTGGCAGCATCAGGGCCCTTTTATTTCTGCGAGGTAATTAATGACTGCCCAGAGTTACTTAAATAGCGTTAATGGTTAAAGATGTAGGAATCAATAGTAAGAATCCTCATAGTGCCTGTTGTTTTAATAATACAGCAGATCTGCCCAGAGGAAAGATCTTCCTGTTCCCTAGACAGTGAGTTACATTTCAAGGTGATGAGAAAGTGCAGAATTGTAACTGTGTTCACACGCACATGAGAAATGATACTGCATGTTCTGTTTAAATGGATTACGTCATGTGATCTACCCTATGTATAAAAAAACACCAAGGAGGAATAGATATCTTAAAAAAAGCCCACCCTCCCACCTTTCAGTTTTCGAATCCAAAGAGATTTTGTAACAGCAAAAGCATTAAACTGATTAAAATCTTGAAGATGTGGATTTTCTCCTCAGTAGACGAACAGCCTTCATGTTTCGCCACTCGCGATATTTCTTTCGAGAATTCGATGAAAAGGAACACTTTTGGATATTCCGAGAAGATCTGAATTGTTTCTTGATTATATTGAAAACGATAGAGATTCTAGTGTGCAAAGTTTCTCCTGTTTTAAAAAAAATGAATAAAATGAAGTATGATAATTTTTTTCTGAATTCAATGCAACACTTCATAAGAATTAATTAATATAATTATTAGTAAAAGGTTTATATTTGTTTGTTCCATTTTTTGTCAGTCAGTTAGTAACAGAAAAACTGTCGGTTATTTATTAACTAAAATTTACGTCACGTGACACACGTACACTTTACGTTAGTGTTCTGATGTCATAAATCTTTTACCCTGAAACATATTCGTTAATATGAAAATATTATATCTTTCGATACAAAAATTTGACATCTTTCTTTCTCTACATAACTTTCTGCATTTTCTATCATAAATGTATATCGTCCATTGTTTATATTAACAACAGAAATTTCTAGCCTTTGATAGACTTTGAAATCTAGAATGTAATATTTGTACATCAAGGTATAAGTGTTTTTAGGGTACTCAAAGGTACTCTAAAATTGATTGAGTTTACAAAGGGTTCATAATTTAACTCAATTATCCTTTCTGAAACGAAGAAAACTCAATCAAAATTTGATGTAATATTCTGCAGTCAGAGTTTTGTTTCAATAAAGTCAGTTCCTCACAAAAAGGTACTTTTGATAAACATAGAACATTTCTGTTATTTTGAAAGCACTCAAAATACATTGTCGTGTGTTATTTCGGAAATAAACTTATGTCCTCATCCTTTTCACCGGACCCATTTGTAAACTTTTTTTTCTAATTGAAAGAAAAATATGGATAATGCAGGATTCGAAACCACCATTTTTGACACCTCGAGATAGCCTAACCATTGAACTGTCCGTGACATAACAAAATTTTTTAAAGTTCTACAACCGCTGAAAGAGATCAAGGAACCACATCTCTCCCATAGCATTCCTCCATGATTTTAAAAGTTAATACGCAGGAAACATAAAGATGGGAAACATTTTTTGGGGGAAAGTCATGGACATAAAGTAAAGAAGTATAGATAAAGCAATAGATCTAATATTTAATGAATTTAAATAGTCTTAAATCGAAGGAGGCCTAAATTTTTCCTAAATTAAAATTTAATGAACTGCTATCCTTTGAATTAAAGTAATTAATCCAAATAAACCGCAAATGGTTAATTACCATTAGTAAACTTAGATTACCATAGTTTAGATTACCATAGTATGGCTTTCAGAGGTAAGCTCTTACTTCAGAGAAGGTCACGACTGGAGTAAGAGGGCAGATGGCAAAAGCATTGTGTTACCACTTGTAAAAGCAATACCCACGGCGTGAAATTATTAAAGGTAATGCGGAAACAAATAAAAAGTAATACAAACTACTGGAATTTCTCACCGTATGTAATCCTCTTTGCAGAGTAGGAGGCCAGCCCTCGAGAAGCAGGATTTTCCAGCATCGGCTAGGGTCACCCTGCAGATACTGCACTTGAGGCAGCTCGTGTGCCAGTACCTGTCGACGGCGTAAAGTAGGTACCTATCCCGGATGGTTTTACCGCACTCCCAGCAAGACTGGGAGAGGGACTTATCACAGTACTGACTTTCCATGCTGATAACTAGTGTGTCACCAGGTCTGGAACCATCTGGAAAGGAAGTATAGAAATCTGTCAAACTCATGCTCGAACTTGATTACAAATATATACGTATGTTTGAGAAAAACGATGACCTTACAGGTAAAATAAAAATAAATTAACATTGATAGAAAAATCACTTAGAAATGTTGACTTAAACTGTATACTTTTATAATAATTATTCATATAGCACATTTATATCTTGCAATGAATTTTTTTCCAAACGATCTCAATGATTTTTGTCTACGTTTATGCTAATGAATAAATAAATGTTGTTAAGGAACCAAAATATTAAAACGCACCATATCTACCTACCTGCCTGCATATATATATATATATATATATATATATATATATATATATATATATATATATACACACACACCTAGAAATCTTTGAGTACAAAGCTGGTAATTTTCGGTGCTCTTGCATACACTTGACTACAGCAGTCAAGGTAGCGTGCGCTCCAGTAATAAATTATTGAATTTTTGGCTCCCAGCTTCCATTAATTAGGGGAACCGAGTGAAGCATTTTTTGACTTCTAAAAGTTACCCGTTTTAGTTTATTGCGCAATCTACGACTCCTTTCAAATGAACCACTTTTTAAAAAATGTTGACGTCGCGCAATCAAAACAAGTTCTGAAAGTTTGACAACAAAGAAAGGTGGAAATCACGCGATGGCTTTTCGCTTATTTATTTTTTTCCTTTTTAAGGTTCTATCGCATCAGTTTCAGGATGATTGACGTGATCATTATTCTAGAGTGATTAATAAGGGATGTGGCGTCAGGCGTCGAAGCAAAGCTGCTGTGATTGTCGATCATGCGAAAGTGAGGTGTGGTGGGGTGGTCGATTGCGGCTATGAGAGATGGCATGGGACCATAGTTTGCAAGGCAGTATAAACCAGCTCATGTAAAAGTGAAAGTAACTTCAAAATGAACCAACCGATGCTAAAATTAGAACTCCCAACATGGAGTTTCAGTTAGCCCTTCCTATCGTAAAATTCCGAAAATAGTGACTTTCCCATATATAAACCTCGTTAAAATATCTTTTAAGGTTGCTGTGTATTATTAACACTATTGGATGCGCTCACCTCAATGTTCATAGTATGGAGAAAATGTGTCCAAGAATTGCCGACTTGGATTGAAAGGTTTTTTTAAAATTGTACTCCGTAATAGAGACAGAAATTGTACAACTTGGGGCCTTTTTTCTTTAAAAAAAATCAAATATTTTAAAATTTAAATTACTCGGGGGAAAAATCTGGTGTAGTGTGTTTTAAACGCTCATAAGTTACTTTGGTGGGCGAAATTTATAAAAAGAACCCTGTTGCAAGGGGCAGAAAAGTTAGGGATACCTGAAAATACCATTTTTATTGGACCATTAGCATTTATGCAGTTGTAAATAGTAGACACATTTTCTCCATAGGTTAACACTGAGGTGAGCGAATCCAATTGGGTTAGTACATAGCAGCCTTAATGTACATACTCTTTGTGTAATGTAAATGAATACTCTTATAAACCCCACTCGTTCTTCAAAAGATTTAGTCGTACTTCTTTTACAGCCTAACGGTGGTGGGACTAACTTCGAGGGTGCCTTTTATGTGCCTATTTATAACGCTGAAGACGGGCTGCTGCGAAAAGATGCCAAGCGAGCCGTTTTTCTGATGACAGATGGGGAACCGAACATTGCCAATCCGGATATCACGCCTCAAGACGTAGCCAGGATCCTCAAAAACAATCACGGTGAGCTTACTCTCATCCAACACCCTTTTTATAATAAGAAAGTTTTGCCATAAAGGAAGTTTTGAAATCATAGCATTCAAAGCGAAAAAAATAGGGTTAGTACAAAGCTGCCTTAAAACCTAAGTAGAAATTGGTCTTCCTCTGTATTCGTATACAGTCGAACCCCGTTATAGCGAACCTGGGATATAACGAACTCCCGGATATAACGAACGAAATTTTTGGTCCCGCCGTTTTCCTATTCTATTTAATGCTAATTTACCCTTTTATAGCGAACCTCCGAAATGTTAAGAATCGGCTATAACGAACCTTTTTTTTTCAGTCGACTGATTTTATTTTTTTTTAATTTTTCCGCAGTTGTGAAAACATGACTTCGACTCTGATTTCATATGGAAATGTATGTCAGCTAGTAAAACACGGAGTAAATCAGCGATAATCTGTTTATTCAAGGGTAGAAACATCTAATCCCGCCAGTAATTCGGTAAGCGAAACCACAGTAAGAGGAGGGAGGGGAGGGGAAAGGTTCACCAAACGCTAGAGGAGAACAAGTAAAAGCATGAACAGTATAGCATATGCCCACCCGAGAACAAGGGGAAAGGTCAGCTCAGGGTCGAGCCGGAAGATTCATTTCCACACGCAGGTGGAAGGGGAGTCATTTCATCTAATTCACCTATTTGAGTGTTTATCACAAGTTAAAAATTCGCTTTTAAGAAATCATTAGGTACATCATGTCGAGCAAGCGTAAACCATTCTGCATCGAAGAAAAAGTAAATATCATAAGAGAAATACAAAATGGAGGTAGCCAAGTTGACATTTGCCGAAAAAAAGATTTATCGAAATCTACAGTTGGAACAATATGGAAAAACAGAGAAAGCATACTTTCTGCTTTCGAGAAGAATTTGAACTCCAAAAAAAATGAAGAAAAGCTGACCATCAAGAAGTGGAAGAAGCTTTATTAAAATGGTTCAGCATTCAAAGAAGCCAAAATGTACCAATTTCTGGGCAAATGCTTCAGTCAAAAGCTGATGAATTTGCCAGTAAATTTGGAATTCCATTTTCGTGTTCTAATGGATGGTTAGACAGATTCAAGAAGCGGAACAACATATCTTCCGGAAAAATTGTCGGAGAATCGGGAGATGTTTCAGCATCCAACATCGATAAGTGGAAAGAAAATATTTGGAATGACATCTCTAGTGAATATGACGAGAATGACATATTTAATGCTGATGAAGCTGCACTGTTTTACAAGATGACACCAAACCAGACATTAAAATTTAATGGAGAGAAATGTAATGGCGGAAAATTGTCGAAAGACAGAATCACATTTCTTGTGTGTGCCAATATGAGTGGAACTGAACGTCGTAAGCTTCTAGTAATTGGAAAATCTAAACACCCCAGATGCTTCAAAAATATCAAACGGCTTTCTGTTTCTTATGAAGCCAACCGTAAGGCGTGGATGACTAAGGAACTGTTTGAAAAAGAACTTCGAAAGTGGGATCGTGAACTTTCAGTTAAAAAATTGAAAATTCTACTTCTGCTTGACAAATGTAGTGCACACAAAAACGATAAACAGTTACAATCGATTAGAATTGTACTCTTTCCCCCGAATGCAACTTCTGTAGTACAGCCTATGAACCAGGGTGTCATCAGAAGCCTTAAATGTTATTACAGGAAGCAGCTCATTTTACGAATTTTAGAAGGATATGATAAAAATGTAAAATGTGACGTTTCTCTTCTTGATGCACTTATAATGCTCGAAAAATCTTGGCGGCTTGTTACAGATTCTACAATTAGAAAATGTTTTCGACATGCTGGCCTAGCAAAGAATGTTGAAGAAGAAGATGATGAAGATTTACCTATCGCGATGTGGATAGATAAACACAATATTTCCTCATTCTCGTATTGTGACATGCAATTGTTCGAAACATTTGATGATGAAATCATTACATGTGAAAATCCGACTGATGAAGATATTGTGGAAGAAATTAAAATGAATCATTCTGAAATCGAATATTCTGCATCTGATGCTGATGAAGAGGGGCACATAAATGATGAAATTCCCACCATCTTAGATGCTACAGCAGCAATGCGTGTAATTAATAAGTTTTTTTCCACACAAACAGTGGAAGAAAGAGTGTTGCAGTCATTTGACGTACTGGACAAGGAAATTCATATAATGTTTTTGAAATCGATATCACGTCAGCATAAGATTACAGAGTATTTCTGTAACAAAACAGTGAGGAAGAATTAAAGGTACAATGAATTTATATCCATTTGTCTTTAATTTTTAATTAGTTAATTTAGTATTGTATCAGTTTAATGTTATCGATTTTAGTCAATTTAATTCATTAATGGTCATTTTTAATAGATTTTGTCGTTTTTTAATACATCATTATTGAATACACATAACAACTAATGAGTTATACATTTTGTGAACATTTTTCTTAACGGTTCGGATATAGCGAACCAAAACTTTGGTCCCTTGAAGTTCGTTATAACGGGGTTCGACTGTATATGCATTTTATTTAAAATATGTATGATGCCATGTAACTGATACACCTACAAATTCATGTATATAATCAGTAGTCAAATATTAAAGCCAAATGTCATACATTAGCATTTAAAATTTGGTGTTTTAAATGTATAGTGCGTAGTGATTTTCTGTATAGGAAGTGATCCATTATTATTGTTTACATCCTATGTCAATCCAAGTCAGGAGACTTAATTTTTTGTGACTTTTGTTTTGATACTCAGTTGTCAAATGTGTGCTAACTAAATTTGATTACTATAAGATTATTAGAATTTTGGATAATATCCGTTATTTTTTACATTAAGTCAATTTGTGGTCTAATTAATAAGTTGGCATCAATTCTCGAGTTTATAAAATCTAAGACACAGGCTTCAAATATTTTAGTAAGCTAAAGCTAGAAGATTTACGTACAAATAAAATCTTAGATACCACATTTCGAACCCTACATCCAAGTCCTCTTTGTTGTCATTTTGCTCTTGTACCAATATGCTTTCTTTAAAGGTATAAGGAAATTTATTAAGTCCATAATGTCTAGGATTGTATTTGCTAGAAAACAATTTACAACGAGGAAGTGGCTCCAAATCCTAGTCATTGTACTGCAAATGAGATTAATGAATCACATAAAGTGCAGATAAAAGCTACAATAAAATGACTGGTTTTTATGTTTTATTTTTTAAACATTTTGGTTTGTTTGGATAGTTTGCTTACTTCTATTTAAGATGAATATTATGGGTAATATTCAAGGCAGTTGATTTTGATATTATGGGGTTCAATTTTAATTTGATTATGAACTTTTAAACTTTTAAATCCCCCAATAAATTACAACTTAATACTAACTTTAAGAGAGTTTCCGACAGTCAAAATCTAGGTGGGTAAGAGGATCAGACACGTTTTGTCTTAATGAACGAAACATAGATACAGAAGACTAGAGCATAAATATGTGAAGAATGGTAGTTAAAATGTCAGAACTGACGTAACATTCCCGCAAACAGTATTACGTAGCGTTGTATATAAAAATCCTCCTTTATTTCATAAGCGTTCAACCGTAAAAAGGTTTTACAGAGTACCTTGTAAAAGTAAATTACTACGACAGCCTTAAAATATAAGATTCAAATTTAGAGATTTCTTATGCACCGTGCGAACGTTGAACGTCAGAAATTCCACTGCTTATTTAATCTTCCTTTTTGAAAATTCATATATTTCATACACAGATAGATAGTAAACAGAAACCAGCAACATGGTTCAGTACAATGTCGTCAATCGCAAGTTCATTATTTACGTATGTGCTGAACTTTACAGTGAAGCTCAGAATATTGTGCGTGCTTACTTGACAATTACAGTGGCATTAAGAGATAATTCAAAGGTTCATGTCCGTGACTGCGTGTAACATACGGGTTTGGGAATACAAGAAGTAGAAACGAAAGGTTTCAAATAAGTAGCAGCCCAGCACGTTCAAATTCAAATTTCACATAATTTGATCCGCATATTTTACGAAATGAAAAAATTTCTTATAAAAACTAGCACATGTTAATAGAAAATTATTTCACATTTGTTATAATTTTTATAAAAACAAGATTTCACATAATAATTACTTCCGTCAGTTGAAAATTAAAATAGTTTGTTTCAAATTTTTTATACAAGAGGAAGGATTCGAGTAAACATGACAACTCAAAATTTATGTACTAATTTATATCACGTGTTTTCATGACTGAAAGATAGTACTTATCAGTTGAAATTTAATATTAGTTTGTCGCACACCTTTTAAGAAACAAAAATGCTATAATAAATAATAGCAAAGGTTTATTTCAAATTTAACACAATTTGCAACAATAATTTTATTTTTCCCGCTAAATTTGTCACATAAAGCTCGATATGCATAAAAAATAAACCGAAAACAATACACTCTATAAGACATTTACTTATTTTACTTGATGACACTTATTCAAAATAGTAAGGAATCTTTAAATCAAAGAGAACATGACAGTTTTCCCAAATGTAAACATTCTGATAGAACATTAATGCTGAATAAACCAAATTTTACTCCTTAAAGAAGGGCTGGGGCCAACTGTTCCTTCGCCTGAACTAAAGGTTCAGCTCCAGTAGCTATATTTTCTTAAAAATACACTCTGCAAACTTTTTCCACTTTGAAAACATTTCCCTTTTTTTGCAAATCGTGTAAACGAAATAAGTTCTCCTCAATAAATGGAAACAAGCCGATAAAATCTCGGATACGGTGCCTATATTAAAGGAACGGTGTCAAATAAAGCAAGGTGGCTCAGCTCTGTAGTCCCCCTGTCATACGAGGGAATTGTGTCAGTCGAGGGAAGCTCGTCGCTCTGATGTTAGCACTTCTAAGGGATTCCCTTCTAAGCTCAAATTTTATTACCAATTTCGGTACCACTAAACTTTTAAAAGGAAGCGAACAGTTGAAAATGCAAATAGACCTTTCGCAACAATTCATACCCTTGCGGCTATAACACCACAGAATCCTCAAGGAAGGGAAATAAAGGCTGTAACTAGAGAAATGGGCGCGTTGAATTTTCTTCAGACTTGTTTTCAAATGTTAAAAAAAGGTGTGTGTGTGTGTGTATATGAGAGAGAGAAAGTGATGTGTAGAATACAACGTAATTCTCTTGTAATCTTCGTGATTGATATTTTATTAAAATTAGACATAGTTAGATTAAAAGGATAATTAGAAATAATTTTAAAAACTGTATTTTTATGAGCCATTGAAAAGTTGCATTCTTTTAAAAATTTGAATTCTACTCATCGGAAAAGGATTTCGTTTTACTATTCGATTCTTTTAGGTAAGAGATAAATTTTGCTTAAAGGAAACATCCATTTTTCTGAAATGCAAAGAAGAATGACGCAAAGGGAAAAAAACGTCCTTAAAAAAAAAGAATGATATTTGCCAGTGAAACATTCAAATACAATTTGCAAATGATTACTCCAACTTCGGGACAATTTATCTAATGTTGTAAATCAATGCGAATTTTTTAGTTGTTCATTTTATAAACGCTCTAGTTATTCTTCAATGTAGTTGTTGTCTCTTACGTTGAAAACGTCTGAATTTTAACAAGCATAAAGTCACTCTATTCCTTTAACTATTTTGCACCAACTCTTAAGGTGCGGTTGCAACCCAAAATATCACGCTTGGATTAGGATAAATATGACGCATCAGAATGCACCCTTCCAAACGTCGTTCCTCATTATATCTCCGAACAAGCATCTAGCCATTGTGCTTGTGTGGATTGCCTCTAGACTCGTCAGAAAACATAATATGCTCCAATTCAGAGCTTCATAACATCGCTTTTGGCACTATTGGGGCTCCTGATGTCTTTTGTATAGGCTTAAAGGAAGTCACATTAACTAACGCCGAAGAACAAGCCCTCGCTGCAGCATTCGTTGGCATACAGTGCTGTCAGACATCTCCTGATATGTCATTACGCTCTACTGTTGGGCTAACGTTGTAATTATCACTATTCAATTTTTCCCCCGGTCATGCGCACCAATTGCTTGTTTTCCCTTTCTGACGTAGCCATATGGGATCCAGATTCTTGACGACACTGTATTGTACCACCTTGTTTCCACTGTTTCCAAGTATGCATAAATGCACTAAGCCTTTCGCGAAACGTACGGAGCAGTATCGGGATACAACAAACCACCATCCTTGAAGCCAATAATTCTTCCTCTTATAGGTTATGTCAACTGCTCATACCGTTGTCTCTCTTTACAATGTAGCATATTTACGTACGACCAGAGCAATGCCAATTGAATTCACCGAGCAGTGTTAAGTATTTGCTTTCTGAGGATGCCTTTTATATCCTCCGAGTCACATTTCAGCATGTATTGTGCACGCATCATATTTGCATACGCAGCTAAGATTTTAATCGTTTGCCTTAGCATGATAAATTACCCGTCTGCCAATTTTTAGGATTGTACAACAAATCTTACTTCGTATTGCAGTTCCAATGAATAAAATATACTGTAACGACTCCCGTACAATATTCGCTATACATACATATATATATATATATATATATATATATATATATATATACAGGGAGAGAGATATATACATCAGACCACAGGAAAATGAAATACACTAGTGAGCCAAGGCATAACCGACAACTTGTTTAACACAATAATGAGACAGTCATTTTAAAATTATTTATTCTACAGATTATTAAATTATAATTACGTAATGATAACAAACAGGATTTCGCGTCTAGATTATAACTATTTAATTTATTCTAGGAAAATCGGGAAGTCATTATGCTAAATTAATAGTGTTTGAATAATATCGGGTCCTGGTTTCAAGTACGTGATTCATGCAGAAATTAACAATCTGTTCCAAAGAAGTGAAAATAAATGTGCGTAATATTTGAATATATGTTTAAAGGAGACAAAAATATTGTGTTGAAACACATTCGAGAAAATTTGAACACATTACACAAACTTTACGTTGTTTAGAGTTTATAAAGTAATAGTTCTCTTAATTCCTTCAAACTGAACGTTTGTTTAGAATACTGAAGATGATATTTCAGATAATGACTTTCCAGAATTATAAATTGGATTTATTACAAACTGCATTAAAACATAAGTAAATATTACAGTATAAGAGGTTGGTAAAAAGATTAAAATAATGAAAACTTTGCCATGAGAGCCATGACATTTTTGAAAATATTTCTAATATTCGTGACTTTTTTATATAACTTAACACGTGATTAGGAACTATGAAACTGATGTCTTTTCAGTGATCACCGCTCAGCATTTTCCCCACCAAGAACTTAGTGTACCCGACTGCGATCGGAGCCGTCTTTTCAAGAACTTTACATTCGAAAATTTTTGTCCTATTTTTTGAAGGTATATAGCACCAAGATAGGAAAATGATAAAAAAAAGTCTAAAACTTTGCAACTATTTACAAAATTGTAGATTTTAAGTCGAAATAGCAAATTTGTATATAAACGGTCATAGCTCTAAAAAATATGCATATAATATTAATTTCTTTTTGCCCTATGTACTTTTGGACCTCCTGAGTGTAATGAACTAAAAACTAATCGATATCTTGCAATTTACATACATACGTACATACATACATATATATATATATATATATATATATATATATATATATGTGTGTGTGTGTGTGTGTGTGTGTGTGTGTAATGTAAGCTGTCGTGGGGCGATGCAACACAGGCCGGCAACTCCAAAAATCCCAGATATCAGGTAGGAGACCTCAATTCACATTTTGAAGTCATAGTACTTGTAGTTAATTGGTTAAAACTTGACACCTGACTTTAACGCGTCATATGGGGTGATGATTTTGAATGTTCCACGAGGTTCAATCTTATATAAGTGTTGGCCGCACGTGGCTTTTAGGGGGAAAACTAATAGCTTAATTTGGTATATCTAGATCAAAATCAAATTGAGGGATAATATTCTGTTGCGATAAGACAAAGTTAATGAGGGGAAAGGTTTATCGTTTCATATATATATATATATATATATATATATATATATAGGTCATTATACGCAATTACATGTGAAATTTCAGTCATTTCTCGTGAGATTTTTTATAAATACAGCTATTTAAGTCAACAAATATAATACCTAGAGCCTAATCTGTAGTTAATTACATTCTTAGTGTGACGGCCACACTTTAGTAGTTAAAGTGGTTAACGTCGTGATCTTCCATGCAGTGGGCTTGGGTTTAACGTGAATAACAAAAGGCTAATGTCTCACGAAAGTGCTTCCGCATTAGAAAAAAAAACATTTTTAGTGTTGTGTAAAATATACCTGTAAAAATGTCATACACATATAATGATTATATTTTGAGTTATCACAATAGTCGTAAACATTTTTGGTGAAAAATAAGTTCTTCAGAAAACAAAATTAACGTTTTCGATTGAATTGAAATTGATAACTGCTGATCTTATTTGAATCACTCTAGTATAGTGATAGTACAGTAAAAAATGAAAGCAGATTTTAGAACAGAAATTCACAGTTTTTAAGAAATATGAATTAATTTTTTTTAATTTTCATCAAAATGGACGTTTTAAACGTCGTTGGGATACCTTAAGGCTGCTATGTACTAAGAAAAAAAATCGTATTTCCCTTTCCCACTTCTTGCAGACTCTTGTGGTGGGAGAAGTCCAGTTCGAGAATTCCCCCTTAGGATTGACATTTTGAGGGATTGTAATGGCTCTCTCTCTATAGGGGGGTTAAGCGCTGCCCCCAAATTTTTTATTTATAATATGTTTTGTCAACTATTTACAGGTACATAAATGTTGATAATCAAATAAAATTAGTATTGTCAGATAGCCTGCACTTTTCTGCAAAGCGCTACGGGGTTCATTTTATAAATTTCGCCCACCGAAGGAATTTATGAGCGTTTAAAACACACTATACCAGATTTTTCCCCGAATAATTTAAATTTTAAAATATTAATTGCATTTTTAAAAAAACTAAAAATGTACACAAATGTAAAATTTCTTTCTCTATGACGGAGTGCAATTTTTTAAAAAAATCTTTGAATCCAAGTCGGCAATACGTGGACAAATTTTCTCCATGGGTTAACATTGAGGTGAGTGAATCCAATGGGGTTAGTACATAGCAGCCTTAAGGGCCTGTTCATATAAAATCCGTCAGCATAAGTTTTATTTAACCAATCATATACCAAACATTGACCGATTTAACCAATCAGCGCCAACGGAATATTTAACGTTGACTCTGACGGATTCTATGTGAACAGGCCCCAAGGCTACTTGATTTAAGTTCTATGTTTTCTTTTTGATTTCCCGCAGTTGTGATTACCAAAACATATAAAATTTGTTTATTTGTTTTTGCATTTGGAGAAATTCTTGGCGATGTTCATCAAAGGATGAAAAACTTTGAATCCTGTTTGTAGTTAGAATATCTCTCAACGCTATAACTTTTTAACAACTGCTTTGTTCTGTGGAGAAGTTAAAAAATCTCCAGATTTTCGGAGATACACGAAATTCACATGGAGCTGGTGGGTTGTATGATGTTTCGCGGTCAATCATTCTAATGGGAAAAGAAAATCTAAGATTTGTTTCTTCCCCCCCCCCTCCCCTCATGCTATATACTTGGAACTGACCCCGAAATGAATGGGCCCCCTTCTGGAAAAAAAAAAAAGATAAAAAATAGAGCTTTTTCCTCTCCGATTCGGAATGTTTCGGGAAAAGCATACACATCAACCCCCTATTCATTCAAAATGACCGGACATAAACATCAGAAAAAGAGGAAAAAAAACAGGGAAAAATCTCCGGTTAGGATTTTTTTTCCCCTCTGGCAACATCTGCGGCCAGACCCATAATTTAACGAAAAGAGAACAACGCGAATCCCATTTAAAAGTAAACCTCCCATAGTCATTTCTTCGGAGATCTCGCTCTTTGGCTGAGAGATATTTCGGCGTGCACCTGTTTACTGTTTTCCATTTTTTTTTTTTTTTTGTTTCCGGCCATCTCGATGATAGCATGCCAAAAATCGGGTACGATTGCCCGTAATGGATAAGGAAGTCAGCAAATTTACATCAAATCATTTGTTAAACGAGGGCGATTTTTTTTGTCCTAATAAAATTTGGGAGGTATCCAATTAATACAAATATATTTTTCTTTATTTCCGATGGCAAGCAATAAACAAAAAACAAGAAGATTAAAAACTAAGAAGAAAAACGGGACGGATTAATTGCTCAATGTTCTTGCTTCCTAATATATCGTCTATAGAGATCCTGATACGACAGTGCCTCATAGGTCTGGAGGTGGGAAATGTTCATAACTTGTGGTTTATCACAAATAGAGGAGAAAAGACTCTATAGAATTTTCCAGCAGCTAAGATGTTTAGCTAAGCAGTCATAACCCGTTAAAAGCCGGGTCATGGCTACCGAATCCTTCCTTGGAAATTCTGGAAGGAATGCGCTATTAAGGTATCCTAACACGTTCGGAGAACTTTTTTAGAAACACATGGTGTAGGTACACTTTAAATACATTTTTGGATTTAATTCCAATAAAGATTAATGAGAGAGTGTGAATGTTTAAAATAAGCTTCTATGTTTTTTCAGAATCGTTAAATATATGTAGAAATTTAAGGAAATTTTAAAAAAACTTAAAAAATGCTACATTAAAAACAGTCTGTCCTATCTGAATAAAAGTTATACAAAAAAAAACCTTCATGCTTTTATCTAGAGATCTACTAAAAGTTTGAAGATAAATTAAGAAATGAATATTTTACAACTAATCTAATATTTATTATGAAATTTTTGCCAATTTTACAAAGGTATTATTGAAATAATAGGTCATAATATTCATTCAATCAAAATTGTGCTGATACATCCTCTAGAAAACAATATATAGACTAGGCTCTCAAAAGTGCATAAAAATTCAGTGATAATAATTTATCACTTTTGAAGTCATCAAAAAATGGTCATATCTCAATTTTGAGAAAAATGCATTTTAAATTTTGCATGTGCTTAGAATTACAAGCTATGTGAAGTAATTTAACTTTGCCAAACATTTTGCAAAAGTGTTCTTACTTTAATTATTTCATTAAAAGTTTAATAAAATTATATTAAAAAACGAAAGTCTGTTTGTACTGATTATTAACAGGTTTCTGGTCCTTTAATAAACGGTCACTTCCGGTGATTTAAATTTTCCCTTCGGGTTTTTTAGTTATTTTAAAATCTTTAATATCTTGGCTTCTAATTAACGTACAGACAAAAATAAACTTATTTTGTAAAGCTAAATAACTGATCTATCCAATTAAAGAATTTAAAACAATTGTTATTTTTGACCGAAATTAAACTTTTCAACTTAGTCGGATACCTTAAACAACACGTAAATTATTAGAATTTCTATCTATTAATTCTTGATGAAACAGACCCTTCAATTTCTTCGGGATAAATACCCGTACAGAATTAATAAAAATATAAGATAATTATAAATATTTACTGTAAAGATATATTACTTACTAATTTACAATTCAAAAAACAACATCCGAAATATGAGTCAAAATATATAATGCCATTGCTAATCAGTGCAGTAAAGAGTATAAGGACCTCAAGAGACAGGAAATCTAGTAAATTATATAAAAATGTTCTTTAAATGGAGGATTCCTTCCCTCATAGTGACTTAAGATTCTTTGCCCCCGTTAAGTCGTTACGATTCTTACGTCAAAGAGTAATTACTTAAGACCATATAAGTACGAGATAAGTTACACTTGATTCTTGAGGAATATCTGCACAAATATCAAAATGTGAAAGCGGATAATTTTTGATTTGCTCCTGTTTTTATTGTTATGAAAGTGGTAGAATTTATTGAACACACGAACTGATTTGTATCAGTTCATACCTTAAACAACACAGAAAAATTATCTAAAAGATTGTTACCTTGTAGCAAAAAAGATTAAATTTCTCATCCTTCTTCTTTCTCTCATACTTTCTTAAAACTGTATAACCAATTTTGCTTTCAAAACATTCAACAAACTCATTTAGAACAGTTCAAGTGCTCTCAAGAAAGGATCAATTTTGAAGTAATTATATTATCCGATATTGACGCAAACAAAAAATATTATTAATAATGAATCATTTTATACGTTTTCAGAGCGACTGCATGAAATATTTCTAGCTTGCATCTTTTTATGAGTTGAAAAGACAACGACCAATTTCACCTGAACAAATTTAAAATAGTAGAATTTAGGTGTCGTTTTCTTTAATACGGGGAACCGCAAGACTTTTCGACAATCTTTCAAGTATCGACACATTTCATACAATACTTAAGGGTTTTACACATAACATTTTCGTCTAAACTAAAACCCCAAAATTATACATCTTCTTGAGGTATGAATCATTTTTAAACTTAAATTTTCCATACAAAAATTAAATATGTAGAAAATAATTTCACCCTGTATACTTTTGAGGAAGCTTTAAAAGCAAAATGCACATGTTCATAAAACAGTCAAAATACGTGCGCCAAATCAAAGTTAAATAACATTATTTATCTGATCTACATAGGAATTCCAAGTTTAACTTATGATATTACTGCCTTAAGGACATATGTCCATCGGTATTCGCTGCATTGGAAATAAAAAAACTTATATTATTACAGACTCTGTAAAAATTTATGTCTGAAATGTTCCAAATAAGGAAAACTGAATTATTCTCAACAATGTTTCGTATTTTGAGCTATTGCGGGTGTTTCGGCCGAGCCCATAAATTTGACTGCATGGATCAAATGCGTAATTTATGCGAGTAAAAGTTCTCTCAGGGCGGAGAGAGAGAGAGAGAGTATTTTTCCCCAAACTTCAAATAATACAAACAGAATACCAAAAAAAAAGTCTTTCCGCAAACTTGGTTTTGTACTTCAAAACTCTCGTCTTCTGAAGAAATTTCAAGAATAGCTTTTCCAGTTTTGTTTTGTTTTTCATCTCTATGAATTGGAAAAAATCATGTTCAGGTGAAATAAATGTTTTCATCCCGTTTACGCAGATTTCCCCCCACATTAAAAAAAGCAACAGTATCAAATAATTTGTTAATTTAGTTCATAAATTAACTATCCTCTCGTATGTGTATATATGAATAGTAAGCAAAGACTAAGATAAAAACCTGTCGCTCTCATGTGTTGCACTAAATCAGGAATTCCCAACCTTTTTTTTTTCGTTTGCGGCACTCTTGGGAATGAGATTAGAAACTTGAGGCACCTTTACTAAAATTTCCATTTTTAAATTAAAAAAAATTAAATTAAAGTAGAATATATATCCGGGGCATGTTAAATTTAAGCTCAAATAAACACTGATTCCATTGCTGATTCTATTAATTTATTGAAAGACTAGCTGAATACCCGTGCTTTGCTACGGAGTACATTCAAATTAAATACAACGGTCAATGTATAACGGTCAATGTGTAATTTGTATGTTTAATATCCATAAAACCTACTAATTTGAGTTAAACTGTTAAAAAATTCCATATGAATTAGTATAGTGGTTAAAATTTTTCTTTTACCATATTTTAATATTTTATTGTCAATTGATTTCGTTGTTATGCACGTGACGCAAAATTAATTTGAAGTATCACCAAAAAAAAGAAACCACGTGATCAGCATTTAATAAATTAAATTCTAAAAATTAATCTTTAAAAATTCACCAAGAATCAGAAAATGAAGGTAAAGATTCGAAAAAGATTTCATTTTAAAGAAATGTTTATGATCTTTCTCGTGGTATAAATTTTATAATCCTCAGAATATTATTTTAAATGCAAACTATAAAGATGTTACAAAAACAGCTTAAAAATTTAATTAAAAAAAATCTAAGAAGAATTTTTCAAAAATCTTTCTTAGTGCACCTCTACACTATAAGAAGAATCGCCATGCAAAATTTCAGCCCCCTTAGGTCCAGCGGTTTGGTCTGTTCGTTATCTGTCAGTCAGTCAGTCAGTTACGGAACTATTTTATGTATAGATATAAGTAACAAAAAGCAGAATAGAATATATTAATGCAGTTTAAAAATAGCCATGGGATTCGGTATACTATCTCACTAGAGGACTACAATGTCGCTCAAAAGAGTTTTGTTTTATTAATGTGAGACTTGCGATTAACGCTTAGAGCACAAAATGTTTGCTATCAAACCTAGCAGTTGTGGGTGTGAGAAAAATTAATTCATCCTCAAAAACAAGTGCATCGATTTATGATTTATCATTAATCGATTATTATTCATCAATTTATCATAATCTGCCGGAAGTGAGAGTCATTTAATCAACTTAATATTTATTTCTATTGGGCCTTACTAATATTATTTTGTTTCCCAAAAAATTCTCGCGGCACCCCTGGCCCATCTCATGGAACACTAAAGTGCTGTTGCCACATCGGTTGTGAATCATTGCCCTAAATGTTATTTAAGTCAATTCTGTATACTACATGATTTGATAAAGATTATACGCTTAAAGTTCAATCAAGTTCGAGGAAAGCCTGCCTTGATTCAGCTATACTGTAATCATGCGTAAATGGTGTTGTTGCACTGTGGAAACTTCTTGTAGCAAAGGCATCTCATTGACGAAATAACAGCTACGCCAAAATCTCAAACAGATCAGCTAAGAATTTAAACGTGTATTTAAAAAAAAGCAATTTTTTTCCATATACACCATGTATTAGGCATTTACAGAGTTTAACTGGATCAGAGAAACTCTGAGAAACGCAAGGAATTTTTGCCCCTTAAAGTTCTTTAATATGGATTTTATCTACGGTATAATGGCAAACACAATCCTCTCCATAGCTTCGTAACACTTAGCTACAATTGACTATACATTGTAGATAAATGTTATAAATAAATAAATAAATAAATAAATTAACTAACTAACTAACACTAACTAACACACACACACACACACATATATATATTATATATATATATATATATGATAATAGTAAAATCAGTAGTTCAGCAAAAAGAGTTACAATGTGTTTAAAAATTTATGATTAAGTTGTTGTTATTAAGCAGAAAAGTTAACAACAATCAACTTCAAATTAATAAGGATCATAATTAAATTGTTTCTAACTTGAAAACATCCCACTATTTCAGATGTAGTAACGTAAATCCTTGAAATTGTCACTGAGGGAAAAATGGAGCACCAGATAGAATATCTATGACATGTAGAAATCAGGGGTAACAAAAATCTGAGTCACGTTGGATACAAATTATTAACGAAACCAAACTCACCCCTTTTTACCATAATTAAAGATTAACTATTAAGTGCCTCGTGTTTTTTTTACTACTTTGTCCCTCTTGTAATGCTTGTGTATATTTGTACACTTTTCTCTTGTAGCAATAAACAGGTGAGAAGTGCGTTTGCGTGCAGACTTGATATTTGTGTTCAAATTTTTGGATACACCTGAACCCATTTCGGATAATATCCGTGAGCAGAATTATAAACAAGGAATCATTAGATTAATATTGAAGGCCTTTCCCATCAGGCGAGCAGTTTGGGTTAATTATGAATGTGCAGTTCCATATCCCCCCCTAACCCTCTGCAAAATCGATGTTGTTCCGACTGCCATTTGTATCACGACCACTCAACATGATTATGGGCGCAGATACTACTTCCATTACGTAAATCATTTTTTTTTCTAATACCGAGAATGACTTTTTGAAAATAACGAAACCCCAACAACAAATGAAGAAATATTTTCGTCTCTTTAGTGAGACGGTAAATTCGTAAGGAGGCATTAGTCATGTGAAAACTTAGCTGAACTTCTTTACTTAAATTTAAAAACATGCTCTTATCTCTCATTCATTTATTTCCAGGTATGAAAACACATGAATTGCAGATAAGGGCACTCTTGTATTTATCAGACACTCGTGTATTTTCAGGGCATTTGAAATACGTGATTGTCGTGTTACCTTCAGGGCTTTCAAGTATTTCCAGTGACTGTTAGTTGTAGGTAAGTTCCGTGGGTTGGAACGATTCATGGATATGTAACAATATGCTGTCAAGAAAGTACTAAATATTAGCATTTATTGTTACCCAACAACAGTGGTTTCAGGAGAATAAATGTTCGTAGATGTTTCTACGAAGGAAATATTCTGGTGAACCCCTGATATCTTACTGTTCATTTCGGCTCAGAAAGTATTAAACTACGCAATTAATATGCAAGCTTTTGTATGAAAAACTTTTTTCATTATAAAGAGTGAGATTTATTAGAAGTTTTCTTTCAAAAGGGAATTTTTTAAAAAATCAGAAAGGTATATATGTTATAGGTGACTATACATATAGGAGAAAGCGGTAAATTTAAACAAGATGGAATCAATCAAAAAGCTTGAACTAATTGGCATTTGAATTGCGATTCTTTCTCTTTATTTTTCTTTCTTCCCAAAGCTTTCTCTCCAGTCGCCAATGTCATGGCCTATCTTTGCAAAATTCTCATCGACTAGATCACATATACGACAAAACAGATGCATGGCGAACGAAATGCAGTGCATGTAAAAACTTTAAGGACAGCAAAAAACTTAATTTTTTTCATAAATTTCAAATCAGATTAAAATAGTAATCTATAATGTGTATCATTAAGTTGAAAAGCTAATAAAAATGTCAACAAAATTCATCTGTAAGTATTTTATTACGAAAATAAAATAATTATACAAAAAAAAACTATTTCCGCCTGTGTAAAAACTCTAAGGACAGGAAAATAAAAAAAAATACAGTAATGAAGAAACAAATACTTAATATGTTGAGCTCCCACCATTGCTTTTAATGACCGCAAATATTCTATCTCTCTTCGTTATTAATTTTTGGCACAGTTCAGGACTGGTTTTGTACCATTCATATTTAATAGTAGATCTGAGTTCTGAACTGGGGAAAAATGGCCTTCAATTTTTATAAACTCGTCGTTCTAGATCTCACCACAAGTTCTCGATAGGGTTTAGATCAGTACTTCTGGGAGGCTATTGTATAACTTCAATATTTTTCTTCTGGAACCAGAGTTTTGTCTTATGGCTTGTGTGGATAGACGCATTATTTTGCTGACAAATCCCTTTCCCCCTTCCAGAAGTGTTGAAATAGGTGATAGATGGTCAGAAAGGGCATTTAGATATGCCTTTGAATCAACTTTTCCTAAAAGAAATGCAAGTGACCCCACGCCGTCAAACGAAAAGCAGCCACATGTCACAATGGATTCGCCCCCTAATTGACGGATTGAGTAAATTTCTTTTTCTTTTCTTAAATCATGCCAATAATACTTCGAACCATCAGGATAATCTAAGTTCCATTTTTTTTCATCAGAGAAAATAACCTGCAGCCAATTGTCGTTCCAAGTCATCATTTCTCTTGCAAACTGTAAACGCTGGGTTTTGTTACTAGTCAGTGAAGAGGGTTTACACAATTTAACTGTGTATTGAAAATTCTCAGATCGAGTAACTGTATTGTATATTGTTTTATTTGCACACATTGAACCCAGTTGTTCCTAAAATTTCTTTACTTGAGTATTTTACAGTTGATGCTAACTTTAAAACTCTCGTTTCATCTCTGGGTGGCAAGAATTTTTGTCTGCCTCCAGCGTTTTTTTTTTTCCGTACTCGTCTTTAAACCTTAAAAAATTGTTGATGACAGTTTTAGATGTTCCTATCTTTTTTGCAAAAGACCGACAACTCATTTCTGACAATGCAAAAGATTCAACAACACCTTTTCATATTCACTCAGTTTACTTGCTTTTGGCATTATTATAAAATTAACGAAACTCTTAATAGAAAACGTCAGAAAAATCACTATACACAAGAGTTTTTAACGTGCAAACCAATAATAGTATTACGTTACATTTATATAAAAAATAGTGGTGTTCTTTAAGTTTTTACACAGGCGAAATTGCATTTGTTTGCATAATTATTTTTTGCACTAAAAATCTCGCAGATACATTTTGTTGCCTTTTATATTAGTATTTTAACTTTATGATCAACATTAAATTTCCATTTCAATTATCTCATTTTAAATTTATCAACATTTTTACTATTGTTTGCTGTTCTTAAAGTTTTTACGAGCACTGTAGTATAATATTCGACTATTCTATCTAGAATAGTCTACAAATTACCAGAAGTAAGTGAATTGAGAGGCAAAATTGACTCTAGCTACCAGGAAAAGCTTTCCTAAAAATCTTGAACAAACTTCAGTCGAAAGAACAAGTGAGCGGTTAGTGGTTTGGCGTAGAAGTAGACTTTAATTGGATGGGTTAGTGCCAGACTGTAATAATTATCTGCAAAGAAACGTCTGTTCTCTGACATTCAAGCCCGGTATTACGTCAACCAAATTTACTGTACTGGCAATGTTAGAAACTTCTATTTTCCGAGCTTCATCCCTCACCAGTTCCCCCTTTCTTTTTGACGTTAGAGACTTAGGATGTTGTTCCGTAGTGTCTTTCTACATGTCTATTTATTTTAAATTTATTTACTCAATGCTGATGATTTTTTTCAGCTCTGAGTTTTTGTCATACCTTTGACTAATAGCACATACTCGTCGTTTTCCATTGTCGGGCGCCAGTGAACTGGTATTCCAGGGTGTGGATTATACTACTAACCGGAAAACTTGATTTTACCAACAGAACTGTCTCTTCTAAGTGAGAAGGTATCGTTTTTTGAAAATCCTTCATCGTGCCGAGTAATCTAGCATTAGCTTGTACAGGGTAGACAGATTTTGGAAATGATATTTGAGGTAGTGTTTTCTACGATTTGAGATGCTGCGTATTTAAAGTGTTAGCTGATATTCTGTTTATCAAAAAGTTCTTTATCGTCTGCTTGAATAGATTAATAATAAATATTTTGTTTTCTAAGAGTCTAATTTCTCTCCATAGGAACCTTGGGATTTCGCATTGTTAGGTTAAAGATTTCTTTACAATATCCTTTATACAAACATACAGAAGTCAGACACTCACCCGTTACATAGAGAAAATTAATGTGGAGTTCCCAAAAATTTGGTTACTGACATAATGTATTATTGAAATGAAAAACAATTTGAGACAAAAAAAATGTTAAGGAACTTTGCAAGAAAAGTTAAAAGTAATTCTTTTTCTTATGTGGGGTACTCACACATATAATTTTAAGTAAATCTGCTTCAGAACCTTTGTAACATGACCAAGGAAATATTTTGACATCTCAAATTCCTATTAATAACTAAGGAAAGCAAGCCGTAATTAGCTCAGTACATACAATTAATTTAGGCTCCCTGAAAATCAACTTCAGGAATCATTCTTAACGGAACACTGAACGTAAAGCCTCTAACACGGAAGTTAATTTTCGTTCAACGACGGAATTAATATCGCTGGTGCGTGTACTTTCTCCAAAATCAACTGGTAAAAACTTCACACTGTATATAGCTCGTTAGTAAGTTAATTTCTTGAGTAGTATTTATGCTTTAATGCTGCGAAATTTTCTGTACTCTCTTTCCAAAATTTTCTTAGATTTATTTGAAAGTCCTATCCATGTTTGCTCGTTATGGATTTTTCGTTAAGAAGTTAAGCGTCACTTTGCAGTAAAGTTTAACTAGGCTGCATCTACAATTGTAACGTTCAAAACTACGATGCAAAAATGTTGATCTTTGATTACACGGTGTGGTTTTCAAATTTTATTTGCCGTTGTTTTGTTACCTAAATTTTGGAGCCTATATCTTGGATAAATCGATTTTAGGATAAATTAAAGGAGAGTCGATTCCATTAAAAATATTGTTTTCAGCATATCGAATAATAGTATTTTAGCACAAGCATGGCTATTGCATTGGAGAATACGTCAGATATCTGTGCTATGAAACCAATGATGGATGCTGAATCTCGTTATGAATGGCGTTAGATAAACTAGAAATGAACATTTTCTTCCACCAGCTTTACTCGAAGCAAGTTTTCCCAGTGAGCCCCACAGTCTAATATTGGTTTAAAAAATATAATAATGAACATGAAGCAGCCGCCCACATTAGAATCGCCAGATACCCCTTCGTGGATCCGGGTACCGATGTTAGACACTGTGTGGTTGTTCTAATGTTGTCCCCTCATGAGGCGCAACATTGACTCACCCATTTGGTATTCTCATTGAAAAGTCGCTAAGAAAACTCAAGGGGAATGTACTATATAGTCGAATGTTTTCAGAATAAGTTCCTGCCCACATCCCATCATATATATATATACATACATACACACACTCACACAAGCGTCACACGGAATAGTGATCGTGATACAGTGGTTAGCGTCGTGAGCTTAGTGGGCTTGGGATCAAATACTGAATATGTCTTGGTCTTTAAAGTGTTGTCCCCTCATCGGGAGCAATGTTGGCTCACCTAAATGGTGCGCCCGCTATAAAGTAGCCAGCAAAACTTCGCGGTGAAAAACAAAAGGCGAATGTCTCCCGACAAAGGCCTTCGCATTAGAAAAAAATATTTACACAATGGAATTTATCTATGGCGGCCAGTAATGGTCCCGAAAAAAGTGACCGTTTTGAGAGGTGGTTGTCCAAAAGAGGTTTCCTCTATAACATTGGCTCTATTGTGTCTACAATCGGTTCTGAACAAAATAGGACCGTTTAGAGGGGTAACCGTCGAATAGGAAAGGCCGTCTAGAAAAGCTTCAATGTATATATTTGAAGTGTCCAAATTTCAGTCTGGGAAAGCCGGACCCTCTCACACATACCCCCAGCTTACGTCCAGAAGTAAGCAGAAGCATCGCAAGTACTTTCTGGAATGTCATGAACACCACTCCTCAGTTGTGGAAAAAAAATACTAAATACCATATTAGAGTAAATATATAAGAGATTTCTCTGCGCAGGACAAATACATTTGACCAGACTAGGGAACTTTTTTTAAAGTTTTGTTGTCGAAAATTTTATTGTTACAATGTTGTTTCCTTCAGAGGCTGTTTTATAAGTGAGCCTGTGTAAAATTTCTTGAAATATTATATGTATATTGCTGATATGTAAAATTAAAAACGGAATTTAAGTTTCTTTATTCAATTATTAAATTTCTTAATAAAATTACGTCAAGAATTGTAACCTAAATTTTCATTTTAATTTTACTCATAAGGATAATAAGATCTTGTAAAGAAATTTATCATATTTTTAGCTATACATTCTAACAATACTAATAAAGGCATTCAATTATCTCCTTTTAAAACCAGCATAATTTATGATGAACTGACAATAATACATAGAGAAAAAAATACAAAAGAGCAACTGGTGTTTGTAAAGGGCTCTAATACACCTATTACAGCACAAATGCTCACCCGTATTCAAAAAACTCGTTAATATCACGGAGATTTGCGAACAAATAGGTACAGAATAATTTTAAGATACCCGGCTTTACCTCCAGTCTTTTAGAGACGAGAATTTTTAATGCCGCAAAGAAAAGCGCCAGACAATAAATTTTAAATTACCGTTTTCAATATTTCGTCCTTTCGTTCAATTAAGATATTCCGACGTTAATAATAAATTCCTTTCCTATCTGCGATCCATAATATTAATGGTGTACCTTCGTTCTCTATATCCGACGGTATATTGAATAAGATATACACTGCCGTCTTTGCTTGGCTAGGATCAATATAATTGCGGAGACCCGGCAAAGGATATACATAGAACATTCATTATCTAAATTGAAGTGTTCCACGCGTTATCAAAACAACAGCTAATAATCAAATGTGTACGGAACAAAAAAAAACGGGCATATAAAAATGATTAATTCCATGATATTATCTTTTAAATATAAACCCTTTTTTCTTCGGTCGCCATCATGCATTAGTGATGTTAAAAACCGATAATAAAAGGGCTTTCGTTTCCCGGGAAACTTGCAATTTCTCTATTAATGCTCCGGAAAGAAACGCAATTGTTTTATTCCGACTAAAATCAATCAACTGTATAGGATTTTGGGCTTGCCATATCGTGGAATAGAAATGGAAACCGACATCTGTGTAGTCTAAAGGCGACTGAAGTAATTTAAACGATCAAAAGTTCTGTTTACTTCATATGCAAAGTGTAGTTGTATAACGGTTTAAACCAGCCATAGTCAGCATTTTTTCTTCTGCATGCATACGTTTGCTACATTACGCGGGCCGCAACATAGTACAGGATACCTTATAATTAAGGATATATAAATTTCGCATTTTAAAAAAAAATCGAAATTTCACAACAAAAAAATACAATACATAAAATTTCACATTTATTTGCAAAAAATGTATAAATTCAAAAAAAATTTGTTTATTAAAAAATTATTATTTTACAACTTTGATAGGTAAGTATCAAAATTCTTAGTTAAAAGTTAAGATTGTAGTAGTCTCCACATTATGTTACATAAGTCTTTGCCTTCTGTCATTAATTACTATGTTGTACGTACTAAAATATCTCAGCATCTACTCTGTTAACGGGACTATAGAAGCTTTGTATAGCTGTCTTTGCAAAGTTAAAGTAGCAGCATTTCGTTGTAATTAAAATCTATATAACATCAACAGGAGTCTCTTGGTTGACTACTATAAGTAGCTGAAATACCCTTGACTTTGGTGCTCAAGAGACGTTCTTAAATCTACTAAATTGTTCCACAAAACTTGATTGTTGATTTTTACTGTTAGATTTTTAGGTTGGACTCCGGTACGGACAAACTGTCCGGGTGAAATTCGGATCAAATCCGAAGGAGAGTGAGATTTCTCAGTTATAGACCTCAGATGGCCTTAGTTAAGAAACTATGTTAATAAATTATTACTATTACCTAAGCTACCCTTATGTTAATAAATTATTACTATTGCTTAAAAAGCCATTTATCACCGAGTTTTCGCCGAAAACTTATTTGAAAGTCCATAGCAAAGAAATAATTTTCACACTAATTCGCTCATATCGGCAAATTTCGCATTTATTCGTTTCTACTTCGTAAATACGAAAATTACGTATCCCTACTTATAATATAATAACGTAAAAAATAAAACTCAAAACCTAAATGTATTAAAACATTTATTTTAAAAATGAGTGTGAATTTTATGTCGAGACAAATTTTTGACTACTTTAGACACATCAGGTTTATACTGGTTACATGCTATTCTAAATACATCTTCAAGGTAAGAATCAGTCAGCCAATTTCTATATAATATCTTTGCATAATTCATTTTAGAATTGGATTATTCACAAAGATACGTTGAAACCAACAACGTGAGCAGCACGTTTTTGTATAGATTTGTAATTTTCAGGCACTTGTTTCCACAGTTATGTTTACAAAAGCACCTGCCCAATAATAAGTGCGAGTGTTTGAGGCTAACCCATGAAAGCTTGGCAGGCCGCAGTTTGATCTTAACGCTATATAATACAAACTTTAATGTGTGAATGGAATCATCCAAAGAGATGGTCATGTCTCGTACTTCTTAACTCGAAAAAATAGCAATTAAAAATTTTAAAATTCCCATCTTATTTTTGAAGAGACAAGTTTTGAAATCGAATAAATAAAAACGAATTATATTCAGCTGATATGTACTATGAATATTCATATACATAAAAAAATTCAACTATATACAGAATATAAAGCTTCCTTGCAGATGTTAACCCGATTAATATTGGTAGTTAGCTATTTTTCCCATTAATATACAGGAAAAAAATTGCATTGCACGAAATAAGAAACCTTTGGAAATCCGGTGCTATGCGACGGAATAGGCATGTTTTTTTATATAACAAGTTCCTTACTTCGCTAAAAACTACTTAAATTTGCTTAAAGCCATTAAAATTCTTTATTTTTGCTAGACCTTTAAAAAAAATCTTTTTTTTTTTTAAATTTCATCAGACTGAAATTCTCATACTACGATTTTTCGGAATCGACCCTTCTAAAATATTCCAGAAGAAGAATATACATCCTTTACGTGACACCCACGTGGCAAACAACGCTAAATGATTCCTTTTCATTTATTTTTATTAAAGGAAAAAGTTCATGGTTCCCGTCTGCAAAGCATTAGAGAAAATTCTATTTCCGCCGGTAATTGTAGTGATTCGAGTTGACTTTCGCATGAGTTTAAGGAACAGTCCATAAAGGATAGGGAATTTTTTAAAATACTTTTTATTTCTTATAATTATGATGACCCGAGAAAGACTCCAAAAATACAATTCTTAATATAATAGGAACCGTTGAATGTATATTCGGAATTTGGAGCGTATTTATTTTATTTACCTTGTCTCTATTCCTAGGCTCTTCCTTGCCTCTATTCCTAGGAATTGATCTTCTTCTTTTCGGATCCTTTATTAAATTTTCTTATAGTTTATCGGAATATACTCAACATTTTCAGACTGTTTGCAGATGAAAAAACAAACAAACTGTAACAATAACAGGCAAGAAAAAGATTGAAAGACATGTAAATTTATGGTCTAACAGCGGATGTAAATATTTCGCATTCATAAGAATAAATCCAATTTAACTATATAATGGTTATATACTTTATACCAGTTTTAATATACTTAAATTTTTTAAATAAAACAAAAGTATAACGCATTAACCCTCTAACGGTACGGTGGGGGGTCGGATCCGACCCAGGGGTGTGTTTTACCCCTCCCGTACTCTCCCCTCTCTTTGCAAGAGATCGGGTTGACAAGGGTTGACCCTCCCAAGCAGTCTTGCAACAGGTGTTGGAGCATTTGCAGTTATAAGTTTGCAGTAAATATGAGTGTCTTTGTTGGAAAACGTTATTCATGATCACTAGTCAATTTTTTTTAGATTTTTAAATTTTTTATTTAAATTTTGAAGACTAAAAATGTCAGTATATATTATTTTTTACATTTTTGTGCATGGAAATTTGGTTCAGTAACTTCTAAAACTAGGTACAAGACTAAATTATATATTAGACCTAATATATACAACATTCTCTGTAAACGCCAGAGAGATTTTATTTGTTCAGCAAAACTACGATTCGTTGGTCATTTTTTCTACGAAAAGGTTTTTATTTCATGTAAAATATTATCAGTAAGTGTTATCATACAACAAAAATGCTTATTGTGTACTTATTTCTGCCAAAAACCTCATCAAAAATCGGGTCGGATCCGACCCGACAGTACCATCTATTTCGTGTCAAACCACTGTATCGTTAGAGTGTTAATATCAAATAAGTATGCGGAAAACATCATCGCTTGTAAAAATATATTCTGCAAAGATTCTTTAAAATGGTTTTAAGTGATATTAGTTACTGTTCGAAAGCTTAATAATTTTAACACCCAAAAATGCTGAAACAATTGAAATGAAAAAAAAACTGAATAGTACATAAATTTAACAGGTTGAAAGAATATCAAAAGCGTAAGTTTTACGCTCATTCATGGATATCCAATAAGACATAGGCTTACAGTATACGTTGCTGAAAAACTGTTCCATATGTCGAATTACTTGAATTTTAGCGTTATCTGTACCTTCTTCTCTGATTAATTATCCCATAATAGAACACATCTTGCCACAGTATCCCCAACTTTGATACATAATATAAAACAACTACTAAGTTGTTGTTGCTTATGTCCCCTGGTCGGAAGAATCCAAAACCTAATCCATATACGCTTACGGGCTGAGGGGTGCGGCTCCGGCTTAAAATGGCTCCACAAGGGTCGGGATCTGTTTTATCCAGGTGCCACCTCGATTTTGACCGAGCATCCCCAGGGGTGACATCTTGGGGGATCGTACCTTCTCCCACCCTCTGTCTACGGATTTAACGTGCCCATATCCGGCCTAGACACGGAGATATTTAATGGGACTTGTCGGGATGCGAACCAAGCACCCTCATTGCCAAAAGTAGACGCGCTACCACTAGGCTTCCTCGGGTCCACAACTGCTAAGTGATTACGATAAATGCTAAAGATATTCCCTCATCAGATAAGACACTAAATGCAAAATAACAAGCATTTCAAGAATACTCACATGGATGAAACTAATGCAACTAGAATTTGCACTCATTTTCAGAATCGTCAGAATGGCTTAGTAACTAAATACAACCCTAGAATTATATTTTATAATACACTTAGAAAGATATTTATTATACATTATGGACAGGATACGGGAGAAAATAAAGTCTTTTCTGTGTTAAAGGACGAATTAATTATGGATTTGCATTGTTTCTTGACGTTGGTGTTGGGCGAAAAAGCGTATGATCGAAATTTCAGCTGTTGATCGCAGTTGAATTTGCCGAAGATGCATATTGACTCTAAAATCACTACAGGGGTCATTTTTGTTCCTTTCTACTAAGTTCATAATACTGTGAACTTCTTCTCCCCGTCGAATATAACAGCAATTCAGTAACTTTTCCCGAAAAATGTTGATACCCGTGCTGTAGCGTCTTCTGATCTTTAAACTTTGGACGATACTTAGTTGTCTAATGAGACCTGAAGCAAGTTTTTTTACCATTGTTCTCTTTCCTATCACCTTTTTCAGCCCGTGTGCATTTTATTAATTGTTTTGATCTTAAATGACTGTGATGATTATTATGTTACCGACCTTTGTCAGCTTGTAAATGTTTCAAAGGACTCGTCTTATGGTAGTTAAAAATATCATATCAGGTCCATAAAGCATCTTATGGAAGGACAAGAGGTATGTTTTACATTTCGTACAACTTGACTACACATACAACTAATCCTTGAATACTGATTTAAAGTAGAAAATGATATAAATTTATACCGAAATATATTTATCAGACATTTATTGAAGTAACACAATAAAGAAAAGATGCCATTATTTAGAATGTTTTGCTTTATATCAGTACTTTTAGAAGCAGTGTACCATAGCTTTATGTTTATATAGAAAGCATTCTTGGATTTTTAGTAGGAGAGAGTGCCAGGGGAGTTGCTCACAAATTAAATGCTCCATTTCATCTCTTACTAGCAACTGTATAAGTTAGCTGATGGAGAATCTATGTAGTCATAATATATTGTGTATAAAAAGGCGTGAACGTGCCTTAGACTCCTGCTTGGTTCAAATAAATAAGGCATGGGCTACTGACAGCAACGAGTTGCAAAAATACAACGTGATTAAATCTACTCTACGTTTAACAAAAAATTCATTCTAATGGACAATGGTTAGTGCCTTTTAGAATGCTATTCGAGTAGTTCTCTCCCTTTTCTGGAAATCTTACACAGAATTTTTATCAGGTAAAAAGCCTTAGATTTGTATTTAGTTGATCGACGAACTAAAAATAATATTTTGTGCCTTAAACTGAAAACTAACGAGCTAAAATAATCACTTTGGTTGTCCGCTTTGACGTCGTTATCAAAAGCCAGTTATTGAGTCATTGTTTTATGACTAAGGCAAAGTCAAACCACTCACCTCATTTGCCAACTTCAAGTAAGCGCACAAATCTCCACGGGTTATTATTTCTTTATATATTTACCCAGGTTTTATAAAGGAAAATTTTCGTATAAACATCACAACATTTATGCAAAAAATGGAGGGGGAAAAGGAAATTCCATCACGGACAAATTATCCAATTGTAAGTAAAAAATTATTTTATAGATTTAGCGGGGATTTTCAATTCTCTGATATAGTATATGGGACCAAAACTTGTAAATTTTTTATGTTTGTTGATGTACATCATTGCATGGGCTGTACGTGTTACAGAAGAACAAGCCCTCAGATCTAGAATTCGTCCCTAATCTGCCTAAATTGTTTTTCAGATGACAGGAAAATGCGAATGTTGGAATAAGTATGGTATAAGGTGCATGATATTTTAGGTTCAGACGCTGTTTTAGTAAAAGTTTTCATGAAAGCATTCAGGTTTTAAGTCGTTTCTAATTATAGTTTGGATATCCAACGTACTTTCTTTATTTAGATCAGTTAATTGTCTTTCAGGTTCTCCAAGATTAATTTATATTTTTTGCCATGAATTAGAACTCCGATAATGATATTATATTTAAATTTTTCTTTATTAATGATTTGAACATACTCAAAGCAATACTATGTTATAAATTATCTTTTGCAACTAATTTGAAGCTATGTGTGTATATAAATATATACTTATGAACATAACTGTTTGTATAATATATTTGAAACCTAGAATAATTAAATTCAAAGGAGTAACTTACTCCATTTACAAACTGAAGGTTCTTTTTTTTTTTAAACAACACTCTATCATCTGTCCCCAAACAACCCAGCCCAAGCTAAAAATCCGAGCGTCAGCCTCACGCGCAGAGCAATCCGAACAACATCTGAAATAGAGAAATTTTATGTTTTTAAAAATCCTCCATACTTATAATGAAGAAAGATATAATTAGATTTGCCGGAATATTTTCGGTTGTTTTTTTTTAAGCCGAATTCTGAAGTTCTCTTTGAGCCATTTTTAGCTAATCAGGTAATGTATTTAAAATTGCATACCCTGCTGAATTATTAATTCAGGCAGATTCAGCATAAATAATAAAGCTCTCCCTAGTGTGTAATCCGTCGCTTTAATAATAAATTCGAATTTGTCGTATCGTTCCCACACACACCCTTTCCTCTCGCGCTGTCACGTGACGTGCGCTTAATCAACCTTATTGTGCGGATCTAATAAACACAGCCCCTTTGCATATTCCCATACTATTTGAATCCAGTAAATGCCGCGGTTTCAGTTCAAATGTTTATTGTGTAAAAGATGACTTTTTTATAAGTCCACACTTGTGAACCGCGTAAAGGATTGGTCGGACGATTGGTATGAATGCGTTTATCCTCCAAAAAGTGGAAAACCCCGAAAAGTAAAAATGTTGCTTCCGAAAATTTAGATCAAACTTAATTAACCTGTCAAAGTGTTGTGCCAAAATGACAAGTATCCATGGCGACCCGTGACTTCCTCGTAATTGGCTACAGTTCCCTGTACACTTGAAATGCAAAATGTTATTGAACGCCGTGCCGGAAATAAAGGGCGGATATGACTTATTTCGATGTGTTCTTGTTATAATGAGCTGGCAATGTTTGCCATGCGAAGACTAGATACGATCAACTTGTTGAAATTTCCCGTATGTACTGAGCTACGATTTTTGTCCGAATTTCCTACCAAGGGAGGTAGGTATACGGCAAAGTTTTATCTCGCGAAGTTACTTTGCACCTGTAAATGTATTTCTTCCTTCATAACAAAACTGATGTTAGGAAGCAATCTTTGGCGTAGGTTATTAACAGATAAGAGATGTTCGCCAGGGAAATAATTTATTCCTTTGGAGTATAATGGATTGATACAGATATTGTATATAAAATATTGCATCGTGTCGAACATTATGCGTCAGAAACCAATGCAAGTTACTGATAACTGCTTTGAATTAGACAACTTTATGAATCATTTGAATAAATAAAAGGCATGAATTCCAGGTGAAATCCGCAGATTGAAGTGAATAAAAATCAGGTTTTTACAGGCTTTATTGCCTACTATGAGATACAAGTTATTTCCTAAAAAATAATGTTTATTGATAACTAGCTGCATACCCGTGCTTCGCTACGGAGTACGCTCAGATTAAATACAACGGTCAATGTATGCAATTAATGCCCCCAAAAAGTATATTTATAAAGAAATCGTAACGGATATTTTTATGGACAAACTAATGTAGAAGAAAATATTCAAACTAAATACAACGGTCAATGTATGCAATTAATTTGTATGTTTAATATCCATAAAACATACTACTCTGAGTTAAATTCTTTAAAAAATTCCATCTCAATTAATCTAGTTGTTAAACTTTATTTTTTACCATATTTAAATATTTATTTTGTCAATTTATTTCGTTGTTATGCACGTGACGCAAAATTAATTTAAAGTATCACAAAAAGAAAAGAAACCACGTGATCAGCATTTAATATATTAAATTCTAAAAATTAGTATTTAAAAGTTCACCAAAAATCAGAAAATGGAGGTAAAGTTTCGAAAAAGATTTGATTTTAAAGGAATTTTTATGATCTTTCTCGTGATATAAATTTGTTAACCGTCAGATTATTATTTTAAATGCAAACTTTAAAAAAGTTTACAGAAACAGCTTAAAAATTTAATTTTTAAAAATCTAAGAAGAATATTTCAATAATCTTTCTTACTACACCCCTACACTATACGAAGAATCACCATGCAATATTTCAGTGCTTTAGGTTCAGCGGTTTGATCTGTGAGTTATCTGTCAGTCAGTCAGTCAATCGCTGAACTGTTTTACATGTATAGATTATTGTAAATAAGCGCACACAGCAGATTTTTGAGTTATTAAAAAACATCACTTTCGTTCCAGTAAACGGTTGTTGTTTACAAAAATTATGTTTAGTTCTGGAATGTTATAGAATGAGAATTCATCTAAAATGGTGCTTCGTTTCTTGCCTAATGCGCCAAAATTAGGAATGCATGTTGTTTATTTATAATATACACACATATATACATATATAAATATTTATATATGTATGTGTGGACATATCGCTATTTATTAAGTACAATAACTGCGGACTTCTGTAATTAAGTTTAGCGCACCTTTCATATATTTTTGAATCCCAGTCTTCTTAATGCCAAAATTAACTTTATGAAAGCTTTGGTTATCAGCAGAGGCTTCAAATCCTTGTTCATTGATAAAGCTGTCAAAATTGTCAGTTTTTCTCTAACGGAGTCTATTAGTCTATTCTCTCACCCTTTGATGGGTCTCAGAGTTATGATAGGTCAGTGGTCCTCCCCTTTTACCCCAACGAATATTTGACTTTAAAAAATATTCTATCGAATCTCAACTTAACAGTTACATTTAAACCTTTCAATAAACTTCATTTTTCCTCATGAAAATTCCAATACCTCAAATTCGTAAGTGGGTGTGTTTAGTGGCAATATATACCTTGCGGAACTTGTAATTTGTACTGTATTACTCAAACCAAACGTACCCTTGATTGGGTGCATTAAAGAGCATTAAAATATAATAAAAAATCAAGAATTGCCTAAATCCTTAATAGACAAACACTTGTGGCAATGTGGACATATATTTAAAATCCTTATGCGAAAATTGCTCACTATACCAACAACAAATCTGAATTACGTGTTTAGAAAATTTTGCTATCTATACTGTTTAAGTCAATGATACATCTTTGTGATCTGCATCTCCTACTCTGGAAAAAAAATTTGCTCATCTTTTAATTTTCCCGTCTTTTCCGTTTTCTCTAATAATTTATTATTGTTCCTTTAATTCTTTATTCTGTTTCATAAAATCGTCTTCTCAGCTCTGTTTCCCCGCATTTCTCATTGATTCTCTTGCTTGGTCACAATATTTCTCACCCTTGTTTTCCCTTTCAAAATCTGTAGACCGGAAAGTCTTTCTATGCTGTCATAGAGGATGGAAGAAGGTATAAGCCCCGCAGGTGTCACACCTAAGGGTGCTCAGTCAAAATTCTGGTGGCACCTGGCCAAATCGGACTCCGACCCTTGTGGTGCCGTATAAACCGGAGCCGCATTCTTCTATTCTTCTCCCCGTTGCCATCTATTAACCTGGTTTGGAGTTGTTCAGGTCAGGGGGCATTATATATATACAGTGGAATCTCGATCGATCGTTTTCGGATCCATCGTTTTTCCGTATGTGTCGTTCATTTTATCTAGTCCCAACGATCATATTGCTTTGTTATGTTTCCGCATCTATCGTTTTCGCGCATTTATCGTTCATCTCAATCGGTCCCTAGAAAAACGATAGATCGAGATTCCACTGTATATATATATATATATATATATATATATATATATATATATATATATATATATATATATATATATATATATATATATATATATATATATATAATTTCCTCTTTCACGTATCCGCTCCTGCAACCTCATCTGACTACTTTCTTATGGAAATTTCTGTGGTTCCCCCTATTTATATCAAAGAGTTTGATGACCTTCGCTTTTGGGAATTGTTCATAGAGACAATCAAACCACATGCTCCTCGGCCAGATGAAGAACTATTTGTTAGCTCGGAACTAGTTGCCACCCTTTTCTTTTATTTTTTGGGGGGGGTACTAAGAAGCTGTGTCCTGTAATACGTTTTCCACAAGTTTCCTGAAAGATATGCGTATAAAGCTATGAAATAAAAAGTTACATTTGACATTTTGAAGTATAGTAGTTATATAAGTAAAAATCCTGACTTATATACTTAACTACTATACTTCATAAAATGATGAATTTTATGGCAGTAATAATCGTCCCGAATAGTATCTATGAGTTTTTGTCGGGTAAGATGATCACGCACGATATTGAGCCAAATTAATTTGTCATTCTTTCGGATAGAGTGATGACTGAATTATCTGCATTTACCATCCGAACCATCTCATTATAATCTATCTGAATTAAAGTTTGTCGTTTCCGCCTCATTACGTTTCCGAATGATGAGGGTGATGAACCATAACATCAGCGAACGGGATGAAACATTTGAACCATCAGTCTAGTATTTCAGATAGATTTTCGACAATTTTGATGTTTGACATTTCCTTAATTTATGAAGCACCAGTGCAACGTATATCGGAGTCAATTTGTTTTTCAATTTGTCTCGAGAACTATTCCAATAAGTGTGATTTATACTTCATATATCAAAACACGCGCTTTCTTTCTTTAGTTTTTGGCAGTCTTAAACTTTTTTGCGCAAGGCGAGCCATTCTGAAGCCTATTACAACAGCTGCCAAGGGCACGAGGTAGCCAAATGGTAGAGCGTTGGGCTTGGAGCTTGGGTGCTCGGTTCGAAACCCGACGACCGCCTTTAAATACCTTCGTGTTTAGGTTGGATATGGGCACGTTAAATCCGTATTCGGAAAGTCATTCTGCGAGGTCAGAGAGGTTGAGAGAAGGTACGATCACCTAGATGCCGTCCTTGGGGGTGCTCGGTCAAAACTGAGGTGACACCAGGAAGTGGTGGTTCACTTATAAGGTTCCTCCATTGAAAACAACCAACGATTTTGGGGATTATGTGCGAATGTCTTTAGAGACAAGTACCCCGCATTTGAAAAACAACACAACTTCTGCCAAAACCATTAATGGACCATTTTCGCTTAGATTAGAAGGAAACCACATGCACCATCTAAATAAACAAAAATATACTCATGCGCCCAATCTTGAACAGAACATTTTGTACTGATGTGTCACTAGAACTCTTACACAACGAAGAGTAACAGTAAAAACCTTTATTTTCTTTTCATGATATCGGTTAATTAGAAATCGATGCCTGTGCTACTAAGGTCTGTGGAGCTGCAAATGGCTCCTTTAAGGTTTTAACATGTTCGTGTACTGTAACATAAATAGTTTTGATATTGCGTAACCTCCTATCGTCATCTATAAATTCTCCATTACCGTAGACTCTCAGGTTTTTAGCATGTGTGGATTTTACAGAGAAATGGATACTGAGCATGAGTTTTATTCATGAGAATTGTGAATTCTAACTGGTGGTGTAATGGCTTGGGTTACCTATTGTAGAAACGGAAAATTCCAAATTCGAAGACTTAAAACTGAAATAAATTTAAGAAATCTTGTAATAGGTTATGCTAAGAAAGGCGAAAAATTATGAAAAAGCCTACATTGTGGGGTTAGTGATGCCTAATGCGGCCCACAATGAGAAGCCCTTTTAACGGGTACCTCAGAATGTCGACGAGTACTCTGGAGGGGACGTGGTGCAATCAGAATGTTTCAAAGTAACTGAATCCAAATAACTGATAACTCTCTATCAATTAAGCCTACAACGAAATATGAGAAGGATCTCCTACAGTTTGCAAAGCATATGCAGGGTGATTCAAAACTCCAAGTACAAACTTTTAGGGCAGTTAGAAAACTCAAAAACAAAATAGAATCATATAGGAATGTATGACCGGAAACGCAAACCTGATCAGCTAGAGCATAAACAAAGATACAGATATGAAAGCCAACATTTCTACATCTTTGTTTATCCTCTAGCTGATCAGGTTTGCTTTTCCGGCCATACATTCCTATGTGATTCCGTTTTGTTTTTGAGTTTTCTACATCCTCCAGAAAAATGCGATATTTCCGGCCATCCAGTGGGGTTGGTAAGAGGTATGGTTCGATTAAGTAAACAGCACTCTCCAGTGTCAGGTTTCCGGTCATACACTCCTATGTGATCTATTTTATTTTTGAGTTTTCTACTTCCCTTTAAAGTTTGTACATAGAGTTTTGAATTACCCTGTATAGATAAATCGGATAGAAGATTGTCGGTTCTATCGACTAAAAATGCACCTTAAAAACATATCATAAATTCAACAATTGATATACTCAGCAATGGTTCCTTGTGTAATTTTCTAATTGCGCTATTGTCACTGCTTGTGTAATTTTCTGTTCCAGTGTTTCACCAGCACAACTGATTTGAGGTCTCGTTACATAACCATGTGGCTATTCTACTAATCCGTCACTGTCGTATACTAATTCAACTGCAGAACTGGTCGAGATTCCCCACATTCAGGTACGCGAGGGTTACTTTATTAAAAATATAGATTTTCCCCCCAAGTCCCTTAATAATTTGCTCCCCCGGACCTTTCCAGCCCGGCACAACACGAATAATAAAGGCGGCAGCGAATATCGAGAGAATAACCATCTGTAGCATTAACAATGCGTTCTCTCTTTATTAATAATGAATTCTTCACCCGTCAGCACACATTCCACGAAATTAATTGCGAATATCCTGGGTACACACACAAAACCAAGGTGTGCGCGATCGATAACGGATTCTTGTTACGGCGAGAGAATAAAAATATAAAAGAGTCATATCTTTCTACACCTCGCGTGTTTTCGGTGACGGCAATTTTGAGACGTTCTGTTGAGAAGTGTTCAGCATCAGCCGAGTTTAATAGAGTATCGTTCCCGGGGAAGCGCGGAAGACTATTTGAAATTTATTAATATCGAGGTGACGAGCTGATCGGAAATGTTTTGGGTTCTTGTTACTCCTATGCCAGGCAAACCTCAAAATGTGCATATCGGTTCTTGGCTTATTGTTACAAAAATCTGTTTAGAGAACCTGTTTTGAGATAATTTTAAGAAAGGGAATGTACAACGGCGGCCTATTTGTTCCCTAGAATGTCATCAAGAGTATTTAAAGACAAATTATATATATATATATATATATATATATATATATATATATATATATATATATATATATACAAAAAACTTCTCTAGCCGGCCACCCCTCAAAACGACCACTTTTTTTCGGAACCATGAGTGGCCGTTATAAAGAAGTTTCACTGTATATATACGGTGAAACTTTTATAACTTGAGCGGCGACCCTTTAAAACAGCCACTTTTTTCGGAACCATATATATATATATATATATATATATATATATATATATATATATATATATATATATATATATATATATATATATATATATATATATATATAACCGATATATATATATATGTGTCAACCGATATATATATATATGTGTGTGTGTGTGTGTGTGTGTAAGTGTAAGTAACGAAAAAACGCGTCCTCCTATTAAATTACATTTAACACGTATTATAAATTATCGTTTTAATAAAGCACGACCCCTCTTCCAAATTGCGATCTAGAAACAATGTAATTTATAATTTATATTGGTCCATAAGACATGTGCAGATCATTAAGCAGGCATTTGAAATATCTAAATTCAATAACATCACCATATATCTGGTACGAACCCGAAGCCCTCATTAAATTTGTATGAGGCCTGCTTTCAAATTCTTCAAGCGCATGATCTAGCAATTAATTAATCCCCGGAAAATCCCGACATGGACACGTGGACACACTAAAATTGTCCAATTAAGTAATAAGTAATTCCGGCACCCTGATGACAAGATCAAGAAGCCCTCGTTTTATAATTGTTTGAACGGAAGACTTCTCTCCTAACTCCCCATGTATGTCAGATCTGCTGCCAGATAGCATGTAATAGAGTATTTTATCTTTTTCGCCCCCCGTCCTGTCGCGGACGCCACAAGTCCGATGGTCACGACGGCTAAACGGATATTTCCACTGATAGTTTGAAAGGCCACGGCTCTTCTCTTCATACATTGCAATGTATACTTTCCGTTTTTGTGTTTCTGAACTTTATCTTCACAATGCAATCTAATAAAAGTGCTTTCCTGGATCAAGGATGACCATAATCTCTCCCGTGTGGTTAATCGTGTTTTATTATTACTCACACACACACACACACACACACACACACACACACACACACACACACACACACACACACACACACATACATACATACATACATACACATATATATATATATATATATATATATAAACATATGTTGGAACCGAACTCCGAAATCGGAGAATATCCGAAAAAAATGCTCACATCGCGAATGGTTCACTGATAAATGCGCCAAGTCCGAAATGTGACATTATTTCGGACTTTGTGCACTTGAATTTGCTCACATCGCGAATGAATCATTGAAAATTGAGCCAAGTCCGAAATGTTACATTATTTCGGAGTTTGTGCACTTGAATTTGATCAGTTCGAGATCGGGCAAATCAGTAATGAGCCAAGTCCGATTTCACTCTTGGAGGATGGGCGAAAATTGAGGTAGATGTAAGTGCTACTGTTCACGATGTCCTCTGTTGATGACGGTGTTAAATCGGCCACGACTACGTGTGCAAAGGAAATGAGAGGTAAATTTCTCGAATCTTTGGGTAGTTTTTTAGAAAGTTCGAGCGACAACAGTTGTGTTCGAAAAATATGAAAAGTTGATTACGAAAGTGAAAAGCACTGTGGAGAAGAGAAAAAACAAGGAACCCCTCACCTCTAAGGACTACAGAAGACTGAAAAGGTATGAGGTAGTACATATTTGTGGTATCAAAAAATTAATTAAAAAAATGACAGATTATGACCGAACGATAAAATATTTTTGTCATACTGACGATCCATATGTGCTTTAGGAAGTAATTCCTAAAGCACATATGGATTTGGGTGACAAAAAAATAAAATGTATGGAAAAGGAACTACAACATAAATACTGTAATGTGCCTCGAAAACTGATCAAGCTGTACCTTTCTCTCTGTGAACTGTGTCACTTGACTAAAAAGGGTAAAAAACAAGGGAGTCATTTTTAAACCAATACTTACTAACGCATTCCGAAAACGAGAACAGGTTGACCTCATTGACATGCAATCTGAGCCTGATCGTGATTATAAATTCAGTTTGAACTATCAAGATCATCTTTATTACCAAATTCCCTTTTTACGCCCACTGAAAATGAAAACAGCTTAAGAAGTTTCTTATAATTTAATGGATATTTTTTGTATCATAGGAGCTCTCTCGATTTTGCAGTTTGATAATGGACGCGAGTTCTCGAATAAAATCATAAAAAAGCTAACATATATGTTTGAAGCAAAAATTGTTCATGGAAAACCCAGACACTCTCAATGAGCAAGGCTCCGTCGAACGTGCAAACCAAGATGTTCGGTGACGTGGATGGCAGACAATCAGACAAGTCAGTAGGCAGAAGGCTTACGAATCGTTTAAATGAAAAAAAATCGTGTCTACCATCGTGGAATCACCAGAAGCCCATACGAAACTCTGTTTGGTGTTCCACTTACTAACGGACTGCCCAAGGAATTGTGTTGTTCAACGGACATTGCGACTGAAGAACAACTTGAAGAGGTTTTGGCCAACATCACTGAAAGTAAACAGGAAACTGATTCATCAGATTCTGAAAACTCTGATGTGTCCATCTTACAAAAAAGGAAGAAGTTAATTGAAGAGAAATGAGCTGATTTAAAAAAAAAACGAAAAAGCAAACGGACGAAATACTAAGAGACAGTAATGCTAAATTTCCTCCCATGAGCGTCTTTCAGAACGTTGTGTT